>JBCLNQ010000135.1:0-83441 GCA_039119965.1 Talaromyces sp. DC2 | reverse complement strand
TATCTAGGCCCGATTTTTTTTTTTTTATTTTTTTTTTTATTTTTTTTTTTTTTTTTTTTTATTTTTTTTTTATTATTTTTTTATTGATTTTGGTTCGCAGCTGTCATTGCGTCTGCAGGGCTTTTTTCTCTCCCCTGGCCGCGCACCCCAAAAGTGTAAAAAAAAAAGGGCCCCGGAGCCGTCGGAAGCAAATTTTCCAAATTTTCAACAGGGCTAAAAATACACTTTTTTTTTTTTTTTTTTTTTTTGTGTGTGTCGCTCGAGAATGTATGGTTGTCGTTTGCGTGGGGTAGTACTACTATTACTGTATGCGATAATGGTTGGTATGCGTTGTGGCGATCGCACCAAAAGGGGGGCGCGTTTTGAATTGGGCGAGATGATCTTTTTCCCTTTTTCTTTTCTTTTGACGATCGATCGTGTAGTTTTTCGGTTCTGCAGTGATTAAGATTTCTTTTAGTTTTAGCCGCGTAGGTAACTTGTGGCTCCATTGGCGTCGAGTACGTACTCCGTACGTGCAAGTACAGTACACGTCGATAGGACTTGCTAAAAAAAAAAAGAAAAAAAAAAAAAAAATCAATTCGATTCATATGATCTGACGCGTTGTGCTGCGTTCCTTGTGGGGGCTGGGCGTGCATGAAACCAGCATCAGCCCAATCAGCAGGTGGCGGGACGCGGCATGCCAGCGCGCGAGGAATGGAGGAAACACGAGCTCGAAAGCGGCAATTTAGTACAGTACTTAGTAGTACTACTGGTGTACTAGTAGAACGGAGTACATGAATAGCCAGGGTACGATCGGAGTGCATTTCCATTTGCATTTGTCATTTGCCAATTGCGTGGTTGCTGGCCACCTTTTGAATAACAATGGTGGTGGCGACAAACGCTGTGTTTGGAGCAGAACAGGCGGGCTGGTGTGGCTGACTCGAGTAACCTAGTGTAACGGATGGGATTATTTAAAGCATCACGATAGATCAGATCGCAGCTAGAGCGGTAGCTTAAGCTCGGCGCGCGCGCATTGGCTGATCGTGCATTGCGGGGCGCCGTTGCGCCAGTGAGGAGCATTCAATTCCTCGAGGTGCAGTATTCTGATAGACTGTTTATATTATTTGTTACTACGTATTAAATTATTAATTATATGTTTTAGTGATGGTGGTGGCGGCCGTGCTAGTGGTATAACACCGTCCTTAATGAGTTGATATTATGTCTGTTGTTGGTACGTAGTACGTAGTATTATTATTATGCAGATGATGCACGCTGATTACGACGGGCCCGCCCAGGTATTTACTATTCCTCCCCCCCCTCTATCTCTGTCTCACCTGCAGTGCCAGGATTCCGTTGCTGGTAATACATGTATCGATGAATCGATCGATGAGTAGGCAAGCAAGTGAATCGACGACTGGTTGACGTTTCCTCGGAGGATTTGCTTTTCTGCCAACGAAAGTCAATTGACTTTGCCGAAAAAAAAAGGAGTCATCGATCGCCGTTTTTGGGTTCGGATCGACGCGATGCTGATTGGGAGGGAGGGAGGATTTGTTCTTTATCGACAAGCATGATGGAGCAGCAAGCTCGCTCTCGGCTTGTCTGCCACGCATCGCAGAGGCACAGACCGCGGCGTCCACTTGGTGCTGCGATAACCGGTTTCTTGTAGTGACCTAATTACTCCGTAGTAAGGAATTAGCAGTGATCGCACAGCACAGCGTCCGTATCAGCATCCGTATCGAGGGTCAACAACAATCGTAACCAAACAGCCCAATGCAGAATACGCCCGAAAAAAATAATCACGATAGGAGCGCAAGTATGTGCAATGCCGCCGTGTAGTATGCACCGTGTATGCTTCCGGCGGCCGCATCCAGTCCAGGGACTGCACTGGGCGCTAGCGCGGGACCCGCAAGCCGTTTTGGCACTGCCACGACCTCATCCCTGGGCCTGGATTTGGCTGTCTCTCCTGCCTCGCAACACCATCACTTGCTGCTTCTTTCCACTATCACGACTGTTTTTTCCCCCTTCTCCCCCATCCTCCTCCTCCTCTTCCATCGTCATCCCGCCTTCTTCCCATCGATCGCGCCCTCCCCCGTCATTGTCCGTCGCTCGCTTGCTCGATCGACTGCGCCTCGATCGCCGTTGCCTAATAATTTGCTTGCTTGCTTCGCTCTCGCTCTCGCGAAAAGAAAAGAATTCGACCGGACTTGTCGCGCTTGCTTTCCACGCCCCCTCCTCCACCATCATCACCACCACACGAGGAAACACGCCCGGACAAGCAAATCATCAGCATCATCATCTGCAAAATATAACCACCGACTGCAGCAGCCGCAAAACCCAAGCCCGCCCCAGCCGGCGATTCCTGCCCGTCTGCTGCCTGCCTGCCTGCCCAGTCCCGCGCGGCTTCCCCCTGCAGTCACCACCATGGCTCCTTCGCCGCCCCGGCTACGCATCTTGTCAGGTACGCTTCCGGTTGTCTCCTGTCTCTCTATCCAGTTCTCCATCTGCATCCCTCTTTCTGCTGTCTTGTCTACCATCGTTTCGCTCGTTTATCCCCCATCCTTATTCCTTTCTGTCTACGTGCCCATACGCCGTCCACCAACCCGCCCCCATCATGGGGAAACGAAAGCTAATGAAGTTCTGTGTAGTCGGTGGCAATGCGGTCTCGGCTTTCTTGTCGTGGAGGTTGCAGGCAACCAACTCGTGCGATGTGACCCTGGTGTGGAAGTCTGGCTTTGACGCTGTCGCCCAGTACGGCGTTTCTTTTCGGTATGCTCCAAACCACCCTCGCGGATCGCCCGGATACGATGCTAACCCTTTTTTTCCTCCATCACTGCAGCTCAAAAGCATTCGGCAATGAACGGTTCAAGCCCCGACACGGTAAGCCCCTACCATCGTCTACCATTGGATAGAATTGTATGGGGGCAAACGAACTGACCTGTTTGTAGTCGTACGGTCGCCAGAAGAAGCATCCTCGCGGGAAAACGCCTACGATTATGTCGTGCTGTGCGTCAAGGCCTTGCCCGACGTCTTTGACCTCGGCTCTGTCATCGAATCTGTCGTCACCCCCCAACACACATGCATCCTGGTCAACACGACAAACTCCGTCGGCCTCGAATCCCACCTCGAACAACGCTTCCCTACCAACGTCGTGCTGTCTCTGGTCTCAAATGTCAACATAACCCAGACCGGTATCAGTGACTTTGAACATGAAGGGTCGTCCGAGATCTGGGTAGGACCCGCCAGCAACAACCCGTCCATTCCCGTCGCCATCCAGAATGATATGGCTTCGGCCTTGGCCATTACTCTGAGTTCTGGCCAAGTCGACTGCAAGGTTTCTTCCAATATCAGACAGGAACAATTTGAGCGAATGATAGGGTATGACCACTTCTCCTCACTGCTTCCCGTTATAATAGTTGTGGCTAACTTTATCAAAGTCCCATTGCATTCCATCCAGCCAGTGTCATTTTTGATACACCCAACCACTCCCAACTGCTGGAGAAGGTCGGTGTGCGACAGTTGATCACCGATGTGATCGACGAGCTCGTTAAACTGGCCACGTCTCAAGGCTGCTCCTTCCCCTCGGATTTCCGTGAAAAGACGATTGAGAAAATGATTGCTCCCTCCGACACTCAGAGTGTCATGTACCAAGATTTTTTGGCTCGTCGACCGATGGAAGTAGAAACCTGCCTGGGTTCGCCTGTGCGGTTGGCAATGGAAAGCGACATTCGCGTTCCTCGTATTGAGACTGTCTACGCCATGCTTCATCACATCAACATCGTCAATCAGACCAAGCCCGCTCAATCCGAGTCCCCACCGCCAGTGCCTTCTCAACTCCCTCCCAGGACGTCGTCGGTGCCCCCAACTCAAAAGCCCATGGCCAATGGAATGCGTTCCAGCCGAACAGCATCTGGAATGGGAATGGGTATGCCACCACCTCATCAAAGAAGAGGCCCTCCACCAATGAACGGTCATATGAACGGTTCAATGAGGCCGCCCAGCCAACAGCCTGGCCCACGGCTCCCCCGTGATGCCTCGTTTGATGATAATGGATTAGAAGAGTTTAGCCATCTTGTCGTTTATGATGATCTCGCTACCGACGGCGTACCCAATGGAAATGGTATCCATCCCCCAGATATGCTAAACGGAGGACCTGGCATCCCCAACGATGTGGCTCTCCGTGAACGCGAGCTTGCACTTCGCCAGCGAGAGCTACAGCTGCGTGAGCGAGAAATGCAAATGAGACGTGGACCTCCAGGCCCTCGCCGTGGCGCACCTCCACCGCAGCATGCCTTTGACGAAGAAGATGAGGACGACTATGTCGACCCAATGGACTTCCGCCCTCCTCCTGGTGTTGATCCCGAACAGATTGACATGATGAGCGTTACATCCCGGCGGACGCGGAAAGCACCCAGCGCGAGCCAATTGCGTCGTAATCCTGACATGGGTATGCCGGTCAATCCACGGCCGCCGTCATCTGCCAGAGGTTTCTTCGGTGGTCCTGGTGGACGGAAGAATAATACCAGCTCTCGACTGATGGCAGACATGCCCTCGCTGCACGCGGCACTGCTCGATGATCCAATGATGGGTTATTCATCCAACCGATACGGCAACGTCGACCGCAAGGAAATGCACATCGATTCGAGAGCGAACTCGTTATCCACGGTTAGTCGTATGGGTGACTACGGCCCCGGTCCTGGCCAAGGCCCGTACCCCCCCAGTCGACGAACGAGTGCATCGCCTGCTGCGTTCAATCATGGTCCACGTGGCATGGGTCGTCCCAACACTGCACAAGAGCCTCCTTTCGGCCCCCCAAACGGAATGCCACCGCCGCCTCATAATCGCCCGTCCCCTCCGAACATGCGGGCCCCTGTTCCCCGATACCCTCCTGGACATGGAAATACAATGGCCGCACAGCAAGTGGAACAAAACTTAGGGGTGAGCAGTTCATATCCAGTCAAGAATTCTCAAAACGTTCGAAGTCTGACTGGAAGTGCGAGCGCCAGCGGCGAGAGTGGTGATAGCGGAGCGAGTGCACACATTGATTCCGAAAATTCGGCTCACAGCAGCCAGATCAGTCTCGGCCACCCTATGCCCATGCCCGTTCGCTAAGCCGATTTCTTGAGGAATTTTAGCGGCGTGTGTGATTCGACGTTTGAATGCCTATATAAACAAACCTTGGCTTTCTATCCCCTTGCTCGGCGATACAGTTTTTCAGCTGAGCTGCGTTTCGTTTCGTCCAAACACACTATCTTCACATATGAATCTTTATAATGACTTAGACGAGGAGGAGATGACTTGCCCGAGGACTCGAAAGTCCTGGCATCCAGATTGTCTTTTTCTCAAACCTACAAGGAATACCGGGGTTTCCTTTGTTTTGTTTTTTTTTTTTTTTTTTGGTTGTTAGACCACGGCTATATGCACGTCTCCATTCTTTTACATTTCCCACATGGCGTTTTCCTATATCATCATGAAATTGGAGACAGTATGCTGTCTCTAGTAATTCACACCATCATGTTTTTTTATTCCTATCATCGTCACCACCATGACTGCCTATTTCCTTAGCTGTTTTGTCAACCTGTGTGACAGTGTATACTGCATCCTCGGCGCATCTCTTTCTTCGCTCAGAACACGGCCCCCTCTTTATTGTGCGATTCAGTCTGCAAGGCCGTCTTTTGGCGGCTCTTTGGTACAACATTGATTCATGTCATTTTTCGTCTGCCCACCGGCGGTTTATTTCAGTTCAGGGGGTTCTCTTTTTCTTTTCCGGCGTACAAAATGAGTGAAGGATTCCGTTTATATCAAACTAATGGATAAATCAATGTGGCTCAAGGGCCACCATTGGACTTGTTTATTGTACAATAGCGTGTGAAGTAATACATAACTCACGTGACCTTCACCTATATTTTAGTATTTACCATTTCTGACTGACGGCAACCAAGTCAAAACAAACCCACACCTTGCTGCAACTCGACAGCAATCTCTCAAATTTAGGACTTCAGCACTTTTGAAATCCAAAATGCCACCCGCAATTCCAGGAGCCCACCGACGCAACGAGTCGCAAACACTATCTCGCGGCTCCATTCTCCCCGCCGCCTCAACAACATCAGCGGCCGCAGCCATGTCAGCCACTAAGTCGCGGCAGTACGCGCACCTACACTCGCAACTCGCACAGTTGAATGCGCATTTAGCTGATACCGAGAACCTCGTGCGCATGACGGCGGTGCAGGCGGGCGATATGCGGTTCTTGGGCGGTTATATTGGTGGGCTGTTTATGGGGGCGGCCAAAGTCTTGGGCGAGGAGGGGGTGAAAGGGGCTGCTGGGAAGCAGCATGGTGAGGAGACGGCTGTTAAACAGGAGTCGTGAATTTCATGTCTTCTACATTTTTCCCCTTTTAAAGCGAGGGGTGAGAGGGATGGTGGGCTGTTACGAAAGGAAACGATTTATGAGTCTGAGTATGTTATGATGCGATACGATACACGTTCAATCCTCTACGACAAAACCACCTCCAAGGATTATGGCGGGCTCATTGATCCTATGATGCTCGTAACTACCATCGGTTAGTACTTATATCTATTGGTAGATGAGTATTTATACCTGAGTGTCCCGACTCCGCCTGCTTCCAGAATGAGTGCCGTCTCCGTCAATGGCTTTCCAGTCCATCGCATCGCAAAAGCACGCAGAATGTGGCCGTGGGCGACAACCAGCACGTCGACTTTGGGATCGTCGGAGCCGCCGAAGCTCTTTTCGTGGTGTTTTTCTCGGATGTTTGCGATGAACGCGTCGAGGCGGCGGCATACGTCTTCGGGGGATCTAATATACTATCAATATTCTTGCATTTCTTGCCACGCATGGTTCTAGACAGAGAGGACTTACTCTCCCCCCGGACATCCATCTCGCCAAATATCCCACGGCCCTTGCCCGTTCTTCTCTCGCAGCGCCTTGATCTCGGCGCTCGTCAACCCTTCATACTCGCCATAGTCCCACTCGCGAATCGCGTCAGTGATGTCGATGGGCGCGTCTGTTCGAATGGGCTCTTCGTGCTCCGGGTTGCGCGTTTCTTGCCAGGGGAGTCGCTCTTTGCATCCGATCTGCAGGAGTTCGAGGGTTCGCTGGGCGCGTTTTCGGGGGGAGACGTAGCTAGACAGACAGTCCTACGTCAGTTGGACCTTTCAATGATTTTCCTTGGACTACAAATGTGTATACACATGAGCGAGCCGCTTGGGTGCAATCAAGCGATCATTCCCGACCAGCGCTTTGCCCGTCGCCTTGACTCGTTTCTCGCCGTTGGCTGTGAGCGGGATGTCGGTGGTGCCCGTGTGCCGGCCATTGAGAGACCATTCGGTCTCGCCGTGGCGGACGATAAAACACCGTGGAGTTGGCATTGTAATGTTTTTGATTAACTGCAGATGTTGAAAGGTTTCTGTGTTCCTGGCGCTGGGGGATTTGTTCTGGTTGTTTCCCCTCGATGACGTCCAGCCCCGCCCTGAAGAGCTGACTAAGGCTGTGGTTATGCTTCTTGGACAATATCAGATAATCACGAAAATATTAATAATGGCTGACTTGACTACAACTAGTCTGAACTCGGGATAAATGGATATGTGGATCAAATAATAATAAATTTAACTATTAAAATGATTGTTATTATAACTTTCAGAAGGACATTCGAACTTTTAACACGACTGTCATGTCATACCAATATCAATAAATGCCCGAACTTCTGCAGCTATCACTCGCATTAAGAATTAACTCATTCCCCTTGCCATACCACATCGAAACTAGCTCTGCAAGTCTTAAAAAACTAAGTCTTTTGTCTCCTTCAAAATCAACTTATCCTTCAGTGACTGGTCCTACATCTCCCGCACCTTAGCGATCCATATTCTACGTGAAGGTTGAACGCGGTATGACAGTGCCTGCATGCTGTAGACGAGTTAATTTTTGCCATCAGTGAGTTTCCGAACGAGTCTTGTACACAGAAGGCAGTGAGTCGATCACGTTCTTCCTCTGAATGCTCAAGACGACCAACGACCTTTGTGAGCACGGCTGTTGCAAGGACCCCGGATTCTTCTAGAACGTCCAAGATTGGGTCTCTCTTGACAAGGGCCTGGGCATTTTGAGACATTGCATTCGACACGAGCTCTGTGAGCTCTGTTTCATGGGGAGGTGCAAGGCTGATAATTTCCCTGACAGCGTCGGGGAAACACTCATCACCCCAATTATCATTTGCCCAAGTGGTCAAACGGTCTTTTGCCAGTTGCTTCAAAGAATCCGTGCCAAATTTGTCTGCAGCTATATAGACGAGAAGGTTGTTGTGCGCTATTTCTTTGACTTGAGATATCGATGGAGTGACATCTTGGGAACAAGCTTCTTCCATGTCTGCGGTACCCTGGTCATAGTCTTGGGTATATAAATATGATAAAAACCGCCCGACTGTATCAGCGTCTTCATCATGTAGTTCGATCTTCCCTTCATGACTTTCCTGTCCAAAAGTCAGTGGTGTGCAGTAGTGCGGACATGTCGCGTACCTGGAAGTCTCCGCTGATGGCAGCATTGAAGAAAGGAGACTGTGAACAAACAATCGCCTTGTGTGCTTTGAAAGTGTGGCCGTGGCACTGTATAATGAGGTCGGAATATCTGCCACTTGCCAGGAGTTCCTGCAGAAATGGAAGGGGCCTGGTTGACTCCATCTTTGATCTACTAATTATACCAGTTGAAACGGACGCTTGGATCGGACCACAGGCTCCGGTGTATTATTCTATATCTCGAGGAGGATGCCAAGTGTGCTCACGTTCCGGGATCAGAACTCTCACAAGCTGGCCAAGCTTTACATATGCGCGTCAGCTGGAGCAATTTGTTCGCAGCTTCGAGGGCCATTGTTAGGAACTCCAAACAAGTTAGCACTGATTGGCCGCGCCCACAAGGCTGACAAATCTGTGCCTGGGCCCTGGCAAACCGGCTCCTGCTTCTTCTTTGGCGCCTCGACGTCAATTCGCATGCTGGATGCTGCATATTATCCCAAAAAAAAAACTTTTAATATGGAATGATTACTATTCTTCCTTCTGAAATGACTCGATTCCGTGCGAACCACCCCCGCGTCACGACCCTCGAACCGGTACTTGGACGTGATCAGTAATCTTTTTTCCTGTGCAGTCGCAAGCAAATGCTCAGATAAACCCGACACTTCCAACACTTTGTCGCTTGATACCTGTGCGGTCGCTTTGATTTGACTATCGCGGAAGAACTATACGATAGCAACTGCTTATAAATCAGGTGTTAGGAGAGTGGTGAGGGATTTCATGTTGTGGCGACAACGGACCGACCAACAACATCTACAACAACAATAACACCTGGTTCGCGTCTCGACTCTCCATAAGCGAGAAAAAAAAAGGGAGCAAAGATATACCGTGATGCCCCGGACAAGAACAAAATTCATCTGGCCTCCGCCGAACCTGGTCGGGGACCACACTGAACCACAGCAACAACAGCAACAACAACAACAACCGCAGAAGAAACAGAAGCTCGAGTCCAGCGAACAGCACGGCAATAATGACAATTCGCCAGTGCCCAGCGACGCGCGAGAAAGTTCGCAGACGGCCCAGGGGGAATGGGATCCTACGTCCAATGTTGCGCCGCCCTCTTTCGAAGCCGCCGTCAGAGCGTATTTGCAGATGCCGCTGGAGAAGGTGATTAAGAATTATCAAAACTGGCGACGTAAGTTATTTTAATTTTCCCCGCAAGTTCGACATTTCTAAACTGACCATGCAGGCCATGGCTCGGTCCACGACGACTATTGCATGATGTGCCATCGCCCCCGACCCCAAAGCCTCGTCCCTTGCTACACATGCCGGCGATCGTTTCACGACGAGTGCATGCCGCCGGGCTCTCTATATAATGAATCGAAGCAGTGGTATTGCGCCGTCTGTGTCCAGCGCAACTGGCACGTGCAGCCCCCGGCCATGACTCCTCCAGCGTCGCCTCGCCTGTCTGCGCAGCCTTCAGCCCAAAGTGTGGATACGAAACCTGCGGCGCATGAGGCCACTGCCGAGGATTCGCAGGCGCTGTCTATTCTGGCCGAGATTTCGAGATCGATGCATCGCGACGTTTCGCATTCGCAAACTCCGGGTCCTAATAGTAATCATACCGGCAACAACAATAACAATAAGAATGCTCGCAATTCATATATAGCAACACCCAAATCGTCTTCACGGTCAGGCCCACTGGCACAGGCATCTCCATCCGCACAGACATTCTCCATGCTCGACTCGCATGCGCGCAAGTCTCGCTTCACAACGCTCTCATCCGAAGTCGACTCTGCCCTGTGGGTTCTCTACCGCGAACTCGAAAGCGCAACATCGCTGCGCCAGCGCATCACCGAGCTAGAAGCCGAGGTGGTCAAACTGCGTCAGGACGTCAATATCCGCGACAACCAAATCATTTTATCGCAGCGATCTGCCCAGGCTACTGCTCCAGTGTCTCAGGCTGAACTCGAGCAACTGCGCACCAAGGCTGCGAAATGGGACGCCTGTGCGCCGGAACTAGGGCAGTTGCGCGCAAAGAATGAGGCGTTGGAGCAGAGCCTGAGAGACGCGCGTGCCGAGTGTGCGTCCAAGGACGAGGTGTTGAATGAATGGAAGGGTCGCTTGGCGAGTCTTATTGGGCCGTAGTACATGTATATATGTGCCTTCTCATTCTGCTTTTTCTTGTTGAATTTGTTGTTTGTATTATATTCACCTATTAGCACGGTGTAGGGCGCATGTTTTGTGGTACTTTGATTTGGGAATACATTTGGGCATCTTGCATAAGCATATTACAAGTGATGTACTTTGTTATACAGCCGAGTTTCATTTAAGCAATGGCATTTAGAATAGCAGTGATCAATTGATGATTCTGATGACTCATCTTCAATGTTACTCCGGATCTCCTTGAGGCACTCGGATGTAAGACTAAGCGGTAGGGAATCAAAATCATTGTCTTTTAATGATTTAGGGTTCGAGTCTGCCCCAGGGGAGAGGAATCTGTAAATACCCAAGAATCCAAGCATTCGGAAACTGAGGGCTCGAACGAGCATATTGAATAGCTTCATAACCCGACTGCGGGACGACTGATATATGGCACTGACGTATGCCGTGATGGCTGGCAGATTGGGGTCCTCATACGTGATTTTCTGGTCCGCGAGTTCCTTTTCTTTTCCCCGGAGCACTATTATCTCGTCTTGTTTTGCTAGAATTAATTTGACGATCTTGGTTTACTCTATGATTGTGTCGTTCCGGCCCGTGACAACTTTGACATAGGCGTCGAATTTCTCCTCGAGTTTCTTCCGCTTCTCCTCGTCCTTCACTCCGCCGAGAGCCTCTTTCGAAAAGCTATTGAGCATGTTCATCATACGCTCCTTCTCGACACTCACACGCAGTGCATACGCTTTGTCTAGTTCGATGGGTATTTCATAACTTTTATATTTCATGTTATTATATTCCTCATATGTAAAAAATGTTATGATATAAGTAAATTTATGTGATATCCTTTAAATTATAAAATGTTGTAGTATTTCACCAGTTGACCGGTTGTAGATGACGTTCTGCTGCCAAAGTGGGGCTTTACCCACTAACCGTTCCCCAGTACAATATTTGAAGATTTCAAGGCTAACATATATCAAAACATTTAAGATGCGACAGAAACAAACAGTCTAGCAAGAATGGCTCGAAAACAAAAGCCACCCCCGCGAGACCCGTCTAAACTAACAGGCAAACCTCTCCGCGAAACAGTAATCCCGTCGCATATCTACGGGCCTGACAATGATGAACCCAGCAGCAGTTCTCAAAATGCAGAGAGCAAATATACTAAAGGCTGGCTCACATCACCAGATCTGTACGAGACAGACCTCAAATTTTCGCCGCTAGTCATGGAAGAATTATCCAATTTCCTGCTGGCGAATCCAAACATGAATGCATCGCATTTGTTCCGTGCGGATATTCTGTTTGATAGCTCAGGAGAGTTGAAAACGCCGCGGGAAAAGGAGAGGTTGTTGGCTTTGAAGTCTGGTATTTTGGATGTTGGAAATGAGGAAGGCAGTCATAAAGAAAAAGAAGATGAGAGTACGGCCAAAGAGGCCCAACAGCTGCTGCAAAAGTTTCCAGCGGCCGAAATCGAGGGCCTGGAATTAACCAAAACGGTAGTCCTAACGCTGATACCCCGGAATCTCAACCTGGATAAACCGTTGGACCAGACATGTCATTTTTACAAAGGTACGGTTGTCTCTACATCGGGAAATATGGTGGACAGATTGCTGTTTATCCGGTTCCCGCACGTCGACTCGGTTGAGGACATGCCGTTTTATCATCCCTGCATTCGAGCATGGGCCTTAATGTATGATTTTGAAAGGGATGAATCGGCTTCGTCCTCTGAAGAATATACAGAGTCAGGAAAAGGCACGCTATCCCTGCACATCCTCCCGTTCCCGGCCTCTGATGACTTTGATCCTTTCCCAACAAGACTAGAAAGAACACTGCAAGCTCTCTTGAACACGCAAATCCGTCTAGCCCGAAGCACAAGTCCAACAAATTCAAAATCATCGTGCTCGCCTAGACCTGGCAAAGAACACGTTGATGAAAGCTACAACCCTTTCCAGGACAACCTTCTTCCCCGCCATCTCATACAAAACACATATACCCGCCTCAAACTGACATATGCGAAACTGTTGTGCGAGAAATGGGTTGAAAGTACAGAACCATCAAAACATGTCTTTGAAGACTTGGCTATTACTGCTTTTTTGATCGAGTTGTGGCGGAATATGTATGGAGTGGCACCCAAGTCTGAGCAAGATGGTAGCAAAGACGAAAAATACGTTTCAAAGTTTCCCGGCTTCGTCGACGTCGCCTGTGGAAACGGTGTGCTTGTTTATATTCTCCTGATGGAAGGATACAAGGGCTGGGGGTTTGATGCGCGCCGGCGCAAAACTTGGTCGATTTTCCCGGATTGGGTGCAGGAGAATCTGCAAGAATCGCTTTATATCCCCAAGCCATTTGCAGCAGCCTCTCAAGGAGAAGGAGACGGTATCAGTGAGCTTATGGGCAATGGAATTACATACCACACTGGTGAATTCCCAAAGGACACTTTTATCGTCTCCAATCACGCCGACGAACTCACCGTCTGGACGCCACTGATGGCCGCTTTGGCATGTCCGGAATCCCCGTTGCCATTTGTATCGATTCCATGCTGTTCGCACTCTCTGTCTGGCGCGAGATATCGGTATCCGCCTCCAAAGAAGCAGATAAACAAACCTGCCAAAGACGATGACCACGAGAAAGAAGAAGAAAATCAACCCGCAACAGGCGACCTCAAAGCGCTGCGTAAGGCCAAAATAGCTGCTAGCACTTCTCAGCCTGGTGCTGACCTTGATTCTCCCGCTGTGTTGAATTCCATGTACGGCTCACTGACAGCAAAGACCATGAGTGTCGCTGCAGAGGTTGGGTATGATGTTGAAAAGACACTGCTTCGCATCCCGAGTACGAGGAATATGGGTGTGGTTGGAGGCAGAAAGTTGGCCGTGCAGAAACGGATGAACGCTCAAAAGGTGACGCAAGGAAACCTTGATGTAGAAAAATTGGTAGCAGATATTGTCCGGAGGGAGTGTGCCATAGAAGGAGGTATTGACGTCGCGGCGAATATCTGGATACAGAGGGCCGTTGGTTTACAAAAGGGCAAGAAAACCGCTAGTGGAGGACATTAACATAGATTAAAAGTCTAATAAAAGGCAAAAGTTACATGGAGACGGTTTGTGCTGACAAATTCTTACATATGAGACCCGCTGAATGAGCACGACAAGGCTGATAACAAAATTCCACCCATCCCATATCTAAATAAGAGTAAATATATTCAATCAAGGTAAAGACAAAAGTAACATCATTCATTCAAGCGTGCACACCAATCCTGGAACGAGCTCGCCCATTGTCAATCGCCCTGCCCTTTCCTTTATCGTTGGTGGTCCTACTCGCTACCGACCTCACTGGTATGCCGGTTATCTTGCTCATGTTCTGAATAGCTCGGCCAAAGTCGATCGTAGTGTAATCGGAAGGCACATGTTCACCACTAACAATGCACAGGACTTTCATGCCAGGCTTGTAGACCAACCCACTAAGCAGTTTGGGAGTAATGAGGAAATATTGGCTTCCCCCAGTTCCGCCAACACCGTCAGCACTGCCCTTGGCCGGGGTACGAGGTGCACATGCAATATCCACCATCCGTTCGTGGACCATCCTTTCATTTCTTGGATCCATACCTTGGTTGATCTCATCGACAACACGGAATGGAGACGCCGACAAGGACTGAAGTGCCATTAGATAGAAAATAGTACTCACGGCACGTTCACCTCCAGACTGTCGATGTGAATCGAGAATTGACAGGTTTTCATGTTCACGGAACTTAACCTGGATCTGAATGGACCATTGGTCGAAATCACTTCCGCCTTTCTCTCCGTTTGGTCCAGGCTCATCTTCCACCTTGTCCACGGTGACCTGGCCGGCACAACCGATACGTGCAAAAGAGTCCGAGAACGCACTCGATATTTTCTCCACAAGGGCGTCTAGTCTAGGTTCCCATTCATTTCGAATCTCGGCTATGGCATGTTCGAAGTCGGCGAGCTTAGTTTGGTATGCGGAAAGTTTGCCCTGCAGCTTTTCGATGGCCTTTTGCCTGTCTTCGAATTCTTTGATTAAACCAGCACTGCCTTCATGGGTTAGCTCAAGGTGCGCTTTCTCCGAGTCGATGTCGGCATCGAGTTGATCCATGGTTAAGTCCTTGAGATGGGAGCCCCACAACTCCTGCACATCTGGTTTGGTTCTCATAACAGTCAGAACTTTGAGTGCTTCTCGCTTGAGTGTAACTGCAATGGCAGCCGCCTCTGCTACTGCCACCGAAGCCTCGTCGACTTCGTGTCTCTTGGCTTGTAGGATATTTTGAATTTCGACATTTCGAGCACTAAGATTTTCAAAGTCCGAACGAGCTTCGATGCTTCGAATTTCGGCGAGCAGCATATCTCGATGAAGAGTGCGAAGTGACTCTACTGCGTCCTATCCTAGCATTAACTTTTTTGTTCTTCAACTTGGACCCAATAAACCAACCGCATAGGCAATAGCAGTCTCCGCTTTTTCGATTGCAGTTTGATCCTGTTTGCTGCGGATCTCTAGAACGCGGGCACGCATATGGTCGAAATTCCTCTCCATATCTCGCTTTTTCTCTTGCTGCTGGTCTGGAAAAAAAAGTTAGCATATTGTTCATTCTTCGATATCAGGAATCATACTAAGCCTCTCCGGTAATGCTCTGAATTCGACAAGTGTCGATTGTTTGCTCGATTTCTCTTGTTCAAGCCGGAGCTACAAAGTCAGTAATTAACATTTTAGCCGAATTGCCTCAATTTACCTTTTCTTCATTCTTGGCTTCGTATTCTTTCCCTAAACGCTCTACCTCAGCTCTGTGGGAATCGATCTGCTGTTGGATTTCATGTTCTTCTTCTTTGCAGCCCGAGATAATTTCCAGCAGCTCCTGCTTCAGCGAGACATCTACCTGCTGGTTCGTCCATACCCTCGCTGGTCGCACCGTCTTCACTGTTGTGGATGTCGCCCCAGGACCATACTCTCGTCTCCTATTCACTTTGTATGATCTTTTCCCAGAGACCCAGCTGTTGATAGCCGTATTCTTTTCCATCCAGGAATATTCTTGGTCTGATATGTCTCGGAGAACTATTGGGGTTCGATGGAGGAATTGTTCGTTGCAGAGCATAGCTAGGACAGGCTCAGGGCCGTTCAAGTAGTCTTTAGCCCAGCCGTCAAACCCTAGATCGTGCAACTCGTTATCTGAAAGGGGTGGCTTTAAATCGCTTAACCGACTTGTACAGTTCCTGATACTAACATCATGCAACCGCAGTTCACCATTCAGAGCCCTTTGCAAAGTCCTGAAATCCTTGGTGCTTTGGGTGGTGAAAGCCAGATGGTCGTTTCTTTGGAGGAGGGCCTCGACCGCGTCGGCATATCTGGGATCTTTGATCGAACATGTTACTAGCGCTGGCCCAAAAACCTCCGCTTCAAATTGATCCTGGTTCTTTTGGATCCATTGGTAAGCTCTGTATGTATCAGAAGAAAGTTTCCTCAAGTGAGCCTCCTGCTGTCCACTATGAGAATCAAGATTTTTCAAATCGTTTTCTGCTTGTCGTATCCGATTTGTCAATTCATGTCGCTTCTCAAAGAGTGGTGATCGGCCATTCTTTAAATCTTCGGCTTTACTTCTAAGATCTCTAATCTCTCTGACCAAAGATCGCTAAACAAAAGATTAATATCACCAAAACACGTATCAAGATATAACTTACTATGCGCTCATTGTAAGAATCCAGGTCGAAATCTTCCGGCTCTTCCTCCATCTGTCGCGTGATACGATTTATCATTTGTTGCACTTTGGACATTTCTTGCCTGTAGCTCGCGCCTGTTTTCTTTTCTGCCTCAATCTGCGCAGTAAGGTCTTTTATCGCATCCTCGAGGGCTTCCATCCTGTTTGCAACTTCGGTAGCGGCAGATTCAGCCCTATTAAACTTCTGGCGCTTGTACTTCACCAAGTCGTCCATCTTGCGAAAATAATCCTGTTTTGCGTTGACTGCTCGCAAAGCAGGTGCCAGCTCTTCTTGCAAGGCCTGTAGTTCGTGTTGAAGCCGGTTCCGGTGTTCTTTAAGCTTTTTGAAATCATTTTCATGGTCCTTGTATCGCACAGCGGGACGTACAAACTCCATCATTTCAATGCGGTGTTTGGTCTGTTCTCTCTCTCTCATTCTTTCAACGTCTGCTCTTTGTAGTTCTTGACGGTTTTCCAAGTTTGTAAGGGTATCACGGTCGCCTTTGTTATCCAAGAGAAGTTTCTTCTGCTCGGCTCTCAGCTTTTTGAGGGCATCGTGCCATTCAATCATTTGTGACCCTGCAGCAGCTCTTTGAGTCGAATGTAATAATTCCACGGGAGAGAGAGCAGCGAATTCGCTGACTTTGTCCTGTGGAAGGAACTGGCAGAGATTGTCAACTTGGATAGAGAATGTCTTAGCCAATCTCAAGACATGATTTTTGTTTGCGTCTTTGCCATTGATAGTAAAAGTAGATTTATTTCCGTCATGCTTGATAGTTCGACGAATGATAGGGTTCGTGTCGAATGGAGGGCCGCGCGCGAGCTCAATCTCGATGACTGCTTCTTTGCAGCCATGTTTCACGAATTCCGAGGCTTCTTTTGCACGTCCAAGATGCTGGAAAAAGGAAAAATTAGGCCACAGTGCTCTAAAAGTTTTCTCAAAAGGGCGGAAAAAAAAAGAAAAGAGAGGAAAAAACTGACCTGAGGTCCCCAGCCCAAACCCAAGCATATCGCACAAACGAGAGTACTCTTGCCCGTCCCATTAGGCCCGATGACCATGTTCAGTTTTGGTCCTGGAAAAAACTCGGCAGATGTGTACGTGACAAAGTCCTTCAACTTGATGCGTACAATTGCACCAGGCTGGAAATCGCCGTATGTGCTGTAGCCATCAGGCAGCCCCGCCCTGGTCAATGGGACCTTTTGCACCGGCCTACCGGCACCGTCTTCGTCGTTGTCTTCGTTTTGGCTTGCGTTGGTATCCGTCTCGTCGGGCGCTTCGATTCTGGGTCGTTTACTGCCATTTGATGATTGCGAAAAGGGTGTTGCACCTCTTGTAGAGCGTTCATCTTGGCTATCGGAATCGTCTTCGACGCGTCGGCGGCGTCGTGGACCAACAGATAGTCGGGACGACGACATCTTCTGTTAGAGATGTAATCGACACCTGGCCGAACAAGCGTGTTCAAAAACTGCGATGAGCATTCACAACGGCTGTCGACCCATGTCGAAAACAATCTGCGATATTTCTTTCTTGGTTTCCCCACGCGCGGAAGTGACGCGACGACGCGCCAACGAATTACATCCGTAGACGGAAGGCGGTATGTAGTGGCATAAATAAGCTATTTCTTGGACAATTAATTCCTCCTGCCGCAACGACAGATGACAGCCCAATCAAACCTGTGAATCGCATTTTGCAGATTATTATACAAAAAAGGCCCCCGTCAGAAATACCATGGCGCCATCCCAGAAGGTTCTGCGGAGCTTTTTCGTCACTGGTGCAATCATCACCATTACCATTGGCGGCAGTCTTTATGGCGCCGAATTGAAGACCAAGCAAGAAAAAAGAGAGGCAAGTTGAGATTTATTTTCTTATTGAAACATGTGATGGAGATCTAACTCTGGCAATAATAGGCAGTTGAAAAGTCCTACCAAGCGACATTTGACGAGAAGATTCAATCCCTCCAAAGTGCACGAGAGGTCCTGGTATCGAAAAAGCTCGCGGTCGAGAGACAGCTAAACGACTTGGAGGAAAAAATCACAGAGAGGGCGCGCAAGAATCTCAATCAATCGGCAAACAAATCGAATCAAGATACTTCTTCAAAGTGAGATGTAGTAATTGTGCTTCTATCTAGGAAGGGAGCTACTTTGCGGCCGCAGATAGTGCCCTTTCCGACGGCTCGATGTGCTGCCAAAACCCGGCCGTTGTCAGATTGCAATTAGCATACAACCAGGGAATACTTTTCATGAACAGATGTGTTCTGACACTCGACTCGTGCTGGTCATCCGCACTGACGCTTCCGGAGCCAACATACCGGAACACTAAGGCCTCCAACAGCTCTCTCGATTTTCACAATGAGCGGGTTACTACACTGGTTTCCAGCATTGAAATGGAGAACCCCCGTGAACCATTGTTCAGCCTGCCACCGCTGGTACAACCACATTCTTGTGTTCTTCATGAGGCGCCACAAATCGGTTCGAGGGTTTTTAGCTTACGACTGTCCCAGGAACGGAACATTATGCACTGACTATGACGTACTAAGATTCCATGGATAAATTTTCATATGGGATTTGTTCTCAACAAAGACCATAGCCGGCCATCTAATTCATTATATATTTTATTGGGTGATATAGCAATCAAACATTCTAGCCGCAACATTGCTTTATCCAACTTCTATATATGAGCTTGTGAATGAGGGAACCAAAAAAACAAAATCGAGAAACGAAACAGGGTATAATATCATCAAAGAACATGACCAATCTATGTAACAATCCGAAAGCAAAGTTCTCAAATTATGTAAATTGCCGTTTAAAGGAATGAGTCGTGCAGGTGTCCAAGGCTTATGTACTGTATGAAAAAATTAGGGGAAAGAAGGAAACGAAAAGAGTGAAGAAGCGGAGTCTTGAGCCTCGAAAGAGCAAAGCTAATCGTCAATGACCCCCTGGGCGAGAGCAGCCAAGCTGGCTTCATATCTCGCCGGATTGTGATCACTCAGCATGCCCGAGGTAAACCTGAGTTCACCAAAATACGACTCAACATTTCGAATGAACTTGAGTTGAGCTCTAGTAGCCGGCCAGCCTAGCTGGGGATGACTGTCATGTGTGGTCACCGCTGTTGTGAAAGGGTTCCGCTGTAAGACGCGCATAGTATCGACAACAAAGACTTCACCAGGGGGCACGAGTTTGGGCGCTGTCATTTCTTCACGAAGGCTTTGGAGAGCAGACCACGCCCAGCTATCCTCACCGAGGCCCTCTCCAGCGTTCATTGGTATTGGGGGCTGGTTGACGTAGAATTTATTCACGATGCTCTGCCTAAGGCCCTCCAAAACACGCGAGCGAATGTGCGATTTTGAGCCGGTGGTATCATTTTTGAATGATAACGCCACGGCTCGAAAGTCGTGCAAAGTGCCAAGTGATAGACTGGGGACGATATCTTTCCCATTGATCACGGTGGTGATGAGACCGCGCGTGGCTCGCCGTAGGAAAGGTGACATGCATGCCGGTGGGCCGAATGCATAAACATGGATTGGCCGATTCGGTGGCAGCGAAAAGACCCTATCTGCTTGTTTCTGATGATCGGCTGTTAGAAGCAGAGGACCTGCTGCTTGAAGAGACGACGCTGTCACGAATGAAGGACCCTGAGTTTGATTGCTGGGCTGCGATACCATGGTGGCCAGGATCGCTGCAACACCGCCGCCGAGTGAATGACCGCAAAAAATCACGCCGTAATCTGGAAATTCTTCGAGCGCAGCTTTAATTGTTGCCATGACTTTTCCTCCACCACCTTCTAGTAGCCGACTGGCAGAAGCATGCATGCCTTTATGAACTTTCCAGCTTCTACCTTGCCACTCTAGATCATCGTAGTCGCAGGTCATGTCTGTCAATATATCTTCAAAGCCCCAGGTTCCTCGCAGAGTCAATACCACGGCCTTAGACTCGTGGTCGAGGGAAAGATAGTGCACGAGTGGGAAACCCGATTGTGTTTCTCCAACAGAGTTGCTGCCACCATCAGGATCAACATATGATGAAAGGAGAATGGTAGATGGAGGAAGACCGGTCATATTAGAAAACGACCTATGCTCGTGATTATCTGAGTCATGGTACTGAATCGTTTTCTGATTGTCTGGTATCCCCATCACCTTGAGCGCATTTGGACCATATGATGCAGACGAAAAACGACAAAAGCGCCGGACATTGTTGACTAAATGATTTTGCGGGAATATTCCTGGCACAAGGCCGTTGCGATTCAAGCCAACAATTGTTGACTCATCTTCATATATACTCTTGCGCGGTCGAGGCGCCAGAATCAATGAAGTTTCGGAGCCCGTTGCCATCGAGTAGATGCTAGGAACGAAGGAATGAGATCTTCGGTGTGACGGCGACGAATCATGGTTCAAAGCCCTGTTAATATCTTCTGGTCGAGTTCTAGACAGCGAGCTGCTACTTCGAAAGTGTGTCCGAGTGACTGAGGCTGATCCTGGGCGACTATCGACCGAGCAGATGGAGTATGAGTCAGTATCATTCCTATTACTGACGGAGAAGAAGTCCGTCCTGGACGAAGACCTGAGATGCTGGGACGCTTTAGCTGTTATTGGAGACGGTGTTGAGCGATATCTGGAGTAGTCCTTTGGTGGCACTCGAGGAAGCGTCTTATTTACGCTCGCCAACGTAGGTGCTTGAGGCCGATTTTCTTTGCCCTTGGGAACTCGAGCTCTTGATGCCATAGAAGACCCAAGTAGAGTTTCTGACTTCGGTTTATTGGTTGCTTCTGATAATACTGGAGTGTTGGAGCCACTAGACCTTTTCGGTGCCTTTTTGACAAGGCCTTTTGTACTGTTCGTACCAGGCTTTTCTGTAGGTGCAGCTTTCATCTTCTGCGCAATTTTCGACAGAGATGCCTTGCCAAACGAATTGCGCGGGGTTTCGGAACCACTCAAGGAAGAAGAACTAGTCACACGGCGAGGCCGTTTTTCTCCTTTGTCAGTGATAGTCTCCGTCGAGTCGGATAATTGAATTCTATCGCCAGGCTCGTTCTTGGCCAATCTTGTTTTCCCGGTATCATTGCGTGGATTAGAAACGGTTTTGGGTTGGTGAGATGTGCTTCGGCCATTTTTGTGCTTATTAGACAAACCTGACGAGGTAAGGGTATAACGAAGGTCCTCTGGATGTACATCTGCGCTTTGCGATTCATTGAACGCTGTGCGGAATACTATGGTATGCTTTGGGAGTCGTTTTGCTCCAACAGAGACTTGCTCGTTGTGGAATCTTTCCTCGATCATCGTTGTCCCTGGCGGAGCAGCGATTTCTGCGGTGTCGTCATCATAGACATCAACTGTGACAGTACGTGCTGTCACCATGTCTGTCCTTACTGAAGCACGGGTACCTTTGGGTAGTTGTTTCATAATATATCGACGGATGTCCTCGTCGGATAGTTGAGGTTGTTCTTCAGGCGAGAAATTCCAAGGCTGACCAGGGGTAGTTGGGCGCGAACTAACATGTTCCAATGCCTCGAAGGATTCTTCGTTCCTCCCCAAAGCTTGAAAAGATGTTGGTCGAGATGATAAGTCGTTCGTGATACTCTCTGAATATTCTTGTGTGGAAGTTCCGATGACGTCGGCCCTCAGCCCATTGTCTAATATCACGACATCCCAGATGATGACTTCGCCCTCACTTTCGCGTAGTTGTCTCTCGGTATTCAGCCTTCCCCACCGCTGTAGTAGGGCAAATCCGATTGAGCCGACGAGGAGATCCCCCACTCCTACCAAATCACTGTCATCGCCTCCTCCGTTCTTGCTGAATTCGCGGTGGATGAGCGTGATGATAGCTGCAATGGCACGTGAAGATTCTGTTGACCCTAGGATCGCATCAAGCGTATAAAGCAGGTTCTGGGTCAGGTTCGATAACGAAGAAAGCGCGACTTCAGATAGATGGAACCCCGCAGCCGCAAAGAAGGAGGCCGAGGTCACTGTCGAGTGCAAAGCTTCCAACTGCGAGCGATTGAAACGAGTCGGTTAGTCTTTTAATACAAATACAATTGTTTCGGGGCTACTTACACTGCGTTCCAAGATAGATTCTGCTTCCAACCGGCCAAATTCGCCGTTGCTGCGTGCTGCCACATCGCGGCCGGCCCTTGTCAGGACGGCCTCTACAAGGGCTCTGCTGAGTTCTAGGCCTGTGAGGGTCGTGACTCTGGCCCCTCCAATGGCCGCGCCGCCGAAATATGTCCCAACGCGTAGAGAAAGCGATGTCGACTGGGCGAAGAAAGATACCACAGACGCGATCGATCTCGGGAGTAGTGTTGCGCCGATGGCGGCAGCGCGGCTTATCGGTTTCGAAGGATCGTTAAGATTTTTGTCATCGATGGCGCTGGGGCTTTGTCGCGAATCGTGAGAAGAATTCTGGATCAGTGAAGGTTCAGTCATGACTTGAGGATGTCATCGTGGATTCTGCACTGAGATGGTTGAGTAGTGGGTGCTTGACTATAGAAAGGTGGGAGAAAGCCAGGCACGGCAGTGAGAAAAACAACAATAATAAATTAATGACCAGGCATCATCTTTAGCCACACGGTCTAGACGCCGCCTGGAATAGTATGTAGGGTCGATCGAGTCTACGTCAGGGCTGAGGCGTGCCTGAAACCTGTCTTTGCCTGCATGTGATCGCCCCACGCATTGAATATCCCACTTCTCAGCAAATCATCCCGGCTCTTCTTTTTCTCAATCCCAGCCATTGGACATTGAGTCCTGGATAATATCTGTCCAGGCCGAGATCACGGCGATCGGCAAATAACACGCGCCCACGTCAGTCGATAAATTTGATATTGTTGACGCGATACGCAGTTCCTCACGTCTGCCAATCAGCGACCACGATTTGTTATTCATGTGCGACGAGCTCAAATTGGTATCACGGCCAAATGGCGCATCAAATCATGATCAATTCATGTACAGTGAAATATATTCCGACGATACAGTATCTACAACGAAGCTTTCAAGTCGCCGCCGTATTGGACTCGCCTAATGACATCCCGGCGGCATTCACCAACAGATGCGATTCCAGCAACTAACATGCTAAGATGGAAATCCGCAAGCAGGCCTTGAAACACGGCTTTAGCACCCTCTTTGCCGTTGATCGCGTAGCCGTACATCGCTGGCCTGCCAACGAACACAGCTTTGGCACCGAGGGCAAGGGCTTTGATGATATCCGACCCTGTCCGGATGCCAGAGTCAAATAGGACAGTTATGTCTTTGCCCACTGCGTCGACAATCTCCGGAAGAACCTCGAGAGAGCCAATAGCTCCATCTAGTTGTCGGCCTAGGTGTGTTGCAGCATTAGCGACGCATTATACGAGAGAAAAGACACTATCTGCAACTCACCACCGTGATTAGATACAACAATTCCGTCGCATCCATATTTCAGTGCATTTCTAGCGTCCTCTACGTGTTGGATACCCTTTAATATAAGAGGGCCATCCCAGTTCTTTCGCAGAAAAGCGACATCCTCCCAGGTGTGATTGGCTCCAAAAATGCTCTGCACCCACTCTCTAGAAGACTCCACGATGTTGTCTTCAGGTTTCATACCAGTCTCTTTCTCATACTTAGCACGGAACACCGGATCTGTGAGACCAAATTCCGTCCCAAACCCTGCAAGAAAGGGTAGATATCCATTGTCAAGATCTGCCGGGCGCCTGCGATGGACAAGTCAGCGAAACCTCGGGGACTGTGAAAGAAATCATTACCAGGCCAAGGACCAGGTATCCAGAGTAACTACGAGAGCTTCGAATCCGTTTTCCTTTGCTCTTTTTAATAGAGACAGCGTGATATCATTGTCACGCGGCCAGTATAATTGAAACCATCTCTTACCACCTCCACTGCTGGCAGCCACGCTTTCAAACGAAGAGCCCGATGCCGTGCTCAGGATATAAGGAACATCAACATCCGAACATGCCTCAGCAAGTCCTGTCTCTTTCTCAGCATGCGCAAGAGACTGGACTCCGATAGGCGCCATTAACAGAGGATGAGGATATTTCTGTCCGAATAACTCCACGGAAGTATCGGCTTCAGACTAGAAAAGAACAGTCAGCAAACTAAAAAATCTCTTTGCAAGGATTACTTGGCAAGCTCACTAATCTTAACATCTTCGGTATTCTGGGGTTCCGTCAGTAGCCGAAGCCAAATGAACATATAGCATGCTCATACGTACAATTTCCATTGGCGAAAAGCAAGACGATTACTGTCCATGGTGGCCTTCTCGCCAGCACCGCCAGCGATATAATTGAACGCGCGCGCATCCATCATTTGGCGCGCTTGTTCCTCAAGCTTCCGGGGGTCTGTGGTAACCACCGGGCGGCCACCAGCGTACATGGAATTCGCATAGATCGTTTGCTGATATTGGCCATAGTTGTCGGACATTGTGGCAGATAATCACAGCAGACCGCTCCAGCAGAGTCAAGTGAATAATGTGTAGCGTACCGCGTAATTTATTAACAATAATGCTTTTTTGTTGAGAGAGGCAAAAACAAATGACATCAACTGGAGCCATGTAAGCAAACTATGAAGTGGGGCGCCCCAGGACGAGCCTCGGCTGTCTCTGTCGAGCCGATTCGTTGCCTTATTTTTCAGGCATTAACAAATTACCATCGCTAGTTAGCGCCCTCGTGTTGACCAACTTAAAATGCTCACTACAATGTTCGATGGGGTGGGTCAATCGCTTGTACATTGACTGGTTTCGACCGTTGAAGCAATCAGACAGTTCAGATGTTGCCATTTCAGGTATCATGCGGTCTCTTTCCTTTGTGTTTGGTGGTCTTTCTATTCTGGCGGTCTTGATATCCGTTTTCTTCAACCCTCAAACCGGAGTTTCTATTTTGTTACCAGTGTCGAGATTATTTAGAAGTACTGTCTATCCATCAAGACATCTGGTTTCAAATTCTCCACACTCTCCCAGCTGGAGCACATGGTATCACCCTGAGCGTCTGAGCTCGACATCACCACCAGGGCGGTTTCAAGAATGGAGTATTCTTCATCATCTGGGAGGAAATGGCCCCTGGGTTCAAAAAGTTACTCCTGGTTTTCCGGAAAATTCACCACCTGAACACTGTAGTGTAGAGCAGGTGCATATGGTGCGTAGTTCGACGGAGATCTAGTCGCACACCGCTGACATGACGATTTTGTATCTCGCCTTTGTAGCTTTCACGCCATAGTGAGCGATATCCAACAAAGACTGCCGGACAGCGTCATTTGGAACTTGTTAAACGCTTAAAAGAGCCAGGTGTCCGTTTAAATGGCTCACTTGCCTTTGTCAACGACTGGACCTATTTCACTCAAGATCCACAGCAAGACTTTGATCAACTCACTTCCACTGGACCCTATGCAGGTACGCTGGGGTCTTTTACTACAGGAACCCGCTTCCGTACGCGATATGGCCATTTATTGCCTGAAAGCAAGAAAACTAAGATCTGGGCGAGCGACTCGCAGCGTGTCATAGACACTGCAAGATATTTTGCTGCCGGACTCGTTGGTCTTGATTGGGAAAAGAGCGGGAAAGCGGAGGTTCAGGTTATACCAGAGACTTTGGATCAGCACACTGATACTTTGACACCTGGAGACACCTGTGTTCAATTTATCGAAGACACGATCCTAGGGCATGACTATGGAAAGAACATGCTTGGTGCATTTCAGGACGCATATATTCCTAGCATAGCGCGGAGACTTCTCTTCGACGAAGGAAATACAGGCCTGGAGAACTTTTCTAACCTGGAAGTATATAGCATGCAGGAAATGTGTGGATTTGAAACTATCGTACGTGGTTCTAGTCCTTGGTGTGAAGTTTTCACAACTAAAGATTGGGACCATTTTGAATATGCGAGAGACATTCTTCAATACTATAGGGCAGGCCCCGGAAACAAATATGCTGCAGTGATGGGATCTCTATGGCTGCAAGCAACGGGGCAGCTTTTAAAGGCTGGTCCCAGAAACGGAACCATGTTCTTCAGTTTGTACGTCGGAACCGATCACTTTAAAAGTGTGTTTGAGCTAAAAGAATGTCCAGCGTTCACGATGGAGATATCGCTCCAGTCCTAACTGCTCTAGATCTGTTTCAAGATGCTAAATATGACCCAAATCTCCCTGTGAAGCACATTGCCAAAGATCGCAAATGGCGCGTATCTACAGTTATGCCCATGGGAGGACGACTTACATTAGAAAGACTTCATTGCATGTCAAACTCGTCGGAAGAGGTCTTTGTCCGTATAAATATTAACGACGGTGTTATTCCGTTGCCCGACTGCCACTCCGGTCCAGGAAAGAGCTGTCCTTTAGATCAGTTCATAGGGAAAATCCAGGAAAAGAAAGCGCAAGTTGGTGAATTTGCCAATGTGTGTGGAATTAGTGGTATTGATACAGGAATTACCTTTCTGAGGCAGCCAGGTAATTAAAATTTCTAGCACAAGCTAGTTACATTTAAGCTATATACATGGGGCCAAAAGGCTAGTATAAACTTGTTGCACTTTGTATTTTGTTCTCCAAGTTGAGCAAGGCCTGGAGAAACTCATCGTCACTCCACTTTTCTAAAGCACTTTCCTTCCACTGCTCCCACTCCTCATCTCCGAGATCAACGACCTGCTTCAAGCCCTAAATAGACTTGTGAATGTGGATCTATCTAGGAAAGTGGTTTCTGTACTGAGGGCGAAGAAGAACCTCTGAACTTTCCTACCTTGAGTAACACACTTCGCAAGGTCTTCGCGACCTTTTTCTCGAAAGATCTCAGCTAGGCGCAATTCATCTTGATCTAGCGCATTGTTACCCTCATAGAATTCACCTACTGGCCACATCATGCACGGAGAGCAAAAGGCTTCGGCTTTGGATACTGTGTAAGCCCACTCCCAGTCGATAATTCCAACTATATCAAAGTTATCATTGACTAGGATGTGGTCGCCTTTATCATCTGGATGCTTGAGGAAGAATCGGCCATTGGATGACGGGAAATCCTTCCACAAACTATCGACAATCTCGAGACGAAGGCCGTGCACAAGGTAAATGTCAACTGGGTCATAAGCGTCAATTTCCCCGCTGGCTATGATTGCAAGGTACGATTTGAGTATGGCGCGTGTTCCCTCCAATGAAGAAGAAAAGGGGCCGATGGGACTTTTATTTGCGAACTGGAATGTTGTGCTTTGAGCGAGGCCCTTAATGTGAAAATCAGAAGTATTTTCAGCAGAACAGACCAGTGACCCCATTGCGTCAAGTGGATTCTTCTCGACCTCGAGGAATATGTCAACTAATTGTTGCATTATCTTTTCCTTTTGTGTCGAATTTGTGCTCTGCCACTCCAGAGGCTTTCCGTCCAACTTTTCCATCAAAATATAACCGACACCGAGTTCGTTCCTTGGGTCAGATTCGCATGCCCAGTGGAAGACTTTGGGTACAGGAATGCTAGTATGTTGTTGAAGATACATTAATGTAGCAGCTTCGCTTCGAAGAATGTAGTCACGGACTTCTTTGGGCGGTGATGTTGTTCTCACAAGGCGGAAACGTGCGAGCCATTTTGCATTATCTTGGAATGTGATTTCTGCATGGCAGTTTTGATTTCCCATCATAGCTGATAAACTCTTTCGGGAAAGTTCAACAGTACATAGAATATTTCCTCTGAGCGCTGATGCAAGCGAACATAGTTTGGGGTAGTTTATACGGCGACACAGCTCGTCTATATGGCGGGCTTCTGCAGCTGAATATAGAGTAGAATAAGATTCCCAGTCATCCTACAGCTACTTAGCTAGCGGAAGAAATTCTTAATTGCCCAATTATCTACACATACCTCTGGACTTGGGCATTCGTGCCATGGTTTTTTCAAATGAGTGCGACAGAGATGTCTGTCACAGAGCAAGCAGTCTCCTGCTCGTTGTGCCGCTGGTTCTACACAGTTGTCCCATTGACATGACCATAGAGGCATCGAGGGCTACTATCAAGAAAAGATGGGGCTGACTGTTATATCGTGGGGCAGTTTATTGCTGCAAATAACAGTGATTAAAATTGAAAAGAGAAGATGGACAACAAAACAATAGCAATACAACGCCGAAGCTCCTTACTAATCAGGATGAACCAATCAGAATGCATAGCGTTATGTACTTCGCTTACACCTTTTTTGCTACTATGTATAGCTTTTTGTGGCTATTTGGGCTCTAAATTAGAAGGAATATGACTAACATGGCGGGCATGTAATCAGGAAATGGCTCAAATGGTGGACTTACTAAAGCTATTTTGAGGTAACGGATATGGTTGCCATACTTGAGGGCCCATACTCCATATTGAATGTAAGTAAGAGCGTAGAAATATCATCATCGATATTAGCTGGTATAGAGAAATAGAGATCGGTAATAATTCACGCGGGGGTGAACGATCTTGGTACAAGGGACAACCAAAATTCAAAAATCAATGGTAATTCAGGGCCACCTATTGCTTGCGGTATGTGCCTCTTTCTTAAAGTTATACCACTGATTTTACAGAGGTTAAAATACTTTACCAGGCGTTATCACTGAAGTTTAGATGGTACAAACGACGCAGCAGAGGCCGCTACTGTTTATTCGAGCCAATGCATTGTGTAATCGTGGAATTCTGTGATGTAGACTTCTCCGTAATGTGGCATACAACGCGGGTATTCTGCAGTGATCCAATTTACCATAAAACATATTGGAGATGGGTAGATGCTGAATCGGCCTGACCCTAATGGTAAAATGCCACCTCCTCAATGATCCCAGGCTGACCAACTGGTAGATATATTTTAAATGTTGGTCCAGATTTTAATTTAACGGTGCCTAGATATATTCTAAATTAATACATATAAGGAAACCACTTGAATTGACAACTAAAAACATTAATAAGTCCAAACTGAAATCTCCTTCGAATTTATATAGAAGTGTTATTGGCGTCCTAAGTTAAGCTTTAATTTCTTTACATCAATATTGGCTAGTATCAATTATTATACTTTCTGGGTTTCTCATGAGTCATTTCTGAATACTACAAATAAATAATTTTCACGTGTCGAGTAAATTACAATTCTATACTCTGTGACGGATCGAATGGTTTGTTGCCTCATTGCTGAGGCAACGCGGCAAGGGACAAAACAAACAGAGCAAACATGGTCGGCCGGCAAGTCAGGTCGTCGGTAGAGAAAAAGAGTCGCAGAGTCGAAGAGCTTCACATTTTCCAGCAACTTTTTCCCCGCGCAGAAAAACTTTGTTATTGCGTTGCAAGGTGCTCGTTCTCCCACGGCTTAAGCTTTGATAGCATTTTTTGGTCTTTTTCTTGCTTTCCCGTCTTGTAGCGATCGACTAGCTCGCGGTTTTGTGATCCTCTCAATGGAGTACCACTTTGTACCGCAGGAAGAACGTGCGCGAGACGATAAAGGAAATCTTTTACCCTGGGGCTACGTGTATCAAGAGTGAGGCAATATTTTAATACGGAGGAACTTTTCAAGAAGATAAAAAACTGACATGATGCGTTTTAGTGAGACTCGGAACCCGCGACGCCCTCCAGAGGAGTCTGGCCCATTTGGACGACGACGAAATGCTCGCTATGACCACGCTCGATCTCGCACTCGGACTGGCACGCCAGCCAAAAAGGAAAATCCAAATGTAGCTGAGTTTGGCCGACTATTTGCACAACAACAGGAAGAGGAAAAGGCAGCGCACAGCGCCCTCCCCAAATCGTCATCTTCATCCAACCTCGAAGGGTCGAGGAAGCCCGTTGAAAAAGTCGCGACTGAGTGTATTCTCTATGGATACAAGAGCAAGGAGTCAGAGTGGAAGGTTATCGATAAATATGAGCGTATTTCGCAAGGCTTTGTTTGCGAAGACTATCCTCGCAGCGATCCCAGTGTCTCCAACAAGTTTTCTCAGCTCCTCAGTGGTGGCGACGTAGTTATACGCTCCAATCTCTCTGCCGATGCTAACCGCAAATCCAAGCGTTATGCTGGTGGTTTTCACTGGATTAAGGTCACTTTTGACTCGACAACGGCTGCCGACCGCGCCTGCTTTTATTCTCCGCAGGAAGTCGATGGTCATCTCGTCTTTTGCGAACTGTATCACGGACAAGGCCCTGCAGAAGATATCCCTATACCGAAAGAATCGTCAGAGGCTACTCGTACACGGTCCAAGGTGCATCACACACTCACGTCTTCCCACTCGGCGGCATTCCTCCAGGGCAGGGAGCCGGAGAGGTCGACTCTGCCTAGATCTTTTGCCATGAATAATCTAAGTGCTGTCAGCGATATTGATGAAGGGGATTCGCAATTGTCTACTGCCACCGCCAGCTCAGCGACTGCAACCGCCACTGCAGTCGAAGAGCCCCCCGCCCTTCGTCAACGAGCAGTCCCAGAAAAGACGACCGAGCCGAAACCAGAGTCAGAATTCATGACTCACATTCCCACAGTTCGACGAGCAGTTCTCCGCCCAGTCAACGAAGCCCTCCCCCCTCAACCGACTCTGACTGAGCGTGTTCTTCGCTCTATTCCGATCCTCAGCTGGTTCACTGGAGATATCGTGGGAGATGGCCCACAGTTTGGTGACGACGGTGTTTTTGATTACACAAAGTCGAACTTTTACTGGCGTTTCTGGTACATGATTGACCAAGTTCTGGGCACTGACATTTGTGGGTTGAAAGAGGATTCGTAAGAGGAGGCGAAGTCACAACGAAGTTTATTTCTTATCCGTGAGGGATGAAAACACCAAAAGGTCCGGCCTAACCTTTCTCGACACCTTTCTTCCCTTATTTCACACCGCTTTACATGGTTTGAATGAAGCAGCGGTTCCTTCAACAACCACGGCAGCACCCTGCAATACGCGTTGTCAATGTTGCATCGGAAATCTCATCGCAAGTATTGCCATTGGGTGGTAGTAATAGGTTAATACTGAAGACACCGACACTACTGGCACTCTACATTCCGGATGCCTACCTTCACGGCCCATATGTGACTCGGAACACCTCTCTTTCCAACAACGAATTCATGCCAAACTTGTTTTCACCAGCAACTTCAACCTTTATGCTCATCTCTTACATTATTATGCACGTTATCCTCAAAGCCTTCTGGAGCGGAAAGTTGGGCGCAGCGTGGGTCTTTTTATTTTATTGTTCTAGTAGAGCATTTGTGGAATCGGATACGGCGAGACGAATTTGTGTACATCATCAACATTATTTAGCGAACATATGTAGACTATGCTGCTTATAACTTCAACTTCAACTGCATGCTGTGGTATAACTTCGTGCTATACGGTCTTAGTAATAAGGCGTTAGGGTTTAGCCGAGTAGAGCCGCAGATGGCTTCACGCAGCAGAACACGCGCTTCCACCAGGGTGCCTGCCAATCCACTGGCAATAATGCACGTAGCCCCTGAGTAGTACGTAGCAGAATAAAAAAAAAGATCTCTAATAATATCCAACTAGCCCGTAGCTCTGACAGCATGCTGTCTCGTCGCAAAAAAAGTCGAGAATTCGGCTCGGCTCAATCTCCACACAAACCGCTGATTGGCCGCACCAATAAATCAGCGGGTATTCGTGAATGCGCTCCGAGCTTCAACCACGACGACTCAACCCACCTCCACCAAACGCCAATCTCCTCATCCTATCCCTGCCTCGCCTCGACCGAGAGAGTTTCGCCTTGTTCGGACTCTCTTTTTTCTCGCCTCCGACTGTCTCGTCGCCCCGACCACGCTGTTTTTCTGCGTCTGTGTGTGACCGGTTTTTTGTACGATAAGCGGTCGTATCTCCCCCGCGGCCACACCTTTCTCGCCAATTTTCTCGTCTTTTCTTTCACACCGTCAATCTTTCAAGATGGATCAAGCCAAGTTGGCCAAGCTCCAGCAGAGCGTGCGCATTGGTATGTCTATTTCTTCTTTTTCTCCGTTTGGGATTTTTTTAGAGGTCTAGAGCAGTCACATGACGTGGATTTCAATTCGTTGGAGGAGCCTCGAGAAAAAAGAGTCAAGACACTGGTGGAGAGACAAGGATCATGAAGAGCATTTTTTTGGTTATTGCAATGTTTTTCACTGGATGCTAACTCTTTTTTTCGTGCAGGGTATGTAATGACTTCGCTTCCTGTCCCGATCCGTCGCCCGTTCAACCCGATTCGTTTGAGCAAAGAACAAAACGAAAAAAACACATGGCACAAGGAAAAGGGCGAAAACTAACAGAATAACAGTGGTAAGGGTACTCCCCGCCGCAAGACCAAGCGCGTCCACAAGACGTCCACCACCGACGACAAGAAGCTCCAGGCCACTCTCAAGAAGATGAACGTCCAGCCCATCCAGGCTATTGAGGAGGTCAACATGTTCAAGGAGGATGGCAACGTCATCCACTTCTCCAACCCCAAGGGTAAGCCCTTACACCCCGGCCCTGGGAATAAATGAATATATGAAAGTTGTGGAAAAGAAGAAGAAATAAAACTGACATGGTCATGTTCCAGTCCACGCCGCCGTTCCCTCCAACACCTTTGCCATCTACGGTAACGGCGAGGAGAAGGAGCTCACCGAGCTCGTCCCCGGTATCCTGAACCAGCTTGGCCCCGACAGCCTTGCCTCGCTCCGCAAGCTTGCCGAGAGCTACCAGAGTCTCCAAAAGAAGGAAGGCGAGGGCAAGAAGGATGACGAAGATGAGGATGACATTCCTGATCTTGTCGAAGGCGAGAACTTTGAGGGTACCGTTGAGTAAACAAAACAAAAGGGAATAGATTGATACTTCTTCTTTCTTTCTCTTCTCTTGATTACCTAGCGACGGGCATTTTTCAGACCAGGCGACGGGATATATCGACGACGCAAATACCAAATTTTTGATGTAATGTCACTATCAAACTCTTAAAAGTGCAGGAAGCTGCTGGCAAAAGAAATCCTAAAATTTTTGAAGCATTCGGCGTTGATCGAGATGAATCGTGTGTCCCTATTTATAGGGTCTGTAAGAATAAATCAAAAATGTATCGATTTGGAAATACCTTTCGGCAGTCTCGCAAGAACATGGAAATGCGCCAAATAATCGAATACATGTATTTCTGATCAATATAGACTAGCCCACGCTATATGCGTATTCCATGCACGAACACACGCAGCTATGGATTGCTCTTGTCATCAAAAATCGATTTGTATATCCGATTCTATCATTATCTCGTTTTCAAAAATTGCCTTAAATCCAGAGTACAGTTACAATGCATTGAGTTTCTTCAATATATCACTGTCCGTCCAATCCCACAATTCCCTTGCCAATTCTTCATCATCCAAAAATCTGTTTCGGAGAAGTCTCACCCCAATTGGCGTATAATACCCACCATTCACCAACTCATCTCGACGAGCACCAGCTGCAGCCCAGAGCTGGTTCAGTGCCCCGGATTTTGCAGATCTGAATGCCACCCTCATTGCCACTGACAATCCATATCTGGCAGTCTGATTAGTTTCTCGCGTCCCGTCATACAACTGTGTCGACACGATACCCGGGTGAATCGCCACGGATTTGATGGCGGGATAGCGCCGAGCGAGTTCCGATGCGAAGAGAATATTGGCACCTTTGCTGATGCCGTAGCGTTGCCATGTACTTAGCCCCAACAGCTTTTCCGTCGATGTCATAGCTTCGTAGAGGCCATGGTTTGCAGGTGCTATGCTGTTGGCTGCGCTGCTCACGCAGACGACGCGCACGTCTGCATCTGGTTGGGTCGTGGTGGTTTTGAGTAGCGTGGGGAGAAGAAGCTTGGTGAGCAGGAAATGACCGACGTGGTTAGTACCGAACTGAATCTCGTATCCGTCGGGTGTCGTGACGGCTGGTTCTGCCATAACACCGGCGTTTAGCACCAGGATGTCGAGCCTTGAGTTGTTGCGAGTGAAGTGCTCAGCGGCTGCCTTGATGGAGGAGAAAGAGGCCAAGTCGAGCGGGATATATTGGATATCCACCGTAGATGACGAAGATGCAGACAGCTCGTCTTGGATAGATTTTATCGCATCCAGGGCCTTGGATTCTGTCCTGGCAGCGAGATAGATCCGCGCCGGATTGTGCTTTGCCAGCTGGAGAACAGTCTCTTTTCCAAGACCAGTGTTTCCTAGATATGCATTGTCAGCCTATATACCCGTTTATTCTTCTTGCAAGTTAATAAATACCTCCAGTCACTAAAACGACCTTTCCCGAAAGATCGCCAATGTCGCGTTCCGGGTTAAACGAATACCCAACCAGCCCAAAGGTGAGCTCGCTAAGACTTGGAGCCGATGCGGTCCATAGCTCAGTAGGATTGCCGAATCCGCTGATAACAAATCTGTATACGGCGTGTAGGTCGTCGGCGAGTGTTGACCGAGCCTCTTGACTCTGTCCTGGGGTAGATGTTTGTGACGGTGTCATTGAGACGGTGCGGAGTAACTACCAATCACAATCCGGGAACAAGCAAGGAAATAAATTCCAGGTCGGTGGGAATCAATAGCATGTGAATAGTCACAGACAATTTCAGGCAATCGAGTTACGTCGTTCCTCTAGCTCAGCCATGTTTCATATTTAATAACGGAGAATGCGGAGTTGAGATGGGGGGTTGCAGCTTAATGCCTGAGCGTAATTAGATGCAACGGATGGGGCGATCCTCCCCGAAATCCTCGGCATTTGAGCAGATGACATTCAACATGATGAGATTTATATTTTTGAACTCAAAACATAATAAAAATGGAAAGTTATTCACTTGAAAAATGATCCCTCCCAATAAGCAAGGCGCATTAGTTCGTCTTGAATGAAACCTTTATTCTAGTCGCTAGAGGATCATAGGACAAAACTTAGTATTGTCTATACTGTAAAGAAATGGGCATCATGGGTATTCCAAGACACTCTAAGCTCACCTAGTATGTCTGCTACAACGGTTGATCAATTCCAAGCTAATGATGAGTTTGATACCCCAATTACTTCCGACAAGGATGTTGCTACATGCGTACATATGTAGCATGCGTACCGTTCAGTTCTTATTCATGCCAAAAGACGCATTTTGCGTTTAACTGTCTGCGTAGATCTTCTTAATTAAACTAAGTTTTCTTTATAAGATCTAAAATTATATAAAATAATCTTCGACCTTTCATCCCATATAGCATCACCTATTTTGGGAATAGTGCATCTATGAACTGTGATTTTCATTCTTATTATCCTTTTGGTTTTGTTTTTTGGCATTTTTATCTGCAAATTCTAGTAATCAACACCCCTACAGCAAAGCGTGAATGCTGTAGGTCATCATCACCCTCTTTCATTTTTGTTTTGATTCAGTAATCATGAATGCTTTAAAGCAATTTATTTCATTTTTAATCGGTGTTGAAACCCCAGTGCCTGTGACTTTTCTGATGGGGGTGTGGACTCGCATGTATATCAAATATGTAAGCAGTTGCATAGCATTTTATCGATTTCTTGGGGATGCTTGCAACATAGAAAATCTGAAAGAAAGAAGAAAGCGCAACAAAAAGGGAAATTAACTAATTATCCTGTTCAAAGGGTCTGGGTAGTTTTGAAGGGGTGTGTGCATACAATCCTTCAGGTATGACATCCAATGAAAACCTATAGGCGAAAGAGAAATACCTTTGCATGACATGCATGTCTTGCTGATTATTGCACTCCACTATGTGAGATCAGATATTTCAAATCCGCGGGGTAGAAATTTGATGTACACGACATTCCCTTGCAAACTACAGACTCTCCGCGAAGAACGAGAATGAACAAATGTTTTCACCATAAGGAGATAGAACGTCTGTGATTTATTTTTCGCTCCATCGCTGCTGACTTGTCGGATGGTTATGGCGGGGCCGTAAGAAGAAAAGAAACACCGAATAGGAGATAAAAAAAATTGGGGAAAGAAAAAGTGCGATGGGGAATGGAGCACTGCATGCATATACACAAGCAGCAATTCCACAGGGGAGGATTGCGGACAAGCACTCAAAATTTCCAATGTTGGACCAGGCTGATTCGGAGTTATATAACGACCATTGAATTACTCCGAAAACCTTCTGGGCACGATCGATTGGGTTCCTCAAAATCTCTTAATTGAAAGGCTCGTACACAAGAATTCATATTCTTGAGGCGGCATCAAGTTTCTCTTCCCACTTGCTTCTAAATTTGAAATAGAAACAAAAATGGCATTCTTGTTTACCCTCTTGAGGTTGTGTCTACTATATCTCCTCTGTCATACAGTTGCCTGCGTTCCAACAAATAAACATATTGACAAGCAATTGAGTCGGCGTATGCAACCCGATGCTCAAGATGTCCTTCCAAAGCGGCAATTGGAATGGGGACAAATAAATTTCATCCATACAACCGACCTCCATGGCTGGTATGAAGGCCATATGAAAGAGCACAACTATCGTGCCGACTGGGGAGACTTTATCTCCTTCATACAGCATATGCGTGACCGAGCGAGGCAACTCAAAGTCGATTTATTGGTTGTTGATACAGGTATGTTGATATCTCGGAATTGTTTCGTCAAAGAAACAAAAAATTGACTCAAGACTTTGTTTTTAAAAAAGGTGATTTACATGACGGCGCTGGACTTAGCGATGTAACTAAGCCCGATGGCCTGGTAACGGACGAACTGTTCAAAATGACCGATTTCGATCTCCTCACCGTTGGCAATCACGAACTCGTGGACGCGGGACTCCCAAATGCGACTCACATGAACCTAGCAAAGCACTTTGGCGAGAAATATATTACCAGCAATGTCTATGTTAACGACACGTCAATAAATGCGACTGATCCCGTTCCGATTGGCAGTCTATTCCATAAACTCACCACCCCTAACGGACTCCGAATCATGGCGTTCGGAGTGCTTTTCGACATGAACCCATCTCCCAAGGACACTCAAATTCATCTAGCCAAAGATATGGTAAACGAGGGATGGTTCAAAACTGCAGTGGACCAGAGTGATATCGATCTCTTTGTTCTCATTGGACACAACCCGGCCAGATTGAACATAACAGATACTGACAATAACAGCACTCTAAAATTCATCACTGAAACAATCCAGAAGAGCCGCCCAGACATTCCAGTTCAGGTATTCTCTGGTCACTCGCACATTCGCGATTTTGTGGTCTACAATGAGAATTCGACGGCTTTGCAATCGGGGAAATACGGCGATACTGTGGGATGGCTCGCCATGACCGGGATCAAGTCAAGCACATACAAGGGAGTCATGAACCCTGCCGGCGTCCCAAACCCGAGAAGACCTGCGAAGGCTGTCTCCAGTATGAGCATGGTCGAAACATCTGAAACGGCTGACACGTCAAGCCTGAAGTACGCTCGTCGCTATCTTGATTTCAACCGGCAAACATTCCAATTCCACACAAATACATCTGGAAACGAAATAGCTTTCGATACCGCTGACGGCCTTGCAGTCAGTAAGAGAATTACAGAACTTCGAACCCAATATAATCTCACCCAGTACTTTGGCTGCGCGCCAAGGTCGTACTGTATCTCATGCAGACCGCACGATAACGAAGGAAATATCTATAACCTCGTGAAAAAAGCCCTTGAGAAGATAGTAGTCTCGCCAACGAGGAACACTACCCCGCGGCTCATTTTCACAAATCGGAACGGTATTCGATACGATTTAGCTCAGGGCCCCTTTACGCGTGACGACTCTTACAGTATTTGTCCATTCAACGATGCCTTTCGGGTGGTTCATAATGTTCCTTCTGAGCTCGCTTCTAAAATTCTCAACTCCCTCGACATAAAATGTCCTAGTGGCAAGGGCGACATAACCTCTGAAAGCTTACCAGCAGACGACAAGGATGAGAATGATTCTTGGGATGACCCAGCAGAATTCATTGATCAGAAATTGTTATCTCGCCGAGGAGTACAGGACCCAGTTGGTATGTTAACTCCTGGATACACAACAAAGGATGACTTTGGAACCGATGGTGACGACACTCAACACTCTACTATTCCTCACTACGAACCACCAGCATACGTTCAAGGTAATGTCACCATTCTTAATAGTGCGGGCCAGGTGCCAGAGCATTATGACGTGGTGTATATCAAACACATGGAGAAGAAGGTGCTGGCTGCCCTCAAGTGCTTGGACAAAACACAGGAATATAAAGCAGATGATTACACCGATGTGACAATCAATACAAATACCTTGCTGCAGCTGTATGCACAGAAGTATTGGAACCAGCCCTTGGAGAACTGTGCCGTTGGCGGTGCGATTGGATGAAGGAAACAGTGTTCAGCCAACGTCGTATTTGTAATTCGACGGAGAAAAAAAATAAGGTGCTTGACAACAAAATTGTAGTTCTATTGTCGTTAGAATTTTAGCTGTTTGGAATAGGGAAATAATCGGCCTTGGAAACTGCGCATTTACCCTTGAAAAGACTTGTACGAAGCAATCCTCACTCTACATATATTTAGACTCTGGAAATTGTAGCTGTATGCTGAAGTTAACGAAGTTGATAAAGCAATTTATGTTAAGGGCAAAATATTAGCTCTTTAACGCTATTATCTTGGTAATATAAACCAGATTGTAGAAAATATCCAGAAATTAGAAATAATACCCGGTCGACGAACCTTTGATATTCAAGAACTAGGAATCTCTAACAACAACTGTCAAAGGTGCAGTGACGATGCTCAGCATTTGCGAAAGGCGACAGGGTATTGCAAGTAGGAGGCAATATTCCGTAGACCATAGGATATGATAGCAGATACTGTGAGAGAAAATGAGGTTAGTGGTGATAGTTGATTTTTTGGGGGGTTGAAAATAACACCTAAAATGTCAAATGTAGGCAAAAACGACAACGCTTGCACTAAGACAGACATTTCAAAACAAAACCAAACAATTTAAATTAAAATAATAGATTACAAAAGTAAAATCGTTGTATACATGAGTGCCATTTTGGAGAGCTACAAATACTAGTCGATAGTATAAATGAAGGACCTCAAGCTTCAAGGGTCTGGTTTAGATAAACACCTGGGGGGCTTTTACTCCTCCTGGTAATATCAATTGATAAGCTCCATTTTTGTCGTCACTATTTAACCGAATATGATCCCCCGATTGCTGCAGTGTTACCCTACCAACTTCATTTCCCCGCACGCTGCACTTGAGAACTTCATTTAGTTAGTCCGGGGTAGGATTCTCTCCAGACGCCACCGTTGACTCAAATGTATCACACTAAAGATGATCATCTTATACAATTTATATAATCTTACTAAAATAGCGTTGGTCATACGGTAGTAAGTAACCAGTGTCTAAAAGTTATTTAACCGAACACACTCCACTGATCGCCGCAATATTATCCTTTCGAGATCATAAACAAGCTTGCTGCAATATAGCCTGATATACACGCTATAATTGTGGCTTGCCAATAGCACAACATTGTTAGTATTAATGGAGAAGTTTTAATTTTCTGTCATTCTTATTATGATCACACCATGACTGGGTACGTGAAGATAATTAATAGTCGCTCGAACCTCATCCTTCTATTTAATCGAACTTTTTAAGAAGGCTATTGGTATCCTTCGCGCTCATTATCTCTGCAACTTCGATTGTCTATGCGGCTGAACGATAATGCTTTTAAATCTCTTTGTCGCGTTAACCCTTGGTATCTGCAGCTGCCCATTTGTTATCGCAGATGAAACAACCACCATTAACCCGTCATCCAACTGGGGCACCTGGGAAGGATGGGGAGTGTCACTAGCATGGTGGGCGAAAGCATTTGGCGATCGCGATGATCTCGCCGACGTCTTTTTCAGTCTCGACGTGACTTCTTTGAATGACCAAAGCCTGCCGGGTCTCGGGCTGAATATTGTTCGCTACAATGCAGGAGCCTGTAGCTGGAACAATATCAACGGCACTACCATGGTTGCTTCGCCAGATATTGACGCATCCCGACAGGTAGAGGGCTACTGGCTAGACTGGAGCAGTAACGATCCATCCACGGCGAGTTGGAATTGGTCTGTCGACTCGAACCAGCGCAATATGCTCTGGAAGGCCCGCGACCGAGGGGTGGATATTTTCGAGCTATTTTCGAATTCCCCAATGTGGTGGATGTGTAACAATCACAATCCTTCTGGCTCGAATGATGGCAGCTCGGACAACTTGGAGTCATGGAATTATGATCAGCACGCCATTTATTTGACAACAATTGCCAAGTACGCTAGTGACAACTGGGGATTCGATTTTACATCAATCGAAGCTTTCAATGAGCCGTCATCAGATTGGTGGAATGGAGAGTCTGGGACACAAGAAGGTTGTCATTTTGATGTGAGCACTCAAGCAACTGTGGTCCCGTACCTGCGGAGCGAGCTGAACAATCGGGGCCTAACTGGGGCCATTATCTCGGCGTCGGACGAGAATACGTACGACCTCGCCGTCACAACCTTTAACTCTCTGGGGTCCACGGCTCTCAACAATGTCGAGCGCATCAATGTCCATGGGTATCAGTACGGCAGCGGGCAACGAGATGTCCTTTACAGTTTAGCTTCAGGAGCGGGCAAGAAGCTCTGGAACAGCGAGTATGGAGAGAGTGATGCTACTGGCGGACAGCTAGTTAGCAACTTGATGTTGGACTTTATATGGCTTCATCCTACAGCCTGGATCTACTGGCAGGCTCTCGATGGTGGTGGTTGGGGTCTGGTCGATGGCGATAACGAGAGTTTGACAGTTGGCGCAGCGAGTCAAAAGTACTTTGTGCTCGCACAATTCACCCGTCATATTCGACCTGGGATGCAGATTCTCGACGGTGGAAGCAACTACACTGTTGCGGCGTATGACTCTTCCGCCAAAAGACTTGTTATAGTGGCAGCCAACTTGAACAGTGCCCAATATATTAACTTTGATCTCTCCGATTTCAGTCAAGGCGGCGAGAATGGGGCTTTAGTGCCGCGCTGGACGACCACGATTGGCAGTGGCAATCAATACGTTGCCCACAACGATACCTATATGAGCGGGACCAAGTTCTGGTCTTACTTTGATGATAACAGTGTGCAGACATTTGAGGTGGACAATGTCGTGTTATAGATTAAGTTAGCTACACAGTCTATATATCGATTTCAACACACAGATGGTCTTCGCAAATTCTATGGCATGTGAAAGAAGTTTATCGTAGGAACCCTTATTTTTTCTCACCTTCACCATCTTCTTCGTTGATATCCATGTGATGAATTCCATGTAGATGCAGTTTAAAATAAACATTGAAGAAGTATAAAACTCTTAAACACACATAATAAGCACTACAGATCTTTGCCCCGTCTAGAATATGGTGATATTCATCAGCATTGAATTGAATCACAAGCTGAAATCATGTAATTTGATTATAAAAGCGTTACAAGATATGAATTTAGTCACTCGCCGTTCTAAGACTAGATCAATAGTTTAAGGTTAGCAAGACATCCCTATATTAAGATATACATATAAACCAAGTACTAGGTTTCTGACGTTGTCCGTGACTAGTATCCTGAGAGCATAAATGAAATGATGATTTAACGAAAAACATCCCTGATAATATTGACATTGTTCTTTAAAATTACCTCAATAAAAGTAACAGTTAAACCAGTCCCCCCTCCCCCATAGTACGACACCTGTTGAGGTGTAATAACTCTATATTTGGAAAGTGAATTGTATCCTTTGCAATGTAGGTTCACTCATAGTTTATGCCTTTCTACTCTAATGCTAAGGAAAAGGATCCCAAATCTTTAGAACACCGATGGGATCCGCTTTTCAGTAGTCTTCAAACTCCATTGTAATTTCTTGCATTGTTAGCATTTGCAAAGGTAGAATGAGCCTTTAGGCGATAATTTCTGGAGAATCGGGATTCCTCAAGTATCGGCAACAATGATCACCAACGTCGTAGTCGATGAACAAAATGCGGCAAGAGCTAGAAGAAGAAAATAATATTTATCACATTTAATACCTAATTATGTAAATTAACTTTATGAGGTAGATTAAGGAGATAACCTAATAGAAAATTAATGTATATCTAGCTCTAGACTCTATAGTATGCCTTTCATGATTATATTGTCTGCATTCTGCACCCACAATAAATTTCGACGAAAATCCCATCAGATCGTGATAGTCAGAATTCTATTCTGATCACCCTTAAGACTCGGCCTTCTTGGTAGCCTTGGTCCTGAGTTTCATCATGAGGAACACTAGCCCGTAAATACCAACCACAAAAACAACAACAATACCCGCGTTCCTCCATCCATAATATGCCTCTTCGAGATTCAGTGTACGAAGGTAATCGCGACCCTCGGTGTATTGGCACACTTGGCAGTTAGTGATGTCGTTCGGATTGAGGAGATTTGTTCCCACTCCCATGCCGTGCTGGTAGACGTTAAGGTACTCGCCACACGTTTGGTTTGGGCCCGGGTCAAATACAGCCAGTTCCTCAGGCTTGCAGTGAACAGGCTTGTCCCAGGCAGTGAAGACCAACAGAGAACTCATAAGGTAGTTGAAGGGGTCGGCGTAGTACATCCTGTGGAAGGCTGTTGTCAGAAACTGCTTAAACGTAACTGGTTAAATAAAACGAAAAGATTTAAGTTACCAGTATCTCCAGAACGGCTCAATTTGGCTGTAGGGGACCATAACACCGCAGAATGAGACTAGAGTTGTGATCACAAGGGGGTTGACGAGTGAAGCGAACACGGCGTTTGGGGTATAAGCGGCAATCATTTGCCCAATACCAGTATAAAGACATTCGTACATTACCTGAGAAATGTAAGCTTTCGCGTAAGTTGAAGGGAGCCGGTAGATGGGATGGGTGGGAATATACCACAACAAAGAAAACACTGCCAGCGTGGTCTGCTGAGGTAGGAAGGCCGCAAGTAAAGTACCAGCAAACATAATACAGAAATGCGCATACAAGCAAGTAAGGAAATTCTGAAACTATAAGGCCGGTGACAAAGGGAGCCCAGTGGTACATCTTGCTCTTCTTCTCCCGTGCCTCGAATATATCCCGACGGTCTATAAACAAAGGCTGGAGCTGGGAAATGACGCCCGGCGCAACAAAAATAAAGTTAAAGACCGTAAAGAGGATCTGCTGCAGGTCTGTAAGTCCATCTCCGATCATCCAAAAGGTAAAGCCATTTAATAGTGCAAGGCTGATATGCATCGCGAATTTATTATCAAGGTATTCAGTATTCCGAAAGAGCGAGACGTTCATGCGATGCGTCACAAGCTTGGTTTGGGTCCACAACGAAGCCGCAAATTCATGTCCATCATCACTGATTGCTGCAGGTCGAGTAGCCGCTTGGGCGATCATGGTATCTAGTTCCTTAGTAAGGCTGTCATGTTCCGGAGACTGTAGCCAGATCTGGTTCCAGTCTTGTTGACCATCACCTCCTACTCCTGAAACCACATCAATCATATGTTCAGCAGGATTAACTTCGGGAGGGCAAGGGGCGCCATAGCGACTGAAGTATTCCTTAATGGTGTTCGCATTCTGGCCGATATCTCCGAAATATGCAGTTTTCCCACCCTTAGCCAGCAATAATAGCTTATCAAATTGCGCAAATAATTGAGCTGATGGTTGATGGATAGTGACTAAAATGGCTTGCCCGGCTTCTGTAAGTTTGCGAAGGAAGCGAACAGTATTGTAGGCAGCCTGGCCATCGAGCCCTGACGTGGGCTCGTCGAGGAAAATCAGGATACTCGGCTTTGCTACTAGTTCGACGGCAATAGTAAGACGCTTGCGTTGCTCCACGGAGAGACCACTACCTGGGCGTCCAACAAGCGTGTGTTCGAGGTCATGTAGTTCTAGGAGGTTGATAATAATGTCCACATATCTCAACTTTTCTTCTGTGGGCGTATCGCGAGATTGGCGCAAGAGGGCCGAAAATTCTAGAGCCTCGCGGACAGTTGCCAGAGGTTCGTGGACATCCAACTGTTCGACGTAGCCGGCTGAGCGTTGGAATGAAACAGGGAGAGGTCGCCCATCGACTAAAACAGATCCATGAATAGTACCTGAAGTTTTTCGTTGTGCGAGAACATCAAGAAGAGTCGTCTTTCCTGCGCCAGAGGAGCCCATTAAAGCCCCCAGCATTCCAGGCTTAACATAACCCTGGACGTTATCAAGAAGGACGCGATTACCATCAGAGGTTTTGACGGTATACGTCAAATTCCTCCAGGTGAATATGCTCCTGTTGCGGAGGAGGTCATTGGCTAAGTTTCCATCTGACGCATCTGATATGGGATTGACAGCGGACTTCTCCGTAGCTCGTGCTTCCTCGTCTCCGGGTTGCAACAAAAGATGCCTTGACTTGTGCTGTTGCTCCCTAGGAATAAGGAGCCCGCGACCACCTTCTCCAAGCAGCTTCCACCTGGAGGTGAAAAATATGGTGAGCGCAACGAAGAGCACCCACCAGGCGCAGATGATACCAAAATTGCGCCAGACATGGCTATGGCTAAAGGACATGGCTGCGAGATATTCATCACCCGTGAGGCTCACCACACCGGGTGCTGCGCCAGTAACACCGGCACATGATTGCCCCCCCTCACCATCAATGTAGCCTGGACCATTTGGAATAAGGTTAGGGCCATAACAAGGGATATTCTGGTCATGAAATTCGTTCCCTAGAAGAGCTTCAAATCCATAGGCCATGGGATTGATCCAAAAGATCCAAACAAACCACGGATGCATCGCTGGCTTGATAATCATGTAGCCCATGTAGACAAATAAGGCTACAATCGAAAGACCTGAGATTTTGGTCGCCGCGTCGAAAGTAGGGAATGCGGCGCCGACGAGCCGGAAAAATTCCGTCATCGACATTGCAGTCATGAAATTAATGACCAAGTAGGTGAAAAAGGCCCCAGCAGTGGTTTTTAGCCCAACCATGAAGTAGAGCACAAGGCCGAAATGTGTCACTTGGAATAATAGCACGGGGAAGTCTGCAACGATTTGGGCTATGCAAATAGCCGCTGGGTGATACAAGGCGAAGGAGCGGTGCTTGGCTAGGATGGGTCTGCCAGTGAAGGAGTCGGTAACTTCTGAGAGGGCTATGAGAGCGTTGTATAGAACAGAGAAGAACAGGGCGCCACCTTTGAGAAAAAGGCCGGCCGAATTATCTGGAGCAGAATAGAAGAGAGAACCGCCAAGGAGAGCCTGGATAACTGTAGCGCCTTGCTTCATGAGTAGAATAGCCTTATCCCCCCACATAAGTTGATACTGCCTAATAACGGCGGCCTTCACTTGGGTTATCAAATTGGCAGTGACAGGAGAAGTCGTAGGCACACCTTTGTGCTTCTCACGAGAAACCATGTCCCTAAACACTGTGGTGTTCTCCACGGCTTCTTCGGTTGTTGGATAGCTTTGACACTCTTCTAGCATCTTGGGCTTGATGCTTGACCGTTTGTATGCGGCAAGGATCTCATCGGCAGTACGTGGGAACTTGTCGTCATATCCAGGAGCAATGAGGCGCTCGGTAGGGACTGTAACGCCGGTCAGGAAATCTCCCCGGTTGGAACCTGGGTCCCTCATAAAGCCGAGGTTTTCCATGAATGGGACAGCATACTTCTGGGGTCCGTAGAAGATTTGTTTCCCCTCGTCGAGGACAAGTACCTTATCGAAATGCTCGAAGATGCCGTTGCCCGCCTGATAGAGTGTGACAATGGTAGTAAGCCCGAGAACGTCAGTCATTGCCCTGATTGCCTTGATCCACTCGAGAGCTGTGCTGGCATCGAGACCTCTTGTCGAGTTGTCCCAGCAGAAGACACTGCCACGGGTGGTCAGGCATTCAAGAATTGACACCCGTTTCCTTTCCCCTCCCGAGATACCCCGGATAAAGGCGTCTCCCACCTTCGTATGCGCGGCATGTGTTATTCCGACTGACCGCAGGAGGAAATCTTTGTAGAACTGGACGTATTCCTCATGCGTCTTGATTCCGGGCGGCAGGTGATAGGGAACCTTCATGCGAGCGGCGAAGTCGATGGTGTCCTCGACGGTCAGGGTCGGGAAGAAAATTTCCTCTTCCGTATTCATGATGATCTGACCACGATACTGTTTGGCCTCTTTGGCAGACATAGTCCCATAACGGACATCTCCGGTGATTTCTTCGTAGCCGAGCCGATTGTTGGCGAGTACGCTCAGCAACGTCGTGCAGCCGGCTCCGGGCCGTCCAAGCACAAGCAACATCTCTCCGGGCTTAACACAGCCATATGAATCTTCAATTATGGTCTTCAGTTTGGCGCCTTTACTACCAATGTTGAAAGGGTAAAGCTGAGAAAGAACATTCTCATTGAACGTGGTGCTGCTGTCGACGCCTTTAACTGTAAGATTCTGCCAGGCCACGCCGAGCTTCCTGGGTTTCTCTCCACCTTCTTCGTCTCGATCCTTCATTATTTGCACTTCGGGCGCCATGTGCCATGTCGTTCTGGTACGAAAGATTGGCGATTTCTCCGTCTTGTCTGCGGTATCCGTAGTATGTAATGGTTCGTCTGTGGTGGTGGACATTGAGTCCACCGTTGACGAACGGGTGCTCATGTTGAGACTAGGAAAGGGTGATCCAGATGTCAAAAAGGCAGAATGCGAAACGCGCGAAAGGAAGAGTACTATTGTTCAAAGATCTGGCAGGCATACACAGGCATATATAGTGCCGAAAGAACACACCAGTGTGAAATCGATGCTCCATTTCTTGTCCGATGCCCCCTACATACGTAATCCATCGTGACGTCTCAGGCTCCATTTCATGCTCTACTGTGCCCGCCTCCTTATTTGGAACTCACGGCTTTCGATTACTCAACATTAGACCATCCGAACGACGTTGACTGGTGGTAGGCTAACACTATCGGTGCGAAACACAGAATTTCCAACGCCTCTATTCACGAGTCTCGAATCTGAATTACGCCGCATGACGGACCGGAATGATTACAAGTTAACTCCGTCTCACGGTTAACTGGCTCCTATTTGATATTACTAACCGACCCGAGTTGGTAGTCCGAATCTGCTCGAGCCTCTCATAAGCGCCTAAAAGCCGATGGCAACGCCTCGCCGAATGTTAAGAAAGATCCCGCAGGTTCTTATCGGAGGGTCTGGTTAATGGAGCTGGATCAGGGAGTATTTACACGTCGGAACTGTGAATAATAATGTCGTTTTGGATTTGGGTAATTGACTAACCAATCTTCGGTAAGATGAATAATCAAGCCAATCAAACCCACTGTCCGAACGGGATAATTACAATTAAGAAGGCTGACCGCACTGGTAACCATGGTATCGCAAGATATCCGTATGCATTGGTACTGAGGGAACCGGCCAACATAATTGATTGGCGAGCACTCTAGGAGTTCGCTGCTGAGGCCGTCTCATACATGTAGCTTTAGAAGCTACAGTAGGCATGCTAACGACTCGGGTATTCTCAAGTGATCATCATTACAAGGATTTTCGTCATCCAATGGTAAACCACTCCGTCCTTAGTGGTAAAATACCACCCTTCAGATCAACAACTTCCAAAAACGTAAATTTAATGTTCATAAGGGAATGTGTTTGGTGTTCGTGGCTACGACCTGATAGTCAAAATTACGTAGCACAGAATTTGAAAGTTCATATGCGTCGACCTCGCCGTCTGATGTTGTGGGACATCACGATCGACACGGCTACATAAGAACGTACTACCGTTCCCTCGACGACAAGGCAGTACGGCGCTCTTATGATTTTTTTTGTTCTTGGCTTAATAGATCTTCCGCGTTCGGGAACTCACCCGTAAACATTGAGAAAGATAACGGACCCGGAGTCTACGGCAGTCAGGAATAATTCATTGTTCAACCACTCCCAGAAGTTTATGCAGACGCTTGTAAACATTGGAGTCATTGACTTATCTGCTTCCGCACATAGGTTCAATTGAAGGTTTCTTTTCAGATCTTGAAAACTCCACGGGACGTTATAGAAGTTACCAGGAAGAAATTCAACCAAGGGTTCGACGGCGTTCTCACATATTATATCAACTGTCCAGGAAAAATGGACAGTGCTCTAAATAAATCCTGAATAGCTGCTTCCTTTCACTGCAAATACACTACAAAAAGTTAAAGACGGAGTCGCGTAATGTTACTGGCGCATAGTGCAGTGGCTATAATTAGAATTGTCCGTGCTGATCATTAATCTAGAAGTCGCTTGATCTATTCTGGAAAAATTTATTTGAAATAGAAGCTTAAAGCGCAAGAGATTCTAATACTCCCGCATAATTTGATAACCATTTCTCCTGGCAGCTATCGGTCAAGCAAACTGGGTTTTCGTCCTTCGCAAAAGCTGTCCATTCGTCTCTATTGCCGGCATTCCACAATTGAAAATTGGTTGGCAGCGGGAATTGAGGTTCACTTGCGGTCATCAGAGGCCTTGCTGCATCACTCTCGCCCCAGCCCCCGTCTCGTACACCAGATTTATTGATCTTTCCACACACTTTATACAAGGCGATATTGAATCGTTTGACCTCTTCAATGCCCACCCAAACAAACGAAGCAAGATCGGTTGCTTTGTACCTTGCCAGTATATTTGGGTAATAGAACATGCCCAGCTTTCGACAACTTCAAACAAGAGATTCGAGTAATCCGAAGTCAGCAGAGGGAAGAGGGAGTTTAAGTTCGAAATCGGGAGCATCCCAGCTGTTGACGATAGAAGAGAAAATGATATGTAACAGAATAGCCTGGTACGTTGCTATTGGCCAGAAACAGGAGCTGCAAGTCCCATCAACTTCGGAGGCATCCCACTTCTCCTATTAATATGTCAGCAAAGCAGACAAGTAATGGTATGTGACCGCGTGCTTTTTGATTTTAAATAGCCCTCTTGAGTTTACCATGAAGTTCCACTGCAGCTGACTGTACAGATTGTCCACCCTTAATCCACAAGCCTATTACAAGCATTGATTGGACCAATGAGGGTGTTTCCTGGTGCATATAGAATGATCCTTTGTGCACAAATGACCAGCAGGGATGAAATACCTCAAAGAAGAGGCCGATGCACTGTATCCTCTTCTCGGTAAGATCGAACTGTTGCTCTTCCTGCGTCATACCGGATGTTTCATGAGTTGAGAATCTAGGACGTTGCTGTTCTGCCGTACCAGTCCGGTCGTTGAATGAACATCGGATTTTGCGGCGTAGGCACTCGTCACATGGCGAGCCCCCTTCGCACCGAGATTTCGCTACATGACACGCCTCACAGGCTTGCCGTGCACGTTTTAGAGGTTCACTTATCTTGTGATGCTGTCGCACATGTCGTCGACGCGTATCACTAATCTCAATACGCGTTAGTCAGGGTGGGTGTTGCAGGAAAGTGATCGTGTCAAGGATTTGGATACCTTCGTCCAAATTTGCGACCACAACTGGTACACGAAAAGGCTTGCAGCCGGAAATGTTTTCCCTCATGGCGGCGCAGGTGTTCCTTTCGCCGGTAGCTGGCATTGCAGCCAGGAAAGTGGCACCAGAACTGGTCGGATCTGAGCTGGCCCTGAGGATTCGTCGGGAAGTTGCTTTCATTGCTGAGGGTTGCCATAGTGCTGTACAAGGCAGGGCTCGTTTCCGTCAACGAAAGTAGCTCTTCTGTGACATAGGACTGAATAACGATCTGCTATTTCTCGTGGATATTTGCGCTCGCTGATATTACTGATCTGAAATAAACAGATTTAAAGATTCACATTAAAAGGTAGCGCATAGCTGTCAGATTTACCGGCTTAATGCAGGCTAATAAAAATCAAAGATTAGAAAGGAGAATATTACATATAAGAATTCTAATAATATTCCATTCATAACAATTCGACAACTCAAGAGGCGCCTTCCCACACGCTCGGTTTATTTGCTTTCGCCCACAGTTGCTCCACATCACTTCCAAACGGTGGAGGAACCAGCCCGTTGATCCGCCAAAGTCTCCTTTCAGACTCATCGACATGGAATTCCCAGTCATATCCCTTGTCGGCAACATGAGGCTTCAATGCCTTGTCAATCGCGTCGGCTGTGCGCTTATAAGCGAGGTCCTCGTTCTCAAGCCGAACAGCAATGTGCTCGGCAACGATGCGAATAAACGGTTTCTCGATTTTCCTTTCACCGCCAACCCAGACATCATTCGCCGAGAGCTTAATAAAGTTGATAACCACGTAAAATGCGGGGAGACCGATCCTGGTATATATTTTCGTTATATCTGTGGTCAACGCCTGCTTAGCGGTAATGTCCTCGAAAGTCCCCGGAGAGTGGAAAATGAGCCAAAGGGGCATTGCTGGGCGTATTTGGTAGCCGTTCAGAAGTTGCAAGAAATAATGAGATAGAATCCTGAGCAGATGCCCAGGTTTGAACCAAGCCTGGGCTCAATACATCCATAAATACTCCGTACAGAAGGCCGCATTACCTCGGTAGCTTCTCCATAACAACCCGCTCTGTAGCCACAATGCTGTTCATTTACGGCATCTATGATAAGTAAGAATTCCGAATTACTAATCATTGACTTTACAGATGTCGAGATAATGTAATCATTATTCGAGTTAATATCGCGGTCTGGTTAACTGCGGTGAATAACAGTAAACAAGTTAATGAACCCTACTGCACTGGTGTCGCCGGCCTCATTGGAGGCGATTGATTGACTGTCTGGGGTCACAGAAAAACGTCTCGAATGGAATATTTCTGTTTTGGGAATCTAAGGAAGTCTCGCTACGTTTTCCTGGTACGTATCCTATTGTTCGTGGAGCGCTTGAACATTTAGATACGGTCGAACGAGAAAGTGAAGTAACTAACGTTCTGGGTCCAAAAGTATTTTCCAAATTGAGAAAATCTTTGAGCTTTGATCTACCATGTTTAACGTGACTGTCGATTTTCTTTTCTTTTCTTTTTTTTATTTATTTATTTATTTATTTATCTCGCGCGGAAACACAATGCGGCCGATCCACTGGCGATAACTCTCTGTTCCTATTCCAGTGATTTGGTGATTACTGATCTACTATTTCACAAGGGCCCGATCGACATGAGCCACATTCGTGGTCCTCGACTAGTCAAGAATCAGGCCTCCGTACAATCACTAATCCCGGCCGAAAGCCAAGTGGATTAACTCATCATCCACTAATCACATAGTTATAACTGGCTACCATTTATTACAGATCAACGATGAATTGATTAGTATACACCCGCCCTCAAAGGATCAAGAGTTTTAGGTGCAAAGCCATGGCAGAGGTGGCGAAATTGAAAAGGATAAGAAAAGGAGTGAAAACCATGGCAACCTGCTGTAGCATATCGACACTGAACGTGAATATCGGATTAATTCTCAGTATCAGCTCTTTTAAGGCGCCATCGAATAATTTAGACGTTAATTCCCTTGAACAAAAATTCTACGTAGGGCATCATGACCTCAGCTTCAAAACGCTCAATTCTCATCACAGGGTGCGTCAAAAGATTTTCTACCCACCAAACCGGACCCCCTTTACTCCTCTAATGATTTATATCTGAACTAATGATTCATACGGGACAGCTGTTCAACTGGTGGAGTCGGCCATGATCTCGCATTGGAATTTGCCGCCCGCGGCTTTCGTGTGTTCGCAACTGCTCGATCCACCAAAGCGGTCTCGAGTCTCGAAGAGAAGGGCATTGAGACATTTGCACTCGATGTTACAAGTCTGCAGAGCATTACAGCACTGAAGGTCGAAATTGTGAAGCGAACTGGTGGGAAATTGGACATATTGTTCAACAACGCTGGCACAAGTACGTTTCTCGTTAATCTGGCACTGATACGCTGCGAGCTTGCCATGAAAGGTCACAGCCCTGACTAGATTATTTTCACGCAGTGTATGAAGCCCCAGCGATAGAAGCCGACGCCTCCCGCATCCGCCAGATGTATGATACCAACGTTTTTGGTTTATTCGATATGGTTTCAGCCTTCGCCCCCCTCCTTATTGCCTCCAACTCGTCCCGGAAGACACCACCCGTGATTGTCAATACCGCATCAGTGCTAGCACGTCTTCCTTTTGCCTTTTCATCTGCGTATAATGCCTCGAAAGCAGCAGTGGTTGCTTACACGGATACTCTTCGGATCGAACTCGAACCGCTCGGCATTAAAGTTGTCACATTATTCATGGGCGAAGTAGCAACCAACCTCATGTCTCCCGACAATATCACTTTCAACGCTGGGAGCGTTTACACGGACCTCTTGGAGAAGACGAAGGAGAGAAGTCGAAACCATGCCAAGAACAGCATGGCGCCGAAGGAGTTTGCCAGACAAGTTGTCCAACAGATAGTGGTAAAGTCCCCTGGACTCGGAAGAGGTGAGTACGTGTGGAAAGGCACCAATGCTTGGATAGTTTGGTTCTTAGATGTTGTCGGATGGAGAAAGGTCTTTGACGGCCTTATCAAGAGGATGGTAGGCCTTGATGACAAGAAAGTCCAAGCGGTCATTTTGCAGAAGGGCCAAGCTCTGGTGGACCGAGGGCCGGATGTGCATGGTTAAATCGTGCCCAAGTAAATTGCATATCTAGTAGAAATAATAGTAGCTTTTGGCCCTCCTTATGTTGCAAGCTGGGAAGAGTATGGCAACATCTTTGGCACATCCAAATACGCATATCCGCAGATCCGCAGATCCGCAGATACGGTTGTCATGTTGATGATATGCCATTTGAGAAGGTGCCGAACCTTTGGTCAATGTTCTTCTTAGTAGCTGAAATAACGTCTTGTAGGGCTTTTAACACGAAAGACTCTTTAATAAAATTTGCATACTAGGTGTCTGATAAAACGCGTACGTATTATTGGATCTGGCATAACGGGCATCCCTATGCACCACCCACCCCTTAGAAAATGATCCAAGAACTCTAGTTTTCTGGTGTACAGTTTCCGCTGGTGACGTGTGCCGAATTTAGCATATAGAAATAGAAGGATCAAATGCCAGACTCCTAGATGGTAACAAGAACGCATGAGAGCATTTGCATGGGCTTGCCTGTCAAGGAAGTCTTTGTGTCGCATAGCTAGATAAACAGTTTGAGAGCATCGATTAGATTTTCTATCCAAGGTAACGAGCTGAATAAGAAGGCACTGGATTTAAAGGACAATCAAGTAGTAAGAAGAGATTTACCAAATCCAGCAAAGGCAAGGCTGGAATTGTGAATATGGCACATAGCCCTCGTCGTCTCTCATCACGACGACCTTATCGTTCTCGAGCACGTCCCCGGACTCTAAGGTCCTTTACACTTTGAAGCACTTTCCACAGCTTCAACTGTCCAATCGGAACTCTTCAGGTATGACAGTCAAGTACTAGCTGGCAAGGAACATGGTGAACCATTAGACTGCTATCTATCCTCTATACATACACACCCAGTGGGAATTGATAATCTAAGCTACGTCCCCTTTGGTAGCTGTTTAACGAGAGGTTTGCACCCGGTATGTGAATTTTGATTGTTCCTGCGGATTCTGACACCTCGAAGCACAGTCGCGCATCAAGTGTCGATCTGGCGGGTTTCTCTAAATAAAGTCATCATCGTTGATGATGGGATACTGGTGGGGGGCCGATAGGAGGTTGGTGACCGTCAAGTATTTATATCAAGATATAGATGTATATAACCACGCTAGTATATACTGTTAGTTCTTCTATGCTACGCATCAACTACACAATCAAGCCAACATGAAAGAAGTAATCTATCTTGCACGGCCGATAGTGAAGATTGTGGATAGTCCAATACCTGAGCCAAACGATGATCAAGTTCCGATCAAAGTGGTCGTCTCTGGGCCGAAACCCGGACGCTATTTCAGAGGTTGTTGAAAAGGTCAAAGTGAGCCTGTCCACCAACTCTTAAATGTGCCCTAGCTGACTTGTCAAGCCAGGCGGTCGAGTTGCAACGTCTCACGAAATATGCACACCTCGTATACAGACTGCGCAATCGCGTGGAGCCACAAAACTTTCCATTTGCCCAAATATATCTCATTCGAAGTGACCTACTGTTGCTGCGCGCACGTGTCTTTTAGGACGAGCAAATAATAACGAGTCGATGACGTTCTTGGGGTTTGGCGCTACTGGTGGGATAACCCACCAGCTATCCACCGGCATCCCACTGGGCCTTTGGATGAATGCAGGTCGTAGGTTGGACTGTTTTATGAGTATTGATATTGATCACAGAGCTCTTGACCAATTAACTAACTAGCTAACTACCTCAATCGCTATTACCAATCATTGATACGATGGCGAACACCATCCGCTGAACCAGATCGTCGATATAAATTCACAGGAGCGATCTCGATTGTTGGCAACATTTTAAAAACTCATTAAACATCGCATTGCTTTTGACTGGCCTCTGTTACATTTCACTACTATGGCCCCTTCCATTCTTATTGTCGGTGCCACTGGTAACACTGGCCAAAGCGTTACCGAATCCCTGCCGGATTTGCTGAAATCACGCAACACTTTCTCGGGATACCGCATCATCACTCTTACTCGATCCTCGGGGAGTCCAGCGGCACAGAAGCTCGCTGAGATACCTGGAGTTGAGGTGGTAGAGAAGAATTGGGTTGAAATCACCTCTGACTGGCTTCGTGAACACCAAGTGGCCAGGGCGTTCATTGCATCCCACAACGAACCGAATCAGTTCGCCGAGGAGTCGACATTCCATGTGGCTGCTCTCAACGCTGGTGTCAAATACGTCGTCCGAATCTCGACTACCGCTGCGAACGTCCGTCCGGACTGTAACGTTTACTATCCTCGTACTCACTGGGCAATCGAGACTCTCTTGAGCTCGCCCGAGTTCGCTAGCTTGCAGTGGACTTCACTCCAGCCTAATGTTTTCACCCCACTCTATCTTTCCAGCGCTGCGGATTTGATCAAACATTACCGTGAAACAGGAAAACAGACCCCTCTGAATCTGATGGCCTCGGAGGATGCGCCCGTCGGAATCATCGACCCTTATGACGTTGGTGTCTTCGCAGCTCATCTCTTGGTCCAAGAGGACCCCACCGTGCACAACAAGGCCAAGTATGTTCTAAATGGACCTGAGGATATTACCGGCAAACAAATTGTGGACATGGTCGAGCAACACATTGGCTCGCAAGTTGAGAAGGTCAACTATAAGGATATGTCGTTCGTTGACTGGCTCTATGATCATCGTCACGCGGCTACACATCAGTCAAAGAACGTTATCATGTCTATCAAACACGCGCCGGAGACGGCGTGGGAAGGCAAATGCTCGGCATCTACGACCAGTAGGGAAGTACTGGAGCTTGCGGCGCCGAAGCGTACGCCTTACGATGTATTAAAGTCCCTACTGGAAGGTTAAAAGTATTGATGAGGCGCACTTTTACGCTTGCCTGAAAAGTTGAGTGAAATAGCTGTTGTTGAGATCGTTGGCGGTATATGGCCTTCAGTCACTTGTATTTAGTTTTTCGTGATGAACTCCATATTGTGGCTTGCACAGAACTTGTACTTCATAGCTTACCTTTATAAAGTATAAGTAGGAGATTACACCATGACTGGCCTACTTGGTGACTACCTGATACGTCCTGCAAGATAGTCGAATGGACCCGATTTTCTACTATCACGGTGTAATAAGGGGATTGAGGCCCAGCAGCCGCTCATGCATAGGAACACCACAGTGATGACTGTACGCTACAACCGCTAGTCGATGATTCTTTTTGAGATAGAAGTATCCCTTGAAAAGTATTGTAGCATGCATAATGTCATGGTAAGTCATATACAATATTGGAAGACAAGAAATCTGTTGACGTGGCAAGGCGTAACGCATTTTCAACATCCCGCTTTCGGAATACTGGCCCACGGCCAACGCAAATGGGCCCGAGAGAGAGGACTATCGTATTGTTAAAATTGAGCTGTACAAGTGCATCTAATGACTCACGTCTGATAAAGGCGGCTGCATTAAACTGCACCCAAAAATTTACTTGCGGACTAGCATTCGTAGAGCCAGTGCCTTGAATAAGGATGCCTTTCTCCTGCAAAAGCTTCTGCACGCCACTCGCATCCAGCCAGTCACCAGAACCAGACCCGGGTTCTATATTCCATGTTCTGAAAAGTGCGAGATGTTCTGGTGTGTATGCCTTATTCGTAGGGTGGAAAGTACTGGGAACCTTGGTCTCGCGCTCAATCGTGTCGCCAACCTCGTCGTGCATGGCTGCGTAAAATAAAGAAACCATGCGGGCGCGCTCGAGGGAGGTCAGTTGTCGGCCAAAAATTTCCTGAATCTTTGTATTGCCGTCAGAAGAATTCAGTAATAACTGATATGCGTTTTCGTAGCACTCTCGAACCAGACTATGTGAGAGAGTGCCATGTCCTTCCCTCATGACATTCCCGGTAGGCTTGATGGTCGGCTGGCTAGTTAACGGCGGGATTGAGGTTGAGAACCACATTTTAGATGATGATATGGCGGTTCCAAGTGGGTTAATGGCTTGGTCGTGCGAAGACGGCGCTTGGGGGGACTGTGACACTGGCCAGTGAGCTGGGACGGATCGAGTGCTTGGTTCAATTATCGGTAAGGTGTGGTGTTGTTGGGGGTCTAAGCCGGAATCCAGATCGACGCTTCTTGTACCGTATAGCCCACGGTCATTATATGCCGCGTTGATAGCAGGGTCTCCTTGATCGGGTTCCGGTTGATCAGGCTCACCGCATGCGCTTTCGGCAAGCAACATGCACTGGCGCGTAACTTTCTGGAGAGCGTAGGTCACGCGCGGATGTTTCTCGAGAAACTCTTCCTTGAGGAGGAGATCACTGAAAGATAGGAACGATTCGCAGATTGTCTCAATTCCCGATTCTAGTTCTTGCACTCGGGTTTGAAGACTAGTGATCGTAGTCTCCTTGCGTCGACGATAGGCTTGCTGGGCTAGGCGAATCTGGATGCGGCGTCTCTGTGCAAAATGAGCATCAGACACTCATTATTCTCTGTTCTTATTCAACTACCCACCTCCTCCGGGTCTTGCTGATCGGCTGTCACAGTGCGTGGGCGTCCCCTTTTGCAGGGCCCAATTTTGGCTTTAACCATCGCTTGCTAGTCTTACAAGCAGCAGAACTTGGGTAATTTTGGTGCTATACTGCAAACCGGGAGTAATGCAGTGGAATCTTCAGAAAAGCGCAGGATACGGATGCCGTGGCGATGATTTTAATTCATCTGTAGCAAATGCCTCGGAATGTTGAATAATCAGTTCCGCCATTGCACTATATCCGGGCATTGGCCAGAATGGGGTGTACATTGTTAGTCTTGTAACTCTTGTTTTACGTTTTGTTGGTTCATAGTCAGTTACTAGACCCACCAACCCTAACCATATTAGACATTAGTAGCCTTTCTGAATGAAGTAAATCTCAAAGCCTTTCGCAAAGCGACAGTGATACAAGGGAGAGTTTCGCGTGAAAAAGGGAATAATATAGCAATGCATATAATCGTCTGTTTTTCGCCCTTTTTTTTCATGACCTTTGAAAATCTATTCCCGTATTCGCTTTCCTTAAAAGAATATAAGAATCTCTCACCTGTTGGCCATTGGAGATTGGTGCTATTACAATGCTTACTGCTTTTTTTTCAAACTAATGGAATAAATTTGGCTTTGTGTCAATCGATAATAATAGACTCAACTTCCACGATTCAAGAAAAACAAGACATATCCAATACACTTAGCCGTATCGAATTGCGCGTATTGCCCAGGATAGTCCCTTGGAAAAGAAACACATTCCCAAACTTCTGGGTATACAGTTATCAGCAGCCAGACGAGATTTCATAGTGTAACAGAGTACACATCCACAGACTGCAATGTGGCTGTCCCACCGGTCACCTCCAAAGATAAGCCGTCAGAAGAGTTACTGGGGAATATAAGATCAGATATAACTGCTTCCCCTTGTCCCCCAAAGACCTCCACAGAGCATGTGTCGACTATCACCCGGATATGAACTAACTCTGTGTTTCTCTGTGCCAGTTGCGCGACATGGATACCGCCCGCTGCTGGGTCATAGGATATGTCTCCACTCGCTGTTCGATCAACCAAGACCGTGGAGTTTGATTGGACATATCGGATGACTGTCTGCTCTGATCCTCCCTTGCGGACTGCTAGTGACAGAGTAGCACCTGAATCAATGGTAAAAGCGAGCTGTATATCCAAGCTACTTCCATGAACGGACGAAAGCAGTGTTTGGTTTGGCGTGAGCGTTTGATTCTGAATGCTAGCGACAGAGCTCTCGATTTTGCTTAGCTCGGTGATTGGTTGCTGAAGGAAGTATGTCTTGGAATCAATTTCCTTGAGGGTTAGTGTTCGGGGAATGGAGAGCAGCCCTTTCCATGTAGTGGTAGGTGGACTCGACCCGTAACTATTCATTACGCCGGCGATAATGCACCGACCATCTGATGTAGGTACGTTTACCCAACTCAAAGCACCATCAAAATCGCGTCCATAATCTAGCCATAATGTTGCATTATCAACAGGGTCAGCCGCGAAAGTCTTCCCGTCAAAGGAGCCCGTCAGTCCCAGAACACCATTGCCGCCGGCGGGGGAACCCTCAGCCGGTGTAAAAATTATCACCCAGGTGGTCTCATTAGTGCCTTGAATGGGAAGTTGAAACATATCCGGCACTTCCCATCCAGTGACGCTAGATAACGGAAATCCTTTAACTTGGGATGCTGGCAGGTCGCTCACCCATGTCCAGCTCTTGGTGTCTGAAGATGTCCAGAATGTCAATTTGTCCTGTCCGCCATGCGCAAGGACCATGACCCATTTCCCTGACGGTTCATGGAAAAATACTTTAGGATCACGACTCTCAAGACCTCCGCTTGCATCATGAGGTGCTTCCTGAGATGCTCCTATGATTGGGTTGTTGGCATACTTCACCCATGTTGCTCCAAGGTCCGTGCTGTAGGCAAGGCGCTGGTCTTGTGTTTCATTGGATTCGGTATACCCAGTGAAGAATGCGAGATACGGCGGATTCGAAGACGTGCCAAACCCTGAGGTATTATTGGAATCGTAATAAGTGGTGCCAGTGAACGATTCAATGCCATTCTCTACTGGAAGGGCGATAGGCAAATGATCCCAATGAAGGAGGTCCGTGCTATTTGCATGGGCCCAGGACTCATTACCCCAATCATTTTGATATGGGTCAGCCTGATAGAATAGGTGCCAAGTTGAATCGATCTTAATCAGTCCATTTGGCTCGTTCATCCAATTCTCAGCTGGGCAAAAGTGAAAAGCGGGACGATAGTCATCCGCTACCACTGGCCAAATGAGGGTCCCCAGTAAGGAAAGGGCTTTGATTTTCAGAGTAATTTTGGGGAAAATCATGATTTTTGGATAAAGGGGCTCTCTTAATAAGTCCAAGCTTGTTGAAGAAGAAAGTTTAGAGAAAAGTAAGGAGAGTAATTGATTTTCTACAGTCCAGGAGGTGGGCCATGCATATATATACATTCAATTCGAAGGTACTGGTCAATGTCTCCTGATGTCTGCATATGCACCAATTTTGATCTTCTATAACGACGATGGTCAGATGAATAAATGTGATTGTTCTCAGTATCCACATTTTCACGAGATAATGAAGCATGGAAAGGAGAAGAAAACCTTTCGATTGGATAGATTGCAGTAGAATTCTGATTAATCTCCGCTTAAGTTCCAAAGTAATCTCCGTGAGTTGAGATTTCTAAGCTTAAGTGCTGGATAATCACTACGAAGGACGATGATCTTAAACCACAGGAAGGAAAAAGCCATTCGATTGGGTAAATAAGAATATAATATCGAGTAATATCCGCCATGATTACCAAAATGGTTCGCGGTGAGTTGAAAACCTGGGTACAATGGATAAGTGAATCATTACGGAGGACGATGATCCGATATCACAAAACATAGGAAGAAAAAAAAATCCTAATTGGGTGATCAGGAACATATTACCGATTAATATCCGCCCTGAGTTGCAGAATAATGTCTATTATTTGAAAAGCCTGGGGCAAATTGCGGGATAGTCATTGCGGAGTGCATTCGGTACCTGTTGATCGCGGAGTCTCAGATATGCTCCGCGAATTTTCCCATTCTCTTAGGGGCAAATCTGCTAAGACTCGATAAAGTGATGGTTCTGGAGAACCACGGGCATTGCAACCGAATAGGCCTCATTTCATATCTTTATGTAAATTAAGAGGGAGTCATTTACCGGAAGATATATAAACAAAAGCAATATCTGCTTCCCAAGAGTAATCAAACCTCCTCTCGTTTTCATTGTCCATACAAATCTTATATCGAATTTTAAAATCTATAAAGTTTGACATGCAGTTGAAGTTCCTTCTTTTTGGGGGATTATTGTCCCAGGTCGGGGCGGCCCAATCGAATGATTCATACCAGGAACTTTACCGTCCTCAGTACCATTACACTCCGGCGCGAAACTGGATCAATGATCCTAACGGCCTTGTTTATGTTAATGGCACCTACCATATGTATTACCAGTACAATCCAGGCGGGAACACTTGGGGAGCGATGTCCTGGGGCCATGCCACCAGTGGGGACCTCACTCATTGGACGGAACAGCCTATTGCTCTTCTCGCGCGTGGATATCCCGATAATATCACCGAAATGTTTTTCTCTGGAAGTGTTGTCATCGACAAAAACAATACCAGTGGCTTCGGTAGCGGAGGTCACGCTCCATTAGTTGCCATGTATACGTCCTATGTGAGTGTCGTGATCGGTTTTAGCGGTTCGGTGAGTTGACATAGCTTTCTATATAGTATCCATTACAGCAAGATTTGCCAAGTGGGAAGCAAGTTCAGGCACAGCAACAAGCGCAGTCCATTGCATATAGTCTCGATAATGGGTCAACGTGGACTACCTACGATGAGGGCAACCCCATCATATTAGATCCGCCTGCTCCATACCAAGACCAAGTTGCCAACTTTCGCGATCCCAACGTCTTTTGGCATCAACCTATTAAAAAATGGGTTGCTGTTGTCAGCCTTGCACAACTTCATAAGCTCCTCGTATATACATCCCCAAATCTCAAGCAATGGAGTTTACAGAGTGAGTTTGGACCCTTTAATGCTGTTGGAGGAGTATGGGAGTGTCCGAGTCTTTTTCCGTTGCCCCTCGATGGGAATGAATCAAAGGTAAAATGGATTGCTATGGTTGGTGTTAATCCTGGAGGTCCTCCTGGGACTGTGGGTTCAGGAATACAGTACTTTGTGGGTGATTTTAATGGATCCGCTTTTACGCCGGACTCGAACAGTATCTATAACGGGAATGATAACGCAAACTGGGTGGACAATGGCCCTGACTTCTACGCTGCCATTAGTTACAATGGTCTCTCCGATAATCAACGGACGATCATTGCCTGGATGAATAACTGGCAGTACGGGGCAAGCATACCAACGGCCCCTTGGCGCAGTGCAATGACAATTCCTCGAAAACTTTCGTTAAGAACAATAAACCAGACAGCAACACTGGTGCAAGAGCCTGAGGAAAAGTGGAACGCTATTACCCAGGGTAAAAACACATCTATATTCCCCTCCGTGTCTGGTAACCATACACTGGGCGATATCGGGAAAGCAGTCGATATTGAGTTGAGTTTCTCCAGCAGGGAGGCAACAAAGAATGGAAGCTCGTTTGGAATCATTGTGCGAGCCTCTGAGGATTTCAGTCAACAGACGCGAGTAGGATACAACTTCTCCACTCAGCAGGTTTTCATCGATCGAACAATATCGGGAGATGTCTCATTCGACGGCACATTCGCAAGTGTCTACTATTCTCCTCTTCTCCCAGCCTCGAACAACACTGTGACCTTGCATATCTTTGTCGATTGGTCAAGCGCGGAGGTCTTTGGCGGGCAAGGACAAGCCACATTGACAAGTCAGATATTTCCTTCCGATAATGCCACATATGCGCAGCTTTTCTCTACTGGAGGGAGCACCAAGAATGTCCAGCTTCGCATAAGCAAAGTAAGATCTACATGGCCATAGGGATTGGGTTGTACAACAAATTAGGGTATGCAGCCATACGCTCCCGCATTGGATACAAATGTAAAATTCCCTGGTTGAGGAGTTGCTGTTATACCAGCTGTTATAAGATGGAAAAAACTTATCTATTGTGATACTTAGACCTATGGCAGTTAGTCTCAATTACAAATGATGTCTTGTGCAGACATTCGCTCTTACTTGTTACTCTCCACCTTTTAGGGCTGGACGGCATCTGCAACACTAGGCTGTATTCTCTGCAGGTTTACCTAAGAAGACCCAGAAGTTAACAATTTCGCCCATCCTTTGTTTTTCTCATATTGATTGGTTCAGAAAAACGTGTAACTTTACAACCCCGCCTCCATCCAACTCCTAGTCTAACGTCACTTCTACAATGTATTAAAGCGATGTATGACGTTGATCCTCTGGAGCAATTTAGAATTATCGCAATTTCGCTTGTTGGATTAGATTACTGATTACTGGTCATTGCCTCTTATAAAAATCTATCTAATGGCCTGGCGCACTTGACGGTTATTAATCGAGACGAAGTCACTGACAGGTCTGATGACATTTGTATCCACCGTGGTTTTGGGCAATGATTGGACTAGCCATCGCGGAATAGAGCATCCTCTCCGCGAGTGCAACTGTTATGATGCGCATCTATACCAATAATAGCTCACTGACTGTCACTTTTATTTTTCTCTTTTTCTCCGTTTTTTTACAATCAGTCACTGCCGACAATGCTTCTCCAGGTCTTTCAGCGCGGGGAGATTGAGAAGGAAAGCATGGACCAATCCCTCGAGGTCATAGCACGAGGAATAATAAATTAGATGCAGATTGAAGCTCAACCCCACGGGGTTGAAATCCGGGACAGCCACATAGAAGAGCTGGGGTTTACGCCTTTTACCACCTACCATTATGAACAATTCTAGTATCTTTTTGAATCCAAAAATTATGAGCTATGGGTCTTTCCTCGTCAAAAGAGGGGTTTCTCGACCAGTTGATGACCCAGCTGCTCTCATCCTGGAGGCCTGGTCACAGGGCGGGAACCTTCATCTTCGCTGCAGAACCAGCATACGGGTGGTATTTGGCAGCAACGGCGATTGGGCTGATCATCTCGTGGACCTTGCATAACGTTATCGCGTGGATGAAAAACAAGGCCTTCATGGCACGCTGGTTATCACTCCTCTATATTGGAACAATTGTTCTTGTTCAACCGTACTGGGTAATGGAGATATTCGCCAACTTTTCCTTTTTCAACAATATCAATGCTACCTTCTACGAGAAGATGCGACCATTGGAAGCACTATTTCGGTATGGTCACAAGGGAGAGGATTATTATTATCGTGTGTAGTCTGCTGGGCTAATATAGTGGCATCTCCAGTGATCCCTGGTGGATCTTCACGACATGCAATATTTTTTGGGTTGTCAAGACGCATTATAATTTCGGCATCATCGAGCTCGTGCGCGAATCTCCCCGCTTTGGAGTCATGATGGCATCCATGGGCCTCTCCATTGTATTTGTCGTTCTTGATGTGTTGAGCGTGACTGGAACGCTGAGGGTAACCTCAACCATGGGAATCAATCCTTTCTGGAAGGTGAGAGTTTTTTTCTTTCTTTCGGGGATATCATTGAGCCCGAAATAACTGATTGAATGGGAGCAAATGTCTAGTTGTGCTTCGTTTTCAAATGTCTGTGTGACACCGTTATTCTAGACGATTTTAAGACTGCGCTCGACAAACTCAGTGCCCGGTGGCTCTTACGACGCGAAGTGCATATTTTAGGTTAGTTCTGTTTCCAACCTTACTCCCTGTTCCCCAGAACTTTGATTGATCGCGCTCACTGAACCTATCGGACGCAAATCAGACTCCAGAAATCAGTCAACGTTTACAGATGAGCGCCAGCCTCGAAGCGTCCACAACAATATTCTACCATTGAAAAGCCCGGTAAGTGTTGCACATTGTGCTTGAGTCCGAATATTGTTATTCAGGAAGGTCTGAATGGACATCTACTAGAGAGACCCGATAAGGAACATGGACAAGGAGAGCTTTCAAAAATGAGGTATGCTGTGGTAACACATAAGGGTGTACAACTGCTGTTTTAGTATAAGGCACTTTTAAGTCAGAAACTAATTAAATATGCGTGTAAATATTCTGGGGTACATCAGCAATTGGCCAATTTGACATATTGGCTATGTCTATCTCCCGACTTCCCTCCAATTGCAATGAGAGTCGTCATTGCTAAATATACTGTTTCACTATAGCTCCGTATGGAGAGGCAATAATTGTAATAGTACTGACCAGAACTGAAAGTACCTAAAGTATCAACGAGCGGATGTCACACCCCTGATCGCTGGTGGGCCGAGGTGAGAAACGGAGCCTCCTACCGGCCCATAATGCTCCGGTGTACAAAACGCACAGATGCATGTGTCCCATGACAGCAGGTCTTCATGCATGAATCTGGTAGAAACGGAAAAATAACGGAGCAGTTGCATATACGTGACTGATCGTCCAGACTCGAAAGCTTTTTTGACTAGTGAAGCCTCCGCAAGCATCCGCCAGCATCAGACGGGATTGGATTCTTTGGTCTCGTCACTGTCCATACTGCGCAAATGAGTTGTGCGGTTGCACGCTAAAATAGCACCCAGCCGCAAGTACCTTCCAGATTATTCCCCAGCCGAACTAGAAATGCACACTACGGAGCAATCTGGTCCAGGTTCGTCGATCGACCAAACCTTGTCAACTCACCGTACGGAGGACGCTAGTTACATCTTACCACAGGTTAGGCAGAGGCTGTATTGAGGGATATAATGCCCGAAATATTGAGAGAAATAAGCCAGCTGGTAAGGCAGCGGACTCTTGTCGGAACCATATGCCAATGCCTCCAGTCTCTTCTGGTGTTTAATTTCGCGGAGATAATCCACTCTTCCGCGGGTTCACTATTCATCGGACAGAATTGGTCGGCTAGGTGAAACATAGAGAGCTATATCCTCGTTGGCTATTATGAATTGGAGTAACTACCAGGGCAATATTGGAACAGAGACGTTCTCATTCACATTTGTTATTCTTTAAATATCAACCTCCCGTCCCCACCGTCCAAAGTCTTCCTGACATGCAATAAGACCTTGAACGACACTTTTTTGACTCCTTAAAAATGAGGTTTCTTATCGAAAAGCCTAAAGATAGCGCTGGTAAGGCGTGGCCTGCCATTGTGATCAGTGGCTTTGTTGCGTTTGGGGGAATTTTATTCGGGTGAGCCTGGTCCCTCTCGACATGAAGGATGAGACGCCTTCGATCTGATGTAGCTTTCTTTAGCTATGATACCGGCACTATCAGCGGCGTTATCGCCATGCCCTATTGGACTCAAACCTTCTCCACCGGCTATAGAGACAGCAGCGGAAATTTAAATATTACATCTAGTCAAACGTCAGCCATTGTGTCTATTCTCTCAGCGGGAACATTCTTCGGTGCACTCGCTGCTGCCCAGATGGGCGACATTGTTGGGCGTCGCTGGGGATTGATTGTCTCGAACGGTATCTTTGTATTTGGGGTCATCTTGCAGACCGCTGCAACGGCCATTCCGCTCTTTCTTGCGGGACGGTTTTTTGCAGGACTTGGGGTTGGACTTATTTCTGCACTGGGTTAGTACAATCCTTCTTTCCAGGGCCTTGCATAATTCCTGTCAATTTCATATGTGGTACGAAAAGACCGGTTAACCGTATCATTTCACGTCTATTAGTTCCGCTGTACCAGTCTGAGACTGCTCCAAAATGGATCCGAGGATTTATTGTAGGATCCTACCAATTCGCGATCACCATCGGTCTTCTCCTCGCATCGGTCGTGAACAATGCAACCCATTTACGAAATGACTCCGGCTCATATCGCATCCCAATTGCGGTCCAGTTTGCCTGGGCGATTGTACTGGTGGTCGGTGTCCTTCTCCTCCCCGAAACGCCCCGGTATCTCATCAAAAAAGACAACTACAACGGCGCCGTAAAGAGCCTGTCCACGCTCCGTCGTCTTCCAGAGGACGATCCTGCCCTACGTGAGGAGCTGGCGGAGATCCAGGCAAACCACCATTATGAGCTCGGCCTGGGGAACGCTGGGTACCGTGAATGCATCCAAGGAAATCTAGGAAAACGTCTTCTTACTGGCTGTCTCCTGCAGGGCTTGCAGCAATTATCAGGCATCAATTTCATCATCTACTACGGGACGCAGTTTTTTAAGAACTCCGGCATCAAAAATGAGTTTGTGATTAACCTGATCATTAACTGCGTTAATGCCGTCTCTACTCTTCCTGGTCTCTACGCAATTGACAAATGGGGTCGACGGCCAGTCCTGCTACTTGGGGCTTTTGGCATGACTGTCTCACAGCTCCTTGTGGCAGTTCTCGGCACTACGACCACGAGCCAGGATAGTGCTGGAAACATCATTGTCAACAACACGTCCGCTCAGAAAGCGGCGATTGCCTTTATCTGCATATACATTTTCTTCTTTGCGGCTTCGTGGGGTCCTATAGCCTGGTCAGTTTCACCTTTCTGTCTCCTAACCCGCTTTTGAGGCAAGTTTTCTGACACATGGAGGGATTTGTATAGGGTCGTAACTGGAGAGATATTCCCTCTCAAAACTAGAGCAAAATCTCTCTCTATGACCACCGCGACCAACTGGCTCCTCAACTGGGCGTTAGGCTTTGCAACCCCGTATTTGGTCAACTACGGGCCCGGAAATGCGAACCTGCAATCCAAGATTTTCTTTATTTGGTTTGGTTGCTGTTTCCTATGCATAGCGTTTGTTTACTTTATGATCTATGAGACAAAGGGCCTAACGTTGGAAGAGGTGGATGAGCTTTACAGCGAAGTTAAGGATGCAAGGAAGAGCAAAGGTTGGAAGCCGAGCGTCACGTTTGTGGAAATGACAGTCAAAGCCCAGAAGCTCGAAGACAAGGACGCCACAGAAGAGCAACACGAGTTTGACGCGGGTCACGAAGTTTCCCCTTGATCGAATTGTGAGAAGGGAGGAAAGGATCAGTGCTCGAAGCTTTATCTTTCAGTTGGGAAGGATTATTATAGATGGTGATCTACGTGATGAGGATTTGGGGAATTTATTGTTATATGTAGGATTACATGTAATCTTAGCTTCTCATTGTGCATTTGAGTTAAGGTGTGAATAAATATACAATAGCATCGTGCGACTGAAATTGTGACTTTTCCTTTTCCTTGTACCTGAGCAGAGAAGAAGTAAAGAGTCAGACAGTCGTGTTTTTTCGACTATGTCACGTTATCATCTAGTTCAATGTTTAATACTGTAACTCATATTTCTGAGACTCCAGCAAAGAGCACTTCGCATATAATAGCACTATAAGGGGTCATGCTGGAGAATCGACAGAAACAGAGTGAAATGCTAGTTCTCGGTCCTCTTTTGTAATCTGCGTCGAAATACTCTTATATTGCTAACATCTTATACCATGAATAATACTATTGACCCAGCGACGGCGGGTGAGTGCGATGCAATTGGGTCTCGTACATCCGCGTCGGGAATGCGTGAGCAGACAACAAGAAAACATCTCTTCAAGGCGGTAGAAATTCAGATCAAAAAAACAAAAATACGACCTAACCGTCTACCAACTCAAAACTCTTCCTCCATCATCAAGAGGAGTTTGTCGCCTCTACATGCTCAAAGCCTTCTTCTACCTTGGATGAATGGGGTGCTATTCCCTCCTGCGTGGTTACAGCACGCCTAAAATGTCGAGGAGCAGTCTTGCTGGCGTAAAGCTCGTCCATCTTTTCAAAAGACATACCCTGAGGCATTTTTGTTAGTCATGGTCGAACAACTTTCGCTTGGATAAAGTAAACTCGCTTTACCTTAGTCTCTGGGTATAGGTACCATCCCCCAATGGCTGCGATCAAACCTGTTCCAAGGAATATGAATCCAGTTTTGCCGCCTAGGTGCCCAGCATCAGGATTGATCTGTTGAGCGGACAAAAGCATTGTTAGTACCGCAAACCTCGAGATATTGACATGGATTGCAAGGGTGCGTGTATGTTCATACCATGTATGGGACCGTGAACTGCATGATGAGCCCCCACAGAGCATTGATGATGGTAACGAGGCCTTGAGTTGTACTTCGCAAGCGAGCTGTAGCAATTTCCGATGCCAACACAAAACCTACGGCTCCAATGGAAAGTTGATATATAATCGCCCAGATATATATGAGGACAACAATACCCCAGCTTGCGTTCTTTTGGTTTGGAATGCATCCCAAAATACCTATTAGTAAAAGTGCGAGGCATAGAAAAAACTGAGGCATCACTATCATCGTTCGTCGGCCGACGACTTCAGAGAGTGGAAAGGCTAGGATGCTGGATAGCAACATCACAACATAAAGGACAATCGATGCATCGAAGTAATCTCTTACTCCGATCAATTCCAAGAAATAGGTTGCATTGCCAATAACAAAGGTGGCTCCAATCATCTGCTGCCCACTAGCGGCAAAAACTGCAGTTAGAGTCCTCTTGAGGTTTGTGCGATTAAAGCATTCGGCCTCAGTAGACACATCTATGCCAAGAAACTTGTGTGAGCCTCCTGCAACGGTGCCCTGGATTGAAATCGATCGAACATTTTCTGATTCCATTCGGCGAATCTCTGCTGCGTAAAATGCGTCGTTTTCGAAGCCGTATACGGTCCGAAGAGATTTCTGGGCCTCTATGATCTTTCCCTGTCGCACCAGCCAATACGGGGACTCGGGGAAGAAGAACCAACCAGAAATGAGAATGGCTGAAGAGGAAGGAGACAAAAAAACAAAACATTCAGTAAGAGAGTGAATATAATTAAAACGAAATAGGAGAGGAATATGGCCATTACCGGGAAAGAAGTACATTGCCACTACAGGTAACCACCATTGCCTGTCGAGATCACTCAAACTTTGTCGATTATAATGGGAACAAAAATTCTCTAACTTACCATTTGCCAGTTAACTGACCACTACCCCTGGCCACCACGGATCTGCGAATAGTGTGAGCAAAGAAGTGTTTTTTTAAATGGCTGGGAAGTACCAAACCGACATTGCAAACTGCCCAAAAACAATGCTAGTATTGAAAAAACAGAGGAAGAACCCTCGGAGTTCTGGACGACAAGTTTCACCAATCCATAGTGGAGAGATAGTGAACATCATCCCAATCGCAATACCTATATCGGTATCAGTACCGGAAGGCATATATTCTAGCTTCGTCGGCGAGCCCATACGAACCATTGACACCTCGACCAGCCAGGTGCACCCGCCAGTTAGTTGCTAGCTGTTGGAGAATGACACCCGCGGTGGAAATAAGGGACGCAGCCAAGATTCCTGGTTTCCGTCCGAACCTCTCGAGCAGTGGGGCGAAGATGAAAGTTGAAACTATCTCACATGCAGGAGCAATCGAGTTGAAGGCCGAAAGGTAGTGAGCAGGAATCAGGTAAGACCCGTCTGGCTGCGGATACCCAAATTGCCTCTGGAATTCTGGCAAAGCGGCCAGCTGGCCACCTGCCACAATATCGAATCCCTGCATGACAACTCCGCTGGATACCCAGATACCTAGAGGAGCGCATCCTGTCAACCGGAGCCTCCAACAGGGATCTCAGGAGAACTTACACCACAAGCAGAACCGCCGCTGCGAAATGAGCATGCGCCATCTGCGGGTTGGGTCAATCACTGAATAGTGTACCCTTCTGCATGTCAGTGATCCCAACTATAAGGGCGGTAGGTGTAGATAGGAGCTTACCCATTAGTCTGAGTCTCAGCTGTGCTCTCCATTTCTTGCACAATGAAAATTCTCAGAGAACGCTGCTATATACCAAGCTTGAGTGATGATTGATCCATCCGAGGCACCATGATGTTGATTGTCTAAGCCTTATGTAGCCGTGTAATCTGGGGTTCATGGAGAGCCGGGGTAGTAGTCTGCGGGAGAGCTTGGCCTTCTAGAATTGTAGTATATGATTACACGGCCTCACCGGCGCCCCGAAACATGGGATGCTCCGAGGAGAACAAGGGTTCCACTGCTCTCGAAGTCTATCCGCGGAGTCCACATCGCTCTCCGCGAGAAAGAGATCATTGTTCCAATCGGTCTAGATGGACGCAGTGGCCGCTAGTTAGGGCGGGCACAGAAAGGTTAATACTCGTCTCGTCGCAGCCCCACCCTTCGGGACGAGAGGAATAATTATGACAGTACTGCAGTTAAGCGTCGTGAATCTCTCTGGACAATTTAAAATTGTTGGAACTTGTCTTATTGAATTATATTATGAGAGATTTTTCTACATAACCTCGTATAATTCTTATAGTGATAAACTCGAATGACGTGCTTCTTATTTTACATGAAAATCTACGCAATCATCTTGACGATTATTAATCATAAAATCAAGACAATGACCAAACACCGAGACACTGCGCGGGTCGGTCTGTGCTATAACCAAATGTAGATGATTCTTTAGGGCTAAGGTAATAATATCAACCTGATCTCCTACAAAATTCTGCGCTGCATTCTCTGTTCCGCGGGAAATTTGATTCATCCAAACTTGAATACCTTTGAGTAGATCTGAATTTAATGACTCAGGCAAGGAATCGCACTCTTACGATAATATATTAGAACAATCAACAGGAAATTCTCGTAGTTTATCTGGCCAGCTCTTTGGGTGGCCACCTTTATTCTAATGCTCAAGTCTGTCTAAGAATCGTCGACGAATATCCTTGCAGATTTGCGTGTTGTTCATGGCCCGTTCTCTCGAATCTCTCGCCCGTCGTTCCAACCATTCGTTCCGATCCTTAACGAACAAGTCATACCTCTCTCGATGCTGTGACAATTTCTCTCTCTTTTCCAAACTCAAGTTGGAGATCTCCAGCTCAGATAAATCCGGGATGGGTGGGAGGATCTCGGGCTTCCGAGGGAGACGTCTCGCGACGGGGAGAATCTCAAGCTTGGGGCCGGGCAATGTTTGGTACCAGTAGGCAGTGGTAGACCAGTCGTCACGGAGGTGGTTGGCGTGGCCGGATTCCAAAGTAACTTTGATCTTTTTACTGAATCTGACGGGATCGGCCAGATGCCAACGATAGCTCACTTGATAATTCGGTACGTCTTCCTCATGGATGATGGTGCCGCAAAATGGATAGGTATTCTTCTGCATGCCCCAACCCTGGGAGAAGTAGTCCTCTCCTCCTGTACCGTGCATGCTGGGTGGCCAAGTATCATCATCAATAAAGATCATATCGTCCCCTTCGCCCCACCAAGTCCCCTGTGAGTGGAAGACGGAGTGATTGCAGCCGATGTAGTGGCCTGCGCCCTCGGTTTCTAGGATGACATAGTTGTCTGTGCCGTCAAGGTTCTTGACCTGCGTCTCGAGACTGTTTGTCTGGATGCCAGACGGGGCCCAGCCATTGGTAGGGTCCTCTCGGCGCCAATGGGCGTGAAAGTACAGCGTGTCCTTCGGAAGGGGCTCGGGATACACTTCATAATCGATGTAGAAGTACTGAATGTACGCCTCGTCGTTCTGGTTCTCGATCTCAATGCGAGCACGCTTGTTGAATGGCATCGTCAGATAGCAGTTGAAGGCAGCCGCCCCGCCAAATTTCTTCTCCTCCGAGGGCTTGACGGATACAGTGAAAGGCAGGGACTGGAAATTCGCGGCCATTGAGTGGCCCAGGCAGAAGAAATCGCCGATGGGTGCTAGCACGCTGGGCGTTTCGGAATCGTCCCAGTATATTTTGAGGAGTACTTTGCGATAGTAGTCCGGGTCGTTCGCTTCGTAGTTGAAGCCGAGAGCGTTGTGAATCTCCATCATGGCCACGCCGGATTTCGAGTAAGGGATTAACCCAGGTCCTAGAATTTTTCTGCACGTCTGAACAAACCACAGATGTGTGATGGCACCAGGACCCTCCAGGTCAGCGAGCAGTATGCTTTCACCAGGCAAGACAACAAAGGCATCTTCATTCAGCCCCTTCTGATCCCAGCTAGAGACCCGGGCGCTGCGCGAAATCCTACGCCTAGTGATGTCCGCAAGTAGGTGGTTTCCGAACAAGGTGTTCATGGTTGAAAGACGCTGAATGCGATACTGAGGCAAGATGAAGAGTGATTGACTTGTTTCTATCGTTTTGGTGGTAAATGAGAAGATGGGATCCCATGCTGGCCATTTTTATACTCCATCAACCGCTAGCATTCACCAAAAGATACTCGGGTTTGACCAAACTGAAGCCCCTCGGAACGGATGTTTTTGTGTAGGTCTGAGAATTGTTCGTGGAATCGTCAGAGAACTCCGCCATCGTGTTCACGCGACAAGCGTAACTTGTCAACCTACAAGAACAAGACTGGCTCCTTAACTGATGAGGATTGGTCCTTTTTGGCGTGGTTAGTGGTCCACCTCCACATAGCCCCATGCGCTTGGATCCGTAAGCTTTTTAAAATTCCCCACGGGATGGAATAAATGCTGCAACTCCGCGGTCTCCCGGAGCCACTCCGCAGGTCTACGCCTTGAGGACAGCAAGAATTATTGTCAGGCAGCATGGTCAAGACCCGGAAGCGATTGGTTCTCGCCTGCGACGGTTGCCGGTCGAAAAGGACCAAATGCGATGGCCTGCGACCCCGGTGCAATCCATGTGAAGCGCGCGGCCTGGACTGCGTCTATCAGGAGTTCCCTCAAAACCCCGGCAACAAGTTCGTGTATACTGCCTCGGAATGCATGATTCGATGATGGAGACAACTAATGCACGTCGCCTGCAGGATCGAATCGGAACTGGCCGGTGTGAACCAGCGCCTGGATTACATTACGAGTCTGCTCGCAAAGCATCCAGAGCCGGTGCAGAGCCCCCAAGACACTGGAAATGCGGCGCTCAGCTCGCATGAAGATTCTCCCTTTCGACTGCTCGCGACCAGCTCCATCATGACAGTGTTAGAACTCGAGCCTGAGTTTCCCCAGAATCTCATCCGGCTCGAGAGAACCAACTTCCATTCGGGTTCGACAAATGACGCCGGTTCACGACTCTTCTTCGTCCCGCACCAGCAGGCCGTGAGCGCTCTGGCTGCTTTTTCGGAGTGCATCCATGCCTATTATCCAATCCTCCCGTCGAATTTCACCGAGGAATACTTCCGGATCCTATCGGAGCCTTTGACACCATCATGCCAGTCATGTTTGGCTCTTCTGGTGGCTGCCGTTGGCTGTATGGCGCACGATCCCACCCCAGATCGCGCGAGCCCATTCTTCGCAGCAGCTCTCTCCTCTCTTCCGCTGGTTGTTGCGGAATGCAGTTTAGTCAGTGTCCAGTGTCTGGTCTTCTTGGGCATCTATTACGCTTGCCTTCTCAAACCATGCCAGGCTCATGATTACTGCCTGGTGGCGTCGTTCAAGATCCAAAACCTCTTTAAAAGGTGGGAGACATCGGCAAGAACTCCGCGGATTCGTCGCTACGATGCTGATTGTTGTCATCCAGTGGTTTACAAAGCACAGACTCCGATGTGCTCGAATTAACCTACCGAGCGTACTGGGCGGTTCTGTTACTGGAGAGGAAAGTCACTTGCCCGCACAGTGTGTTAAGAAATTCCGAATGCTAACCAAGTCCCCGTAGTGAGCTAAGCGTCCAGCTCGACGTTGCTAAGAGCGACATCTGGACTCTTGACTGCTATGTTCCGCTCCCCAACTGCCTTAGTTCATGGCAGTTTTCCTCTCAAGAGCCATCCATCAGTCCATCTGGACTCTCCCCGGCGAGTGCTCGTTCTACTAACAGTACCAGGTCGGAACAAGCACAAGCCTTCTTCCTAGCTGAGATAGCGATGCGACGAATGCTCCACCGGTCTAATTCGGCTGTGACGCTGACTTCGACAGGTCAGTCAGCTTATGCGCCAGGGGTTGCTCTAGAATTGGAACGACAATTAGATGAATGGTATGAATATTTGCCGAATGGTATTCGTTTCCCCAGAGATTCCAATCAGTTGCGTGCAAATCACATTGGGCCGCTATCGAACTTCCTCCGTGTCCAGTACTATTGCTGCAGGTTGTCTATCTACTGGCCAGCTGCTTATCAGGCAATGCAGAACGGTGTAGCCAGAAGCCAGCTGCTCGACCATTGCCAACGGTTCTTTGACTCGTACATACAACTGATACCCAGCATCCTAGTTGCATTCCACGACTGTCTAATTCACAGGTGGACGCTTTTTCTCAGGTAAGACTCGAACTAGTCATTCCACGGCCTTTCATCCTGCATCAAGCATTTACTCTGGGAGCAGCATATTTATTACCACAATGGCTGTGTTGAAAGCGGCGGAAGTTCCTTGTCTGACTAATGCCAATCTGGACCTGCTTCACGAGTGTCTTTCCTCTGTCGCGACAGCTGTCTGGAATTCAAAAATCGATAGCCCTTCCTTGAAAGTTATGGAACAGACGTTGAATAAACGGCTTCTAGAGGCTAAGCATCAAGTTTACGGTCTGGGACAGACGTTATAATATATTTTATGCGCAAAGTCATGTAATTTTGATAGGATTGACTGTCCTTTTTTTTTGGCTCCAAAACAAAAAAAAGCATTCCAGTCTAACGCCCGATTTTTGGGATTTGCGGGTAAACAATCCTGAACCCGTACAACATCTTATGTAACTCGTTGTATTTAGTTAAAAATGCACTGAGGTTTTTTAGTTTATTTTTTATTGTGCTTGAAGTCTGGCAAGCAGATTCGACGTATCATTGATGCTTTAAAGCAGCTTCCATAGCCAGTCCTAGCTTACCCTGGAGGACTTCTTTTTATCCAGCTTCCTGACGCCGAGACTCTTGCTTTCGTGGCACGGTCTGAGCTTATTGTTCCTTTCCCTACCATTCTGTTAGTCGATAGTAAGTAAATTCCTCAATCGATACAGCCCATCCCACACCCAGACTTCTTCAAAAGAAGCGCTCTGCTCACAGCCAGTAGCGAAAGCCGTAACCTTCCTACTAGACATATAGTACCCAGAGTACATAGTCGTTGCCAGTGCGAACCGGTCGTTTGCGTAGATTTCGACAATATCGGCGTCGAATATAGCACGGAGATGCAGTTTTTCTAGCTTTGGTTCGCCGCCCATTCCATCAGGCTGCGAGAAAAAGAGCGTAAATGGACCTTTCTCCGGAGAGGTGTTAACATCTGGATTCAAGGTCGATGCGGCACGGTCAACTGTTATGGTGTTTTCCACGGCAGAGAAAGTGATAGAGCAGTGAACCAAAGTGTTCGTCTCTGACTGGATGCAAAATCCGACTTCTTCGCAGTTGCAACTGACAGATACAGTAGTTTCTAGCTCCCAGCATGAGGTCTGGATGGTGCAAATTTCGGCATCACGCAGAGTGAAGTGCGGAAGTCGGAAAGACCTGCTCTGGTAGGCTTGGAAAAAGTCTTCTCGGAGTCGTGTGAACTCTGATATTGGGCGAATTCCCAAAGTGTACAGGGACCTTGAACCATCTGGGTGATTCATTACTTCCATGCTAGAGATTTCTGAGAGATCAGCGTTGAGCGCCGCCGTGATGTTGTGGATGCAGAGAAGGAATAGCTCTCGTGGGATACACAAAGCGCCGTTCCAGCCTTTCTGGCGGGCATATTCGGAAGTGATGTCCTCTTCCGGTACCCAGCCGTGCATGATACGTCTTCCAGTTATAGTATCATTAAAAGAGTTTGCAGCGTACAAGGAGCCATGGTCAAGATACCCGCCGCGTTTGTACTGGAATTCTACTTCATTGTGCTGCATGGTGAGGTCCCCGAACATCCACAGCAATGATCGAACTTTTCTCACTGGCGAGGCTACGGGTTGTCGGTGATGCTTGATATGATCACGTTCCACGTCCCCCTCAGCTCCTATAATCAAACAATGCCTTGCAGTTGATCCTACCTCAAGAGTCATGAAGTTAGTACACTCCCAGTTGATCCCATAGTTTCCCGACCATTTCTTCGACTGTTGAAATCTTTCTGGCAAATTGACTAATGGGCCCAAATACTTCCAATAAGACAACTTGTCTGGGCACACAGCATATAGAAACGCCGTTGGTCCTGCGCCCTGTACACCACCGGAAATTATAGCGTAGAGCGAGTTTTGGCCTTGGAGCTCATCCATTGCTGGCCAAGCGGCAATATACGGATCTCTGAACCCTGTCACCTCCACGCCATCCGGCTCACCTCTCAAAATTGGATTTTCTGTCGGTTTGCTCCACGTCTTCCCATCATCACTAGAGATGGCCATAGCAAGACCAGCAGCATTCCGGGGGTATGGGGGTGTGCTCCAGTGGAAAGGCAAGCGACAGACTGAGGAGTAGAAAACGGTAAGGTGTCTTTCCATATTAGTACTTTCTTGTTGTAGAAAACAGCCTGTGAAGACGCCCTCCTTGTCGTATTCCTGGTCGGGCTTTAGAGCCGGTTGATAGGTCAAACGGTTCCATGTCAGAAGATCAGAGCTGGTAACATGGCCCCAAGACATATTTCCCCACCCGGTTCCTCGTGGATTACCTATTTTTACAAGCCGTGAATCAGTTATTCTGACATGATCATATGGGCATTGGGCTATTCAGTTCACATTGATAAAAGAGATGGTAACGCTTAGACTTCGGGTTATAACCAGGGGCGCATGGGTCATTTATCCAGCAAGGTGCTGTGATGTGTATAGTTGGGCGAACAGCAACGCAGCTTCCACGATCAGTCATGATGTAGATGTTCTGAAAACTAGACATTGAACATTTGGATAACGAGGATTGGAATATATATATTATTAATGTCTCTCTATTATAACTTCCAGTTTTATCAATGATCAATAGTTCCAGATGTCAGTAACAATAAATCACCCATGGTCATTTGCCAATCGTGGAGAAGCTAACTACGGTAGTTGCGAGTAATCTAACAAGGCAATCTGTCATATAACTTTCCGGTGAACAGCGCTGTTGTCGCGGAGTACCGCAGAAACTCCGCGGTGATAATGGGTAGGTTACTTTTCGGACAAGATAATCCTAACGGATAGTCTAAAACCATAACACCATTTCATAACTGTATGGGCAACACACGACCGGCTCTTATAATCTATACTAGAGCTCTCTCATTTATGGAAAAAGAAGATAGACCACTACATTTCCGTTGTAGAGCTGGCCCGAAGTAGCCAATGCAAGTCTCACTAAAAGCCCGTGCTCTAGAAGCGGATGATAAAGCGACGCGTGGTGGCTGCATGGCTTTAAAGACGAGAGAGGAGCCCACTGTTGTTTGGGTTTGAGCTCTCAATTAGTTTCCACACTGTAAATGCAGAAAGAAATGAGACTCATAATGACTATGTTATCATTTGGATCTCCTGGTATATGAGATCATACAGGAATAAATTGTCGAAGGACAGTATCACTGTCCCGCATTCTTCGCGATATATCAGCGGTGGCAGCTGAAAATCATGAAAATTCGGTAAATAGCGAGTCTTGGAGACGACCCAAGCAGCTGCAACAGCATATATCCCCAGGGCATCAAATACATGAGTAAAAGGTGTTGTAAGAGCCAATACTATATCCTTTCAGTGCTATACGCCAGATTAGGGTGATAGGCGCTCGATTTTATAGTATTTCACGATAGTTATTAGAATGCTCGTCTCGAATTCCGTGACATTTCAAGTTTATTGTTTCAGATTGAGTTGTGTCTAGAACCAGCTTGTATCAACCCAATGATGTCAATATTCCTTCGCTACTTTGTTATTAATGGTCTAGGAATATTCTAAGACTTATAGAATTATTCTGATCAAGTTAATCATGTACTACAAGTTTATTTTCATAGAAAGATCATATTGAACATAATCTTCTAATTCTCACTACTTCTGTCTCGATTTAACAATCAAATACTGTAGACATTCTAGCATATATCACTACAGAACAAAATATGAAGTCTAGGCTTAGAGAATTTAGAGGAAATGAGCCTAAAAGAAGGAATAATTAATATTAATATCAATAAAGGTAGTACTAACGGTTTGAGTTAGCTCATTTCAACGTTCAGAAAGATATGACCATTTTTTTTGTCCTTGTGCAGCTGAAAACTGATTCTTGATCCTCTTCAAATTTTAATTATGATGGCAAAAGAGGGGTATCAACTGTATCTATAGTTATCTTAATTAAATAGGCCCGCCATATCAAAGCGGACCAAAAACTAGAGGGACAATCTACGAACCTGCAAACAATCGACAGGGACGGCGTTGCTTTGATCAGGCTTATCAGACCCTAAGGAGGCCACATAGTCTTGTCGACTCCGAGGGATCGCGGAAACCCCATCATTTCCATCAAACACCGTAGCGATCTATTGTCTAGACATGGAAGAAATAGGTAGTTTCCACGCTCTACTAATTCAAGACCAGTATACTATTTCCTATTCTGTAAACTTATTAATTTCTAAATTTCAGTAGTTACCGTGGGAGCTAATGACTGGGAATTTTGACATACAATTAATTGCTCTAGAGAGACGATTGATGGGGTGAAGACTAAGACAGCAGGCAGATAGAGGGGATACTGTAAGGATAAATAGGGTGCAACCGTGGTGAGGCATAATTGGCAACCCGTGATCTCTCTCATAATACATAAGTATATTAAATAAGTTCATTTTGGTTGATATAAACATTAGTCCACACAAAATTTAAGAATTTGGATACAAGAACAAGACCCGACTTTGGGAGTCTACTTCAAATTGATATATAAATATGGAACAAGGGTATATTTTCCGTGACGGGCTTTCACCTTTTCCATCCACTACTAGAACTATCTATTTCATGGATGATCCGGGTATTGCCTTCAAGCTCATTCACTGATGATGAACCCAATTCATGCGACTGGTTAACCGGTACTGCTGCCGCTCCATCCAACTCGGTTTTCTTCTCTCTGTTCCAGAGGCCCTGCGACGTATCTTTGTTGCGACGAGGGCGTATATAGAAGAAAAAAACAGCGGCAAATATGATCAGAACACCCGCGATGGATACGCCCACTCCGACTCCTGCCTTTGCTCCCGTCGAAAGACCGTTGGAAGAAGATGATGCTTCGGATACTGGAGAACTTGAATGGGTTTCGTTGGAAACCGGGGGAGTTGCGTCATTTGGAGAAGAAGATATTGTGGTCGAAGTTGAATAGCTTGTTGTTGTCATGGTGGTTGAAATTGGAAAACTTGTTTTTGATGTCGTTTTTGCAGTTGAAGTACTCGAAACAGCTGTTGTGGTGATGGTGGAAGTTGGAGGGCCGGTTTGCACTGGAAGAGAATCACTCGCCTGCCATCGAATCGAGAATCCGAGTGCCTGGTAGTAATTGGTAACACTGATATCTAATGTTGCTGGTCTTTCTGCGTTCGTGTTGTATGTCACAATGGCATTGGTCCACGTAAGATCCTCTTGTCTGACGGTGCAAGGATCGATCATGGCCCAGGGGTACAAGGAAGTGTCACTGGGCGCTCGACATTCGTATCCACTAATAGTCAATATTAGTTAGTTCTTGTTCTCATGCTTTTTGTTTCTTTCACTGCTTCCTTTCAACAACCAGTTGACCAAGCACAAAAACTTGAGGATTACTAACATAGGGCAACAGGTCGCTCTATATTCCGTAATAGATTTCCCAATTGTGTGTGTGCTCGCATCGCATCCAAGTGTGTAACTAGCAGGGCAAATTCCCGGGGAATAGTACGCCCCTGGCGCCCATCCTGATGGAACACACGCAGATTTGCTCGTTGTTGGTCCGAGATGAATCCAAGAATAACCACCGGGGATATCCCCTTCAGACGGGATGGATGTGACCTCTAGATATAGGTCCGCAAGACATGAGGGAGCTGGGTTGAACTTCGTTGTTAATGCACCCACTGCTGTCGCGGCTGTGGTCGCATCGCTAGCACTCGAAGTAGTAGGCATTCTAGCTGGTCGTCTTAGTTGAAATTTCGCTTCTTTGCACCTTGTTCTTGTGGTATACTAAGGGCGTTCAAACCCGGCACGAGACTATTCAAAATATTGTCATAGATTCATTATCCGGGGCAAGAAAAAGATCGCGATGCAAATTTGTAAGGGTTTTTGATTGAAGTATGCGTACATATTTTTGTTTCACGCGTGATAGAAGATGAAAGATGTTGCAAGGACTGAAAACAAATTACAGTCAATTGTGCTTTTAGCGTTGCTACTTCACATGTTAGGTAAATGGTATTAACTACGTACGTACTAGTATGAATGGAAAACATTACCCCTGATTATTATGCTGACTTTCTTTCCATGTTACAGGCCCAAGTGAGTCGACCTGCACACGGACCAAAGGTTAGTGTATACGCTATCCGTTATCTCGCAACAGCTAGAAGTCGGACGGCTGTTTCTTACTAGGAATATGCATTTTGTTTGGCGCTATCTCATTCCTGGCTACTCTATATAGAACATCCATGATCTATTTTAATACCTGTTTCAAGTCTTCTTTTCTAGTTCGTAGCCGGTTGAATACAGAGCATATGGTTGACGTTGTATTATCTTAAAGCTAGAGTTTGGCCCCAGATACTGAAAGTTTACGACGTCGTATTATATGTTCTCTAATATTATAGAGTTACTCCGTGCGAAACTCAAAATAACCTAAAATGGCAACGAGTTTGTCGCATCACTAACCCAACGTGGTAGTTTGTGCGCTTACTTTCAATGCCCCGATTGGCCTTATTCTAGGGTTTGCAAGGAGTTTCAAGTCAATCGAAAAGTCAACAATTAGGACGGATTTGGCGAAATTATTTGAAACATGTGAAAAAGCTCGGCACCAATCATTGACAACATAATAATTAGCTCTGGCTTCTATGGACGATATGTCAATTTTGATTGTGCATGCACAAAAGCGGAGCTTGGGGGAAGGAGGTTGACATTATCGACCTAAATCGAAATGGCGGTTGGTATGTTTCTGAATTCCGGACAGTGGCACAAAACTCCTATCAAAACGATAAACATGGGTCGAAGGTTTAAAGACACCAGGATGAAGAAATTTTATCTTAAGTCTTTTCATAACTTAAGCGAAGGAGCGATTACATAATGACATAATGACACATTTTATAGCCACGCTAGTTGTGTCATGCACAATAATCATGTCAAATGAATGCGTGGCGTTCTTCTAGGACTCTCACAACCATGGTCTTTTCCTAAAATGAGCTGATCTGCGATGTGGAACCACTAACGCTCTACTCTATACTTCGATCCGAATCGAGAATCTAAAATTGCAGTCGAAAGTTCTTGGGTTTAACGATTGTTACCCACTTTGTGTGCTTCAACTGTGTGGAGACCAAACTTCATTCCTGTAGCAAGGAGAACCTCATTTCAACATTAAAGATGGCGCCAATACATCCCTTATTTCCAGTACGGGATTCTGGCCATCTTCAAGTCTCCTCTATCCACTCAATATACTACGAAGATTGCGGTATCGTAACCGGTGTTCCTGTCCTATACCTGCATGGAGGTCCAGGAGAAGGTACAGACATATCCGTTATGTCCTATTTACGCTGTACTAATTCCATGCCCAAGGAATCGTGGACTCGGATAGGCAGTACTTCGACCCAACTCACTACCGAAGCGTCCTCTTCGACCAACGGGGCTGCGGCAAATCTCTCCCTTCTGCCTGCCTTGACGATAACACAACGTGGACTCTAGTTGCCGATATTGAAGCTCTCCGAGAACACCTCAAGATCGAAAAGTGGATAGTATGCGGCGGATCCTGGGGCTCGACCTTATCACTAGCTTATTCCCAGAAGCACGCCGATCGCTGCATGGGTTTGATCCTCCGTGGGATCTACACTATGCGCCGCGAAGAACTGGAGTGGTTTTTCCAAAAGGGCGCGGATATGCTGTTTCCTGATTATTTCGAGCCATTCAAAGCTTGTATTCCCCAGGTAGAAAGAGGCGATATGATAGCAGCTTACTATAAGAGACTCACTGGCGATAACGAGGAGGAGCAACTGAAATGCGCTGTTGCATGGTGCAATTGGGAGTGCTCGACAGTCAAGTTGATTGTGGACCCGAAAACTGTCAAAAACTCCGAAAATCCAAAATGGGCGCTTGCGTCTGCTCGTATTGAGTCTCACTTCTTTGTTAATGCTGGGTGGATGTGTGAAGGGCAATTGATTGAAGAGGCATTTAAGATTAAGCACTTGCCGGTATTTATTGTGCAGGGCAGATATGATGTTGTTTGTCCGGCAAAAACCAGTTGGGATTTATATCAGGCGCTTGGAGGGGAAAAGAATCCGAATGTAGAGTATGTGGTTATACCAGATTGTGGACATAGTGCACATGAGAAGAAGATTGAGGAGGCACTGGTCGATGCTGCGGAAAAATTCAAGATACTGAAGATGTAAAGAACAAGAGCCATCTGAACTGTGAGATCGTTGACAGTGACAATCGTGAGATTGAAGAAATTTACAAAGGGACCAGGTTCAGTGTTATTTGTCCTCGAAAGATAAGTAAATCATTACAAGGGTCGATGTACGAATGACCCGTAAAGGCATATTGAAGACTAACCCTAACCTCAAGTCCCGTTCCATGATAAGGACCGAGAATGTACCCATGGAAATACTGAAATCATCGCCGAGCCGAAGACTTAAAAACTACGCGAACTACTATATTTAGTATTACTACAAAGGTAACTGTTAATAACCTCAAGTAACGCAGCGCGAGGAGTTCAATCCTATATATCCTCCGAAGCCTGCCTGGACCTTTGTTAGCACACCGTGTACGAGAGCCCTGTGTTTCATGTTCACTCTGCCATCTTTGTTAGTGAAAGGAGCGAATTCAATTTCTTTGTTACACGGTCGATAATTGTACGTAGAACATATCCTAGTACGGGCAACTTCGTGATCTTTCATATTGGACACTCTTTTGCCCCACAGCCAAGGAGCCCTATTTGGGTTCAGTATTTTTCAGTTTGCACTGAAAGTGTTTTGTTTGTTACGTATTTTCACATACTCAATTTTTATATTTTACCTTATTATAAAACGCTCTATTATAAGAAAGACTAAATAATAATCAATATATGATGGCTCAGTGCCTCAATATTCTGGGTATATGCAATTATCAACAAGTGAGAGCGTTGAGGTAGAATGGAATTTAACTATATACATCTATCCACGTCTTTGTAGAGGTGACAATTGCAGATCTATAAATCCAGGGCTCAGAAACACGTTACAAACACTATTATGATAAATACAACCCAAACCGCAGAAGAATTCTTCACACTTCGTCACCGTTGCTGCTGATACGATTACAGTAGAGGTTAGAATCGAAAATAGATGTTGCATTAGGCTCGGTTTCAAAAAGGTGAAGTTTGGAAGGCTCCTCCCTGA
>JBCLNQ010000134.1:0-118411 GCA_039119965.1 Talaromyces sp. DC2 | reverse complement strand
TTGGAATAATAGTTGATGGCGATATTGCTACCGTTTTCTGCGAATTTCTCACAGATAAGAGCCCCAAGTCCTCTAGGAAGAAACTGTATCAGCGTTGAAATATCGATTTATATCATCTCGGACAATTACCGTGACCCGGCCGTCACCAAGACATTTCTACCTCGTAGCGAGTAAGGCATGTTCTAAGATTTCTGTTGGTATGACCAGAAAAATAAAACACAACTGTAATGCTGGATTTTCTACTTCTTCTTCTTCTTCTTCGATCAGTCCCTGGTATTTCTTATATCCAATTATATGGCTAACAGACCGGTGACAAGAGACAGTCAATGTTGATGCGTGTGTCAAGTTGATCTACAAAGATCGCGTCCCGCACGATCACGTACGTCAGGTTAGGGTTGCACAGAGCGGCTCCACCTGTACCGCAGCAACCCTAACCCCGGCCCTCGGCCCTCGGCCCGCAACAGCCGCCAGAACCAACTGGTTTCCCCCCACATTCCCTGTTGTGCTCGGGGTGGTTCGCATAAAAGTCCGAAGACCCGAATGAAAGGAAGAATCTGTATGTAAATCGAACTGTTGGATATGAGGTCAGACTTTGTACGAACGGTTTCCTTCAACAGAGGACAAATAAGAAACGTGTGTAGGTTATTGGTTTAAACCCTGTAAACCTTGACCACATGGAAGAGATATCGGAGGTATGTATTTTACTTTCTGAGTCCGCGTCTCGAAAAAGATACGTCATAATCGATTCGTTATAACATCTCAAGTAGACTTGCTGTATAGCCGAGTATATCCGGCGTTGCCTATGCAATCCCCCGCGAAGGAGTTTGAAAATGTAGCAATCTAATCATCCGCATTCGGAACTTTGCAGTCAAACCCATTGAGGATCGTAGAAACATAACTGTAGAACGCAACAACCTGCACCAGTCCCACAGCAGTATTCCTGCCAATCGGATTTGCCACAGCATTCCACTTCTCCTGAGAAAGCGGACCCGCTCTATTGACTAGGTCGTCGGCTAGCGCATACACGGCACTTTCATCACTTGTAAAAGTTGCGGGGCATTCTCCGTGCAAGATGGCGTTGAACTCTTTCTCTGATATTCCCCGGTCGAGGGCGATAAGTCTGTGTCCGTATAGCTCATATGCAGCTTTGAATTTGGCGCCGGTCACAAGGACCGCGATCTCGCGGTGTTTCGGCGCAAGCCCTGCAAGTTGAGAGACTGCCTTGGCCATGCCGAGGAATTGCTTTCCAACTAGGGGTATATGGAGATGTGCGCCAAATGGTCCAACAAAGCGGCCGTCTTTTGTTATGTAGATTCCCTTCCTGGAAGGTACTTTTAGTAGAGTTTCACTATATCCTCAGGAAGTGGTTTTAAATCAACTCACCCGGTTCCATATTTAGCTGTTGTATATGCATACAACTCGTCATATAGGGATTTGGCATCACCTTCAAGCTCACTTGGATATAGAAGTCCGAGTCTATTCATTTTTTTGACGAATATCAAAATGCCGTTTGAGATAAATTGAAGTCAAGGCGTAGTCTTCAAATGTAGAATGAATATGGTCTAGCCAAAGGTAAAGTTATAGTTGGTATTTATAAAGTTCTGACTGATTTTGCTGCAAAATGTACCCCGCAAATACCTTTCCTGAACAGGAAGGATATTCATTACCCAGTTGATCGGTAGATTAGGGTTCATAGAAGGTTTAACTGCGGCAGTCAGCAGCCAACCTTGCCGACCCGCGAGAAAACAAGCGGCAGTATCTGGTAATGCATGTCCAAAGTAGACCATCATGCATATTATGCCAGACATGCGTCATGAGACATATTAACCGAGTGCCTCTATTTATAAGAGGCATTTACGAGATAAGCCAGGCCGTCCCCATTCTCCACAAATGCCATATACAATCCGCCATGAACACAACAAAAGCCACAGAAGTCGCGTCTTTCCCTCCCAACTATCTACTCGAGAACCTTGTCGTTCGACACGATGGATCAATCGTCCTCACAGCCTACAATCAGCGAGAGCTCTACTACCTGACAAATCCAGACCTGGGCCCAGTGACACCTCGCCTCATCTACTCTTTCGAGCACTATCCCACAGGGATCGTCGAAGGACAACCAGATGTTTTCTACATATCCACAATCACAATCGTGCGAGGTAAGGACGAAAATGGGCCGTCTCGGCTATACAAACTAGACATGCGAAAGTTCACGTCCTCCAAAGTGCCCATACCAGAGCTCGTTTTCACATTTCCCCCCGAGGCTCGCGGGCTAAATGGGTCGTGCGCGCTGTCCCCTTCGGTGTTTTTACTCGCAGATTCATGGACAAGCCAAATCTGGCGCTTTGATATCCCCAAAGATGAACAACTCCCACCTACAGTGCGCAGCTGGTACAAGCACGACATGATGGACCGAAGCGCCGATCCGCGAAAAGTCGACGTCCCAGGAGTCAACGGCATAAAATACCATTCTCGCCGGCATCATGTATACTTTACGACTACTTCGCAGGCCATCTTCGCGGGTATCAAGGTCAACCCGGACACGCTGGAGCCCATTGGCGATCCAGTCGAGGTGACAGATCGGTGGATGTGGGCAGACGACTTTATCATCGACGAGACGACTGATGTCGCTTATGTCACTACGCACCGGCAAAATAGTATTGAACAGATCAATCTCAAGACCGGTGGACAGCGGACTTGCATTGGGAGGCCTGTCAGGCCGGACTTATTGCTGGGCCCTACGTCAGGCGCGTGGGCTCGGAATCCAGAAGACCATGGCCGACGTGCGTATTTTCTGACTGATGGAGGGCATATGAATCCGCACGAAGGGGTTTTTCGGAATGCCAAAGTTCTTCGTGTTGAGTTTTCTGGGCCTGGTTGCAGTATGAGTCTAATGGGCCTACGGGATAAATTTTTTCAAATGGCCAAGTCTGTGTTTATTTGAAAGTGTTAAGCAGCATACGTGTTACATAAGTCGTTAACTTTACCATATTTTGATAACGTTAATGCCATTTCTGTACATATATAAACAAACGAGCATAGCAGCTTCTTCAATTTTATACAGGTCAACTCAACGTACGGGTGGCGTAGTTGCAAAAACCCAGTCAAGATCTTCCGGGCACCAAGCCCTAAAATCAAAAGTAAAATCCGTACCATTTCCCGACGGTGGCATTTGCGGTACTTCGACCGCTGGCAGCGCTACCGAAGATGCACTGGGAGGAGTCTCAAGATCCTCGAGAATATGCAGATACGATACCTCCTTTTCTTTCTTCTGCTTCATAGCCCGAATCAAAAGCTGCAGCACGGAAAAGGCCTCGGAGATGGTTCTGCTGGGGAATCGATCCTTGATTAAATTGATGGTCTGGATAGTATAATGCAAATCGCTGAGCGCATCAACAGAGTCCATGGAAACCAAAACACAGCAGAACTGGAAGAGGGTGCTGAGCATGTTCCACCATGCCTGGCCCTTTTGAGCGAGCACGGTTGCTGCCCGTACGGCGGATTTCCCGATGGATACAATCTGTTGGGATAGTGCTCGTTGGATGATGTTGACCTCGTTGTTGACCCGAATGCGTCGATGAAGGCAGAAACACACATCTGCCGTGAAGAGGGTCAGGTATGGATGTTCTTCCGTCTTGTGGGACTTGACAGCCTCAAAGAGATCCGTGAGATACTCCACGTCGCTCTCAGATCCGGCTGTCCCATCCGTCAAAGGAAGAAAACAGCCCAAATGGGTTAAAATCGCCGCAGTGTTGCTCGCGTCACGGTATGCAGAGGGGAATTTCCTGGTGACGCCATGTAGAATTACAGGAGTACGACCGAGTTCATGGGATGTTAGTTTGTTGCCAGCACACACCATCCAGAACAGGTTTCCGCAGGCTGCCGAGTTCCACATGCCCGGGTAGTTGTCGAAGCCGCTCTCCTTGTGTAGACCCAGTGACTCGACCGTGTGCATGGCAGAGCAGCTGGCAAGCCAGGTGATATGTGGTGTTGCCGTGGCCCGGAGGTATAGCGAACGTAAAAATAGAGCTGCGAGGAAATCGATACTGGGGTTATTGAGGATAGCTTGGTCTGTCAAGATGCTCTCGGCATGTCGAACAATGTGAATCTCCGGCTGGATATTGCTTGTCAATGTGAGAATGGATGACAGGCCAATAATTCCCCCGACGAGCCCTTCAAATGGCAGGCCTTGTGAGGTGCCTGTGAAATGTTTATCGGTTCGGTCCATGAGAGCATTAAAATCCAAGAACCCACAGGCTGGAAAGTCCACTGCAAAGAATGACCGGATGTAGCCCTTGGCCATGTCCAGCGTGACCATAGAACACAGTGTATCACCCACGCGGCATGGCGGTTGTTCTCTGACCTGCAGATTCCACACCAGCGGTTGCATTTGAGGCACTAAGTCAGACTGCAGCTGAAGCCCAAGATATCTTGGAAATGCCTCTAGGGAGTGTCTCCCGATGTACCTGGCTGGCTGCACCATAAACGACGGGTCATTACTACTGGAGCCTGGTATAGCGTCTTCTAGGGTCGAACTGGTCTGCAGTGAACTCCGCCGAAGAATACCCTGGGCTCCTTGCAAGGCCGTCTGTTGCGGAGAGACGTTGGCAGATACTACATCTTTCCGTGTGGAAGCATCCCGGACACGTCGATGCTGACGATAGCCACAGGGATAGCCGTACCCATAGCAAGTATCACACGGATAAGCACCATTACACTTTCGCTTTCGACTGGAACACGAGATGCAGGCTTGGCGCGTGCGTAAGCGCTTGGTCCCGGGTGCCTGTTCCGACATGATCGATATCGCTTGGCGATGAAAATAAACCGGGGGCCAAATTCAATACCTTTTTTTTTTAACAGATGAGTATTGAAAATGAAGGGGAAAAAGCCCCCGTCCGCAATTACAAGGTTTCAAAGACAAAGAGAACGAGAGAGACGAGCAGAGACCAGTGGAGATGAGAGCGGATATTTCGGCTTAGCAGTGTATAATGATGAACTGAACAAAGAACGCGCTTACAACCGCGAATCAGGACGATAACCGTTGTTGGCTGTGGCTTCTTGGCTCTTGAGTTTTGACTCAACCCCGTCCGAGCGCAAGAGAGCGAAAGCCTGGGGTAGACGAAGACGGCTTGCTCTGCCCATGGCTCGAGGCGTGTGAGAGACATCTGTGCCACAAGGTCGTGACCACGGGGGGAATGGCGAGTCGCAAAAGTTTCCATTGGGTAGGCACCAACCAAGGGTGAATGAAGCCGCTGGGGCCTGCGACTGTATGCATGCACTCCGCCGCAATAAGACAGTAGAGCTGCGCTGCGATGAGCGCAAGCGCCGGGTATTGCGGCAGTTGTCGTGCAGTCCGGCAGATCCTTTCCGTTGGAGTTAGGGCTCGGAAACCGGTTTCGAGATTATTGGGTTCCTTGTTTCGCAGCATGATTATTGTACGGGCCGTGTTTACGCTGGTGGAACTGTATACCGGTGCCGTTGTGCATGTTGTTTAATACATAATTGTGTGCCTGGTAACCCGGGGAATGTCATACAATTTTGACGTAGCAGTACATGCAAGCAGCAGACTTGAAACTCATGTTTCTCAAATAGTACGTATTTATTCAAAACACGTATTAACAAAAACTCCGAAGCCAAAACTCCGGTCATTTCAATTCAAATCAGCTTCAAATTCATCGCCAAACGCCATCATTTGACCAAAATCCATACGCATCCCAAAATTCCAAAACGACATAGAGCTGTTCACTTCTCATTAAGCATATTCCCCACGGACTCCATGGCTTTGGCCTCGATACTGGTAATTTTTCTTCCAGGAATTGCCGTGTTCCCATCACCAAAGGCGGGCTGGCCAGACCGCTCCAAGTGGATTCTAACCCTACTGTCGATGTACTCTTGTCTCTCGTCACGCTTATTCTGGTCTTCTGGAGCGGCGTTTCGCAACGATTTTAATTGTTGCCGTAATTTCTCGGTCATGGTGTGTAAAGCGGGCAGCTGGGATAGAACGAAATCCGTGTTTGTAGTAAGAGACTGGTTCTGACCCACGCGAAGAATGTCCGCGGCTGGGCTAGAGGTAAGGAAGCCCAGGTTGGGGAGTCCTAAGCTTGCAGCGGTCGTGTTTTGGTTGTCGGTCTGTTTTGCATTTGCTTTTTGCGTAGATGAAAGAATGGCTCGTAACTGGGTGATGACGGCTTCGTTTTGAGCGGACTCACGGCGAAGCGCTTGTTGGAGTTTCCGTGTCTCTTGTAATTTCTTTCGTTGTAAATTGATGGATTCTGGCGTGGGGGCATTGGGGTTGTTATTAGAAAAGGATAGAGTCTATACGGAATCGCGATTAGCCATTGAGTTTTCTTGCAACATCCCAAAATATCGGCCTACCTCATAATGCCCTAGCTTCATGTAATTGACGAGATCCTCGGGCACCGTCAGGATATTCCTCAAGACATAAATTTCGAATTTGTCAAACGACCGGTCGACCGAGGATTCAAACAGTGTCTCCAGCTGATGCAGTCCATTTTCTATTTCCACCCGCGCTTCAGGATACTCAATGTTCCCATCGGCATCTGTGTCTGGTATCGTCGACGCGTTGGCGGCATGGCTGAATCCGAGGCGTTCGGGCGGGGTATTGAGGAGGCCGGTTTCAAGGCTGGATATGGCTTGGTAGATGAGATTATTGATCGAGTTGATTATATCGTCGATAAGAGACTAGAGCGTAACGCATATCGTATTAGCATATGCTGTCTGTCGCGCGAGTCCTGTGACGTTTCTTTTCTCGACTGTCACCCCGCAAGGTAAACACGGGTTCGCGGCAATTGACTTACAAGGGGGGTGTAGCTGAAATGCTCGGTGAGCAAAGAAGTCGTCGCATCGCTCATGCTGCTGGACTTATTTTCTCATTTCTGTTTGCGGGTCGTCTTGTATGTAGTAGATGCTGTTGATCGCTGTCGCAACAGAGATCAATCTCAACTTATCGGGACAAACAATCGCCCGCACGCGACGGACAGCCCCACATGCACTGTGTCGAGCGGTTTAGAGTCGAGTGTGCAAGGAATTAGAGTAGAGGGTAGAAAATAGAATGAAGAAAAAGGAATACTGTGAGCGATGCGAATAAAAAAAAGACTCTGGACCAGCTCAATATGGTATCTGCGAAGATGGTAGTCGCGAAAAGGCGGATTGCGCACTAACCGGAAAAGGATTATAGTTGTCGACGCGGGTCGCGCGTTCACATGAAATGATCCATCTAGTTACATCCACGTCCTTGATCCAGGGAGCCGTCAAAAAGCTCGTCCTCGGATAATTCGCGGCAATCAAGCTACAATATTCTGAAGAACTCCTGATTTCCGGAACAATCACAAAGATGGCACCCTCGGACGCAGCGTATAGGCGACGCAATCGCCTACCCTTCAAACCACCGCGACAACAGTCCTCCACTGCGATAGGAGGCGTATCAAAATCGACAAAGCCGAAAACTACAATCAGAAAATCCACATCATCGACGACAGCTTCTGGATCCTCGATGAATCCACGAAAGTCAACAGCGACCAGCGGCAAAAAACGAAAAGCTCCATCCCCAGTTGAATCGGAAGACGATAATGATGATGGCTCTTCAGAAAACGAGTCTGACTCTGGATCTGAGTCAGTCAATGGAGAAAGGTCGCAATCGCAAGAACCGGATTATATCCTAGCAGAGATAGTCACGAACGAGAAATCTCGCGACATCGAGTCCGGAGAGCCTGCTATCCCACCGAAGCTCCTGACAAAACTCTTGCACCATCACTTCCAGAACCCGAAGACGAAGATTGCCAAAGACGCCAACGAGGTTGCTGCGAAATACATTGATATATTTGTCCGCGAAGCATTGGCGCGAGCTGCGTACGAGAGAACGGAGGGGAATAAAGACACAGGTGATGGACGGCCGTCCATGATGGATGGATTCCTCGAGGTATTCTTTCTATGCCTGCCAATCTACGGGAAATATCTAACTGGACTTGTAGGTGGAGGACCTCGAAAAGTTGGCACCACAGATGATACTTGACTTTTGAAGGAATGATGAAATGACTATACTAGGCGTTCGGTTTGGGGTTTTATGGAACATGGCTATTCAGTTGGTTTGTTTAAAATAAACGTGGAAATATGGATACTTTTGTGGTTTAGAGCGTGGCTTTTGGTTGCGTGAACCTGACTTCATCTCATACATCCAGGTCATGTCTTGTATCGTTATTGCTTATTGGCATGCAGGCAGTGGGTTGGATTGGGTCACCCAGCTAAATTCGGTGATGTAAAAGGGCTGTACGGAGTAATATATGGCACTTACTAGGAATCGAGATGTTCTGTTGCAGATGCACGAACAAGGATATCGTGCGGCGAGCCATCAATAAAATCGTACAATGTTAATGAGTGTCGGCGACTTTGACTTGGCGCTATCGAGATGATCTCTGTCAGTCGCTGATCATGGAGGTCGATGGTGTCGTTGCCTAGACCACGTGGGACTAAGCTTAATTGACTGGAATGTTGACCACGCCCTGACGGTTGAGCATGATTGCTCACAACAAGGATTCAATAATTAGTGCGAGTGTCAACTTGTCCAATGCCAACCACGACGTTGAGAGGTGTCATGCTGTAGTATAAACCTGTCGGCCAGGCAACATGAAGCAAGGGTCCTTTCAGAAATAAGCATTGTTGATTTTCGTTGCGAGTTCGTGGTGGAAGGAGATATTACAACGCAGGTCAGCCGTTGCATGACTGGCGATACGATAATGAATTGTTCCTCTGTCCAGCCGTTGTTTCATGAACTCTTTCGATGTGTCAGACTCGTATTCGCGAGTTTATGCAAAATAACATCATTGCGCAGCTCAGCAGGGCAGCGAGACTCGGCCCAGACAAGCTTAGTGCCGCATCGACGGCGCGAACAAAACGAGGCGGCTCGTCCGACGGTTCGAGGGGAACGGCGGGTGTGATTGGGCGGGCCCCTGGCTGTTCGGAAATGAGCTTTCTTGGCATGCACCGCGCTCGGGGGTTGAGTTTCGGGGGATAAAGGAGGGAGGAAACAAACAATGCGGTGGTGAAAGCGCGAGAAGGAGAAGATGAACACCAGCGAGAAAGGGAGGAAGAGGTGCAGAGTGCAGAGTATTCAGGATGCCCTCCCTGCACACAAAAGGAAGGACCTCGCTCTGCTCCTTCCTCAGGTTCCGCTTGCTCACAGGGAAGGCACGGCCAGCACGCCTGCTGGATTGGGCAGGAGCGATCGACGCCTCGACGCCACTAGCGCCAGCGAGCCCCTGGCGCCTTCCCTGTTCGGGCGACAGGCGGCTGCGGCCGGTGCCTGCCAAGCCCGGCCGCGCCGTATAGTTCTCTTAGCTCGCCATAGCCTGCGTGACGGCGGCAACTCTTGCTCCCCCCATGCGACTCCATTCTGGTCCACAGTGCTTGTCTCGGAGCCAGACACGGCCTCAACCTCTGGACCGTTATGCAACGCTGCAACTCCCGCCGACCAGTGATCTCGACTGGTCACAGCTCGTCGATCGTCGCGCCGAACTTATTAGGTATTATTATTAGTATTAACTAATAATCCATCTCTCGCCCCCCAAGACCGAACCGAACGAGACCTCCCCACCCCCCCAGACAGGATTTTCCTGTCCTTTCTCTCTCGCCGTGGGCTCTTCTCTTCCTCCCCTAGCTCGCCTTTATTTGTGTCGCTCGTTTCGTTTCTCCTCCTGACCACAGTCTTTCGTTCACCAGTGCGTCTCGTCGCCTACACGGTCTCGCTACGATCGCGACTTTCGATTGATCCATCTCTCCTGGAAGGTCACGCTTGAACAACATCACTACTGCTGTTCGACTGCCGTTGTCGCGCACGCGCGAACCCAAGAACCCGGGCTGAGATTACGACGCCTTTGACCCGTGACTCTCTTTCTCGACACAACACTACAAAGCAAACACGACATCATGCGCGCAAACACAATGGCATGCCGCGTTGCGGCCATCGTCGGCCTCATCGCCATCGCCGAAGCTGCTCACAACCACGGCCACATCCACCACCGGAGGCACGAACAACATGCAACCGAAAAGCAGACTGAAAAGCGTGGTGGACAGTGCCAGTTCCCCACGGACGCTGGCTTGGTGGCTGTCACTCCAGACCAGCAGAATGCTGGATGGGCCATGAGTCCCAACCAGCCTTGTGAGCCGGGAAACTACTGTCCTTACGCTTGTCCTCCTGGACAGGTCTCGATGCAGTGGAACCCCGAAGCCACTTCCTACACCTATCCCCTTTCTATGGTACGTACCTCCGAACTTTTGTCTCTATACGTTTCTCCCTATGAATCAACCTGACAAGCGCAGGATGGTGGACTTTACTGCGATGAGAGCGGCAACATCCAAAAGCCCTTCCCCAACAAGCCATACTGTGTGGACGGAACGGGCGCCGTGACCGCTGTCAACAAGGCTGGAAAGCCCCTCTCTTTCTGCCAGACGGTCCTTCCTGGAAACGAAGCAATGCTTATCCCGACTCTTGTTGAGGAGACTGCCACTCTTGCCGTTCCTGACCCCTCCTACTGGTGCTCAACTGCTGCGCAGTAAGTATATGATTATACCAAATGGGTATTTCCTTTTTTTTTATGTTTTGTTTTATCTGACTTGGTACAGCTTCTACATCAACCCTCCCGGTATTGGTGATGAAGGCTGCATCTGGGGAACAAGCGCCAACCCGATCGGAAACTGGGCCTATTTTGTCGCCGGTGCCAACACTGACGCCGACGGAAACACCTTTGTCAAAATCGGCTACAACCCTGTTGTGCAAGAAGCTACCACGCCTTTCCGCGACACTCCTGCCACGTATGGTGTAGAAATAACTTGCGAAGAGGGTGCTGGCTGCAACGGTCTGCCATGCAAAATCGATCCCTCAACCGACGCCTTGAACCAGGTTACCTCGAACGAAGCCGCCGACGGAGCTGGTGGTGGCGCTTTCTGTGTGGTCACGGTCCCAAGCGGCCAGAAGGCAAACATCAACGTCTTCGAGGCCGGAGACAGCTCTGCTCCGGCCCCCAGCAGCCCTGCATCGAGCAGCGCGCCAACCTCGAGCGCTCCCCCGACCACCACATCGACCAGCACTACGAGCACTTCCACTTCCACCAGTACTACTCCCACCACTACTAGCACAAGCACCACTCCCACCTCTACGTCTACGAGCTCCACCAGTGCGACCACCAAAACCTCGACGAGCAAGCATGCGAGCACCACCAGCCCTTCATCGACCAAGATCACCCCGTCGTCCACCCCTGCGTCTCGCACTCCTTCGGCAAGCTACAGCTATGCGCCTCACGTCTTCATTGAAACCGGCTCCACCCCAGGAAGTTCTGGATCGCCGACTGGTTCTTCAGGAGCATCGGCCGCCTCGGCCACATCTGGAGCAGCTGCTCCCATGTCTACCGGCTCCATAACCGGTCTTGCCTTGGGCCTGTTCGCCGGTGTGATGATGCAACTCTAGATTCTCTTATGAACGACCCTCTTTCTCCTCCACTTGTCAGGATCTTCCACGACATCACGTGTGTTTATTGATTCTGACGATTTTGGTTTTTTTTTCAACTATATACCTTTCATGTTTTGATTCTTGATCTAACGATCTGATACCCCTTTTTTACACTTCATTTTGGGATTGAGACCTGGCGATAAGACAGTGTCTCATGATTTTTCCGGAGTTGGGTTCTTGAGAGAACTTTACTGTATTATAATGTTTGATACCTTTTTTCTTAATTTCAACGCCACGGGTCCTGGCAGGTGGAGATGAGGTTGTCTTGTTGTGTTTCTTGGTCTACAAGGAATCCCTTTCTCAGAAAGGCGGAGAAAAAACACGAAAAGGATTGAACTGTTCCGAGAACAGTACAATTTTATTAAAAAATTGGGCTTTATTTTGGGTTATAAAGTCTAACTGTCGCTGTTGACACAGCATTTCTTACTTTCTTGTTTCACTTTTTTTTTATTGCTTTGATCATTTTTTGTTGTTTCCTTTTCAACAGGCATGTAACAATATGACCGAGTTGGCTTTGGAGTAGATATATGCATACATCAATTGAAATATTTATTAATACTAAATAGTCTAGTCTCAGTAACTTGACACAAATTTAGTTATTCGGCTGTCTTTACAAAAGTGCCCCCAGTTCACATTGATCCTGCTTCCATGTTGAACCTTGAAAAAATCGATCATCACTCGCCGATCATCCATATTTCCAGGTCTATGTGGATGAGGGCGAGATCATGATCGACACGCAAACTCTAATGACGCACATGTGCAAGTGCTAATACAACCGATTGACGACCTGGGGAAGTTAGATGAGATGGGGGATCGTCCGATCGTCCCTTGGACCTGCAGATCCATGAAAGAAACTACAAAAGGACAATATCTTCCGGGTTCGAGGGCTTGTGTAATAAACCTGGTGTGAGGATGTGTTTTAGAGAGCAAGCAAGTGATATTATGGCGGTAGGTATAGGTCGCTATAGAATTAAACTGATTATTGGTTTTCTCTTAGTTCCTCTTCCTTGTGTGAATATATGAGTATCTTGTTCTACCGTTCTATGGTTCAGGTTAGGGTTCCTGCCCTGTGCCTCGCACGTGTGAGGCTGGTGTGCTGTGTGGCCTTCCAGTGGCAGGGCCTGCAGGGTACACCAGGTTCTCACACCTGGATTGGTTGACTTGATCAGTCCAAGCTTGACATCTGGAAGCTTGAGGTCCGTGGCAAAAATGACATTCATCATTCATTATCCATTTAGCTGGAATTACCCGTAATAAGAAAAATATCGACCAAATCATAACTCATGAAATAAGAACCTTAACACCATCCCCCTCCAAATTCCTCGGCCGCGGTAGAAAAAAGTCATGGCTCATATCAATATCATCTTCCCGCGTCGTCTCGTACAACTGCACATTCCGAAATCGACGGAAAAACGTAGATAGCGTGATGAAGAGTTCGGCGCGTGCGAGGCTGTATACATATTGAGTCTGGTTAGTTCGTTTTTACTTACCCGCCATTTTAAACTATGTATATATGAAGAAACGCACTTGATTCCAGCGCAAGATCTCGATCCGCGCGAAAATGATAAAAGGTATTTCTCGAGGCGGCGGCGGTCGGTTTGGTCAAGCCAGCGTTCGGGTTTGAATGTGTGCGAGTCTGGGAAAATGGATTCGTTGTGGTGGATGATAGAGGAGGTCATGCCGACAGCGGTCTATCCCATCCATCGTCATGGTTATTATTACTGTTATTAAATATTTAAGCAGCAGGTATAAAACTCACTCCTGGAGGAATCGTGTAATCGCCGTATTGCAGGGTCTGATAAGGGGAAATACGCGGGAGACGAGTGGAAACGCCATACGCCAGTCTGCACCATATTAACCAAAAAGCACTCAAGTGCTGAGTATGGGGAGTTAATAGATACCGAAGTCCTTCAAGAACGATGGATGACTATACATGCAAAATTTGTTAATAATATCTATAGAAACATCAAGAATGAGACAAGCAACAAACCAGATACGGCAGACTTTCCAACTCCTTGAGCGGAATCTCCGCGGTATAATTCGGATTCACACCATCAAGCTCATCCCGCAGCTTTTGCAATGTTTCTGGATTGTCGATTAAATGAAACATAGTCACCTCCAAAGTATGCGCGGCAGTCGTGGTGCCAGCGCCAACAACAGACTGACATTCATCAGACAACCGCGCAAAGGTCTTCTCCCGCGTGGGAAGCACGTCCGAGTCCAACAACTCATGAAACAGAGTTGGCAGCTGGGACATCTTCTGCTGCGCCCTCTGTGCTGCCAGCTCTCTGTCCTGCATTACGTCCAAGATTTTCTTCTCGCAGCTCTTGTTGTAGTCCAACATTGCTCCCATTCCGGGATGCAGTGCGGCGACCCATCGGTGAGGAATGGATTTCATCAGAGGCAGGATCCAGGGGATGTATCTACCCCATAATCCCATTTCGGGGACTTTGAGAATAATTTTGCCCCATTGGGGGAACCAGTCCGGAGTTTCCAGGTATCCATAACTTTCTGTTAGTATATACTCGGTTAGAATATCCGTAGTCAGGCAGATAAGCCCCAGACTGAGTGGAACAAAAGAGGGATTAGAAGACGGCCGCAAAGCAGGGACTTCACGGGAGAACTCTTCAGCCCTCTCACAGAAACGTCGCACCAGGCTTTGAATAACCGGCTCGAGACGGACAATACGCTGTTTCGAGAAGAACGGGTTGAGCGCTGCGCGTCGGCTGCGGTGGGTGTCGTGTTTCTCTGAGCCGAATGTGGATAGATGTAGGTCGAACATGTTGGTCAGAGACTGGGACTTGTTCATCGGGATTTGGTTTGTGTAGAGGGTATCGATGAAGTCGACGTCGTTAACGTGCAACTCATTTGGGCCGATGCGGACAATTGGGCCTGCTGATGTATCAGCCTTGGTACATATATTTTTAAGTCTGTTTGTATGCTACCATATTCATCATGCAGTTCTTTTATTTTAAAGGTATATTGGCCCTTGCAAATGATATCGTAATAAAACTCGTACAGAACCGAGGCAGCAGCCAGTTTTGGTCCGGGGAATTTGGCAAGCGGAGAGAGAAAGACTCGGTGCACGACTGCCCCGGCGAAATAGACGCCCGAAGTGACAAGCACACACACCCAGAGCGGTGGAATCAGTGTCACTAGTGTCTCCATTCTCGTCTATATCTTTCCTGGGACGAAAGAAGGAAAAGGTGATCAGGGGAGAATTCGCGGGTCCCGACTGTGGGGGACGAACAACGGTGCGTACCAAATTCCCGGGTCAGCCACGAAAGGCCCCCACCTAACGCAAAGAAAAGTTGATGTCGAGAGGGGTAATAGATAATAGCATAAATAAATCCTACCACTTTCCTGTTCTTTCTTTGGATAGGGTGTTCTAAGTTGTCGAGAAAATGTGGTAGGGGTCCTAGAGCCTCCACCAGCAATTATTCACTATGATCTACGCTGAACACTGTGACAGATGATAAGATACTGATTAGGATTGGACAAGTTAGGGATTAAGGGGGCTATTGGGTTAATGCCTGAGAAGACAGATAGTGGCACTATATAAGTTGACATCATTTGATATGAAACCACTATTACAAAGCAGCAGCAAGGACTGCGACAAATGTCAATGCTTTGCGTCGTAAAGGAAAAATAGTGTTAAGGAGGGCCAGAATTGAAATTGTATTTAGATTTTAACGCAAGAAAAGCAAAATGTTTGATATAAATCAATTAAGGTTGTCTTGATATATCAAAGTATATATAGTGTTGAGTGAAAAATAACACTTTTTTTCCCATCAATTGATACCAGTTGACTGTTTCAAGATATTCCTTGAAATGCTGGAAAAACTGATACAGGTGGATGCATACGCCGATCTGTCTGCTATCCCAACACCACCAAAATTTGACTCAAGTTTTTAGGAAGTGGAGAGACTACTTATCTACAGGGGATCTGATGTTAATACTAGCGGTCAAAATAGATGGACACCACTTTTATATGCCTCATACGAAGGCCATGAGGTAATGGCGAATACAAAAGTCTTCGTTTAAATTTCAAAATAATAGGTGATATTCTTTACTCCCACGTTAATATATATTGATTTCAATAGTTCTATAGGACCCTAATAGGCAAGCATTGAACATGAAACAATCCGTTTATAGCGTATTGTGCTAATCTTACGACTCCACAACTAGACAAGAATAATTCTATAGCCTTGACTTTTTAGTTTCGACAATTTTAGTCCACTCTGGAGGAAAAGTAGACTTCTCCTTTATAGACAAAGGTCCCCATTCCTGCGCCAAATGAGCCTTATCCTTCTTCCACTGCTGCGCCACTTGTTGAATCCACGGTCCCATTGCCTCTGCAACACTACCAACCTTCTCCATAGGAAGCGTGTAAGTTCCTTTGTCGATAACAACATGGCGCACAAGACCGGCTTCCACTCCACCACTTCCTTCGAAGCCCGTTCCAGTAATTTTCGCTGCTGCTGTATGTTTCCCAGACAGGTAAAGTGGACTCCGCTTCCCACTCATCAAAAGCGTCGGTGGTGCAAGATGCGGCATCAACTTGAAGGCAGGCATGGCTTCACACCGGTATACCTGTCTCCCAGGAACTATGGACTTTTGACTGGCCCTATTCTCTTCGTGGTTTTCGCCTGGGAACTCGACTATAGTTTCTTTTGTGGGGTTAATGTATGTGACCGACATGACCTCTTGGTGCTTCGTCGTGGTTAAAGTGACAGCCCCAGGCGAGGCAGACGTTGATGGATAGATTGCTGTGGGCAGATCACGGAAGCCAAATTCTGCCCAGCGCTGGAAAGCACGAGGGTCCCAGGCGTGGAGATACTTGCGGAATTTCTCGGTGGCTTCTTCGCGCGAGCGCCAAATGTCTCGTCTTTCAGTGCCCAATACCATCAATTCGGCATCGCCGGCTTTGCGAGCTCGTCACTCACGTATGGTCCCACAAGGAGAAGGGATGAAAAGAGGCTTGGGTGGAAGAGAGATGCGAAGATACTGGATATTGACGTCCCTCGTCAGTGAGGTTTTCAAGGGTATCGATGGTACCAGCTACTCACAATGACATTGCACTATCACTATGGTCAATTCCCATTATTGGTTGGGGCATATCAGAGCGGAAATGAGATATCATATGGAAGAGGTCTCGGCTATGATCATTCCAGGTGGCTGAACGTCGTTAGTCTTCCGACTGTATATGCACTTTATCCTGCACTGACTGTCATTTCCGAGGTTATTCTCGTTAAGCACTCCGCTGGCGGCCATGTTGACTGCGTCGGCTATACAGATTGCACGAACACGGAATCCATCTTGCTTGGATCGAACCAGAGAAGCTCTTCCCATAGAGGCTCGTATACTTCCTGCTCCAGGTTAATCATGGACTTGTATAATGGAAAGACAGTAACATACCTTGGGAAAGCCAATACCGTGAGCGGCGACAAATGTCACATCACCTGACTGGGGGTTTTTATTATCTATAGGCAAATATTTTTGACGCAAAGCTTCAAATGTGCATCTGGGCTGGCAGTAGCACGAGGATTATCTCGAATATACTGTGCATCGATGACATGTTCGGTGATATGAAAAGGGAAAGACATTGTGTTAAATTGAATTACAAAGATAGAAGAAGAATTTAATGTTCTTTGGAGAGTACAGTATCAAGACATGGATCTGGGGAAGTAATCTGGATAAGCCTATATCTATGTTGGCTCTCACCACCATGAACCTCGCTAGCCTTACAAGGCTTACAGGGGGAGGAGTACGTTAAGATAAAAAACTGTTGGGGACTGGTAGTTGAATGTCAGGCATTGTTTCCAACAATAATATTAATATATCAAATAGGTTCAATTATTTCACTGCGTGTGCTCAGTATAATACATGTTGGGGCTAACCTTTTTCCGACACAACAATCGATCTAAAAGTGGAGCAAATGATTTTAGGCTTTTGCGCTAGTACTAACAGAGTAATATCAAACCCACTAGTCCTGTCACGGTGATTTAGGTTGATGCCATGGGAGAACGCTCTTTGCTATTCTTAAAATATTCTAAAAAGGCATCGGAGCGGAAGCCAACAGCTGAAAATCCTGGCTGGTGTTTGCTATTTCAGGATTGGAAATGAAAATCCTTAAAATGCTGCATTATTCTAATGCTCCTATTCCCCCCAAGATCAAACGTCAAAATGGCAGGCAGTCCAAAATCGTCAGCAACTCCCGAAGAAACCTTTGCATTTAGTACATTCGGAAGCGAACCATCATTAGAGGAGAGACAGTACGAAGCGAGGAATGTTGAAAATGGTAGAGATATTCCGATTAAAGAATCTCCCGGGAAACGGGCACTGGAAGGACGCAGACTCGCAATCGTCACAGCTGGGTGTGTATCTTTATTCGACCTTCAGAACAGAGCAACAGCTAACTGGTAGTGATATCAGACTCTGTTTATGCATTTTTCTTTCCGCCCTCGATATCACCATTGTCAGCACCTCACTGACAGCTATTTCGAATTCCCTCAATGCATACGAAGAAAGTAGTTGGATTGTGTCCAGCTATCTGACAACATATTTCAGTAAGCCTCCAACAGAGTGAACCTCAGTTGATCTGGCATCACCAAAGGCTATACAGGCTTTCTTATTATATGGGCCAAGTTAAGTGATTTTGTCAGTCGCAAGCTGATGTTGACCTTGTCACTGGTGGTCTTCCTTTCCTTCTCTGCTGGCTGCGCGGGGTCGCAGACTGCAATTCAGCTGTGAGTGATCTGTCACTTCCCCAGAGCGATAACTGCTAGCTTTTGACTGACTTTCTTCCAGCATTGTTTGTCGTGCCTTTCAAGGGATCGGTGGTGCAGGAATTTTCGGCATGATCCCTATCATCGTCGCGGAAATGGTAGATACAGCCAAGTATGCCAGTTATAATGCACTCGTATCCTTGGCCATTGCGTTCAGTTTTCTGCTTGAAATACTAGGGGGTGCTCTTAGTGATGGTACCACTTAGCGTTGGGTCTTTTTGGTCAATCTGCCAGTCGGTGCGATAGCACTTTCTCTCATCGTTTTAGCATTGCCGGCCGGCTTTCCCGATCCCGATGCTTCGACTACTAATCACTTCAGCCTGTTCAACAAGAAAAACATTACTATTCGCAATCGTGTCGACTATCCCGGATTTGTTATGCTTCTCGCCGCATGTGTATTGCTAACTGTCGCCATCGAGGAGGCTGGTATCTCTTATGCATGGAGCTCTAGTCTAGTCATCACTTGACTGGTCCTGGCAGGAGTTATCTTTATTCTTTTTGTTGTTTGGCAGTGGCATCTCGATAAATCCCAGTCTTTGCGGGAGCCAGTCTTTCCATGGGAGTTTATTAAGACGCGGGTGCTAATGGGAGTATACTTGTAGGTCTCCTCAGCCTGTTTAGTCCAATTCCATTTGTGATGGTGAACTAACTGAGTTTTTCATCACGGCAATGCTCTACTATTTCTTATTCCTTTGGTGACTCTAGTCATCGAAATGCCACTTCGCTTCATGGCTATCAATAACAAATCCGGTCTGGATGCTGGCATTTACATTCCGGCGTTTACATTGAGTTTTGCCTTTGGAACTGCAATAGGGGGCGGTCTTACGCAGGGAGGACGCGTTGCACCCATGGTGGTGCTTCTTATTGGCAGCATACTACAAGTCCTGGGAATGGGACTTTTTTGCTCGGTTCCCGTTAATGAAGGTCTCCCAGGCAGCATTTACGTATACCAAATAATCATTGGATTTGGCGTTGGCTTCAGTCTGACTACACTCATGGCTGTAGTCCCCTCTGTCGCAAACCGACGTGTCTTGGGTATGTCGTCCTTGTCGCTTGGTAAGAGTTATTAATTAATCATATTCAACTATGTAGTCGTTGCTATGGGTGGGGTGACCCAATTACGCATCCTAGGTGGCGCACTGGGAACATTCATCGCGACGAATCTGTTGAATACCACGACGAAAAATCGGCTTGCAGCACATTTGAGTGCTGAGACGCTTTCCCGTATTCTCAAAGACGTATCACTCGTAAAGACGCTTTCCTTGGTCGATCAATCGTTGGTAAGAGATGCCTTTGCCGAGGGATATCACAAGCAATTTGCAATGATTCTAGGATTCTGTGCAGCCGAGGTGATTGCCTTGATGTTGATGTGGGAATGGCCAATGCGACGACTGGCGTAGCTCCAAGTCAGGATCTTTTGTTTTAGCAGAAATGACTTTTCAGACCTTGCATATCAATCAATGTGCAAATTCAATATTGGAGGCTCTAAAGCATATACACATCATTTGCTTTCATTTTCACAGGTGGCACTGTTATACGGTATAATTCCGCACTTCTTTTTATTTCATTGCATCTGACGGTAGGCTCCCACTTGCATCATCAGATTAAATATTGGGAGATGCCCAAACGGAACAGTATAGTATAGAGGGTTTTTTCCATCTGCATCTATTGTCTCCATGTCGGCACCCCAATCCAATAGGAGATTAACAACATCGAAATGTCCACTTTGTGCGGCATGAGACAAAGCCGTTCTCTGATTTTCATCCTTGGCTTCTATATGTGCGCCTCTGTGTAGGAGAACTTCGACAGTGGGAACATCTCCACCTTGTGCGGCGAATATTAATGGGGTCCTCTGGGAGTGTCCTCGTGCTTCTATATTGACGTGGCCACCGAGCAAAAGCGCAGTAACGTTGCTATGCCCAGCCTCCGCAGCAAGACACAATGGTGACCTGTTTTCGAGGCCATCCTGCAACTGTGGCCACCAAGGGAGAGAATCATACCCAGCTTCCACATCAGCACCAAAGCTGCGAAATACATAGACTTCCGAGATGCTGCCTTGGTTCGCAGCTTTCCGGAGAAGATTGTCGAAGGCTAGGCATCGACTTCCAGGCGCACGATCCCTGGAGATGATTCCCTTAATTCCTAGAAGCCCTGCCCATGCTGCTGCATCCATATCAATAAAAACTGTAACTAGCGAAACACCTGTTCCGAAGCCCAATATCACATCGTGAAATTCTCGTTCCTTAATAGTCCCCAGGAAGTGGTCCATTCCATGTACTCTTGACATGAGATTTTCCCTTCCAAAGTTACTATCCAGCATTTGGATTACAAAATCCACTGCAGCAGGTTTGTCTTTCTGAAATAAGTCTTCTAGCGTATCAATAATCTCAAAACTTTGCCGGTGTTTTTCTAACAGATGAATTTCCCTTGCTGCAATGGCCTCCTCAAGCCGCCCAGTAGCACGAAGAATAGTCACCAACAGTTCAACTGACTCCATAAACGTCGGATTGTCTTGTTCTAATAAATCTTTTCGGATGATCAGGCTTGCCTGGCAATTCTCCATAGCCTTTTCAAATTCCCCAATTCCAAAGAAAGCCTTGGCCAGGAGATGCTGAATATTCGATGCAAGAAACTTGTCTCTTTGCAATGTTTCGCGCGGACACTTGAGTATTTCAATCATTTGCTCAAACATTGCCCCCAGGTAGTAATATTCTGCTAACAATCGCCTTGATTCAAGTGTGAGGGCAAATGTAGTATGAAATAGTTTTGCAGATTCCTCCGCTGCAGCAAAGTTCTTATGGTAGATGAGCTCTCTAATCTTGGAGAAAGTATGGACCTCGGCCATGGCGCGTTCCTTAGCCGTAATATTAACTTGTGCTGAAGTCAAGACTCTGCCAGTATTCGGACCAGAAGGACCTTCCTCAGCTGCGGGAACTGATATTGTTGCTCCATCACTGCGCATGACTATATCATACTGATGGACTTTGTCCATCAAGATCTGCATGTTATCTGTGATATCCTTCATTTCAATATCCAAGGCCGTGTGGGTTTTCTGTTCTTTAACAGCCTGTGTAATGCCATTGATGTGCTGTTTTAATCCGGTTACGTTAACATCAATACCACCTAGATCACTGTTGCACGCGTAATTAGCGATTAAATATGCAAGAATAAAATTCAAAGAGTTCCTACCCAGTGATTGCTTCCATGACAAGGGTTGTAGCATCAGCAAAAGCTTGGGTTCTCTTGCACCATATGTTATAGTCCAAAACAATTCCTTTTTCAGTCTCCTTAAATCCCTCTTGGATTTGTTCCAAGGCGAGGTTGCATTGGTTAAAGGAAATAGATATGATTTTCAAGATCTCCGAAAGCTCATCCGAGATGGGTACCAAGTTATTTATGGTCCAGAACAGGGCCATGGCGCTCAGAACGGAAGAGAGGGATCTGTTAATGTCAGTCAAGGTCAGGCTTAAGTGATTCTAATTTGTTAAATTACTGGACAGTATCTAACAGCTCGGGCAGGGAGTTGTCATTCTTTTGGATCAAATCAAGGCTATGAGCAGAATCAATTATTCCTGCACAGCTCGCAGCCAACGAGGACGCTGAGGCGGCAATGGAAGCTGGAAGGGCCATAATAACTTTTAAGGTTTGATGATGTATGAAAGAGCATATTTCCCGGGTCTAAAGGATACCCTAAAACAAGGATGAGCATTTGCCCTGCAGTAAAAATGATGTACGGTGTTCACAGACGGTTAAATTCTGCCGCAACTAGACCTAATCGAGTAGTGCACACACATCAATCTATGGGATCATCTTTCGTACCCTACGTAAACCATTTTTTTTTTACGTTAATCCCATTTCTATGTATACTGTGCTTAATAATATACGCCCATATAGCTGTTGAATTATGGAAAGACTCTTAGATATGATAATGACCACGCAAACCAGTGTTTAAAGGTTTTATAGGCGAATTAAAACAAGGCATTAGGAGGATCATTCAGATGTACATAGCCCACCTTTTGCAATAGTCAGGAAGTTGATATATAGCTCCCATAGCACCCTTAGCAAAGTATCAGGATCCGGATTGAACCCAAGATGGAGTACTCACATGCAGAGGAAACCGTCCACATACTTATCCGGTGACAATAATCTGGAAGGTTTGTTGGGCAAATACTCATCTGGACTACGTTCCTGAATGGCGTGTATATTAAGAGTATATTTACAATCATGCCCAGGAGTTGAGTGCTGAATTGCCAATTTCAACAATACGGTAAGGTGGCCGAGTTGCTTGTGGCGTCGCGTTGGGGTCCACCTTAATACATGTCTCTTGAGGGACGCAAGTCCGCGCGAGTGCTCGTCCTTATCAAGTTTTTTGGTGGACCTAATTTTTTTTTTATGTGATATGTTTTTCAATTACAATGGCCTAATAGTGCCGCAAGGAATTAATTAGCAACCGCCTTCTTCCCACCAAATTTTGACTATGGATCCAGCGAGGCAAAGGTGGGGTAGCAAGCTTCCGACCAGGTCTCACCATCGTAGTAAGGGGCTCCTTTTCATCTTTTTCATCGCTTGATATAATTAGTCCACACTTAAAAAAAAAACTTCTTGTGATTATTGGTTTCATTGCTCGCCATCTCCTGCTCCCCTCATTACCACCACCAGAGCAACACAAAAATGCCGATCATCACCGATTTCTCACTGCCTCCTTCGCAAGACGACCTCGCTCTGCCTGCTGACTCCAACTCTGCATTCTTCATTGCCTTCTTGGCCTCGCGCGACCCGAATACGGGGGAGCCTTGGTGCCCTGATGTTAGGGCTTCGTTGCCGCATCTCACGGCTGCTTTCTCCGGAGATAATACGCCTACGGTGGCCTTTGTCGAGGTTGGACAGCGACCCGAGTATGTTGAACAGGATATTCAAAATACGCCACCTACTGACAGTATATATAGGTGGAAGGACCCCTCCAATACATATCGAACCGATTGGAAAGTCTCTGGAGTGCCAACTCTGGTCCGCTATGAACGAGTCGACGGCAAGGTGAAGGATGTTGGACGCATAACTGAAGTTGAAATTCTTGATAAGGAGCAGTTTGGTAATTTTATTAAGTCTTCTTTATAGTCAAACTTGTGCCATGTCCTCTAGGGATCATTTTGATTTTTCCAAAACATTTGACGGTTGCGGCTGTTGGAAGAAATGCATATTTTTATAGACATCATTGATCAAGAAGAGCCCCGCCAAATTCAATCACCATATTTATGTATTTGCAATATTAGGCCATCATCTTCACTAAATTTGAAAACGACATCTAAAATGAAGCCAGTTATACATGACAGAATGCGTTAATGTTTATCTCTCCTGCTGATATAAGGTGCGGTGCGGAGACGCTCCCCCGCACCCAGATCACATGACGTCTTATCGTCAGAATTGAATAACCTTCTCCAACAATTTTCTGCTTCTGATTGCACCCAGTTCCACAAACATCACCTTTGAATTGGTCAATAAAAGTGATAGTGTGACCTGATTACGTCTGCAAGATGGGACACTTTGTGACTGTTGCTACATGCAACCTCAACCAGTGAGTATTTCCACACATCCTTTTTCCACAGAATCGTTTGCATTAACCGAATAATAGGTGGGCGCTAGACTTTGAAGGAAATACAAAACGCATAATAGAAAGTATTCACCAGGCTAAAGCAGCAGGGGCCCGGCTTCGTGTGGGCCCTGAACTGGAAATTTGCGGATATGGTTGTCTTGATCATCTCTTGTATTCTCACCCACTACATCCGAATGTTGAGATTCATCCTGGGCTAACTTTCTCAGGGAACAAGATTTGTTTCTTGCATGTTGGGAAATGCTGGAAAGGATACTGACGGATGAATCTTGCCGTGATATTCTTTTGGACATTGGGATGCCAATTCAGCACAGAAATGTTCGGTACAACTGCCGTGTGATCTGCTTGAATGGCAAAATCCTTCTCATCAGGCCCAAAATGTACCTCGCCAATGACGGAAACTATAGAGAAATGCGCCATTTCACTCCTTGGTGTCAACCGCGAACCTCTGAACAGTACCATCTTCCAAGACGCATTCAGATTCTCCAAGGCGCTACCCATGTTACTTTTGGCGACGCAGTGGTATCTACGCCAGACACGTGCATTGGTGCAGAAACGTGTGTACGTACATTTATTAACTCAAGACCCTTTTTTATGAGGCTCACAAATAGTAGGAAGAGCTCTTTACTCCTGACAGCCCCCACACGCACATGAGCCTTGATGGTGTGGAAGTGATAACCAACAGCAGCGGTTCTCACTTTACTTTGCGCAAGCTTAACACTCGTCTGCAGCTCATCACCGAAGGAACTAGGAAAAATGGTGGCATATATCTATATGCAAACCAGCAAGGATGTGACGGTGACCGTCTGTACTATGATGGGTGTGCCATGGTAAGCGAATTATCTAGCTGATTGACGTTTTATATTAACAATTCAGGTTGTTGTAAATGGCGAAGTAGTTGCGCAAGGCTCCCAATTCAGCTTGAACGATGTTGAGGTTGTGACAGCGACGGTCGATCTTGAAGAAGTCCGCGCATACCGCTGCTCCATGTCTAGGGGCTTCCAGGCTGCCAACTCCCACTACAAATATGAGCGTATTCAAACTGCCTTCGAATTGAGCAACCCTGAGGTGGACCTGGACCTCAGCACGACACCTAGTATCCCGTTTGCTCCTCGGTACCACACTCCCGAAGAGGAAATCGCTCTGTGTTCGGGATGCTATCTTTGGGATTATCTCAGGAGATGTGGAGTCGCTGGCTACTTGGTCCCCCTCTCAGGCGGGATAGACTCTTGTGCAACAGCGACTATCGTTTTCTCCATGTGTCGAATTGTCATAGAAGCTGTAAAAGCTGCAAACGCTCAAGTCATTGAAGACGTCAAACGGATTGCCAAATACACCAATAAGCTGCCAGAAACGCCACAGGAGCTTTGCAATCAAATATTCCACACTGTATACATGGGAATGTCCAAGCAATCTTCAAAGGAAACCCGTCAGCGAGCAAAAGATCTTTCAGACGCCATTGGAAGCTACCACGTAAATCTTGACATTGATGAAGTGTACGAGGCGCAGAAAAACCTTGTCAAGAACACATTGGATTTTGATCCCAAATTCAAAGTCGAGGGGGGAACTGCAGCTGAAAATCTGATGTTGCAAAACATCCAGGCACGATCCAGGATGGTGACAGGTTTGTTATTGTCTTGGAATGAAAAAAATATCTTCTTGAACGAAGAATTAACTCTGAACAGCATATGAGTTTGCCCAGATCTTACCGACGACTCGAGAGCGTCCAGGGGGTGGCAGTTTGCTCGTACTTGGATCTGCCAATGTTGGTGTAAGTTGCATTCAATGGACGTCAAATATTTCCTTACTAACCTTGACATCAGGAATCTTTACGAGGGTGCGTATCATAAAACATCGCAAAAGACAAGTTTTTCTTCATGGCAATACTTCGTTTTGCTAATAAAAATCCTTCCTTTGGTATACAGGCTGACGATTTCTTATTCTCAGATACCTCACGAAATACGACTGCTCCAGTGCCGATATAGTATGATATATATCCTCATTTATTGATATTCTGCTAACATTTGAAAGAATCCAATTGGAAGTATTGACAAATCCGATTTGAAGCGGTTTATTGCCTGGGCCGAGAAAGAATTTGCCATTCCTTGTCTGCATGAATTTTTGACTGCAGTACCAACTGCTGAACTCGAGCCTATCACAGCGGTAAGTGTCTCAGAGGAAAGTCCAAGACAAAAGACTTGCTAACAGAAAACAGACATATGTTCAGTCTGATGAAGCCGACATGGGAATGACTTATGATGAGCTGACCGTAAGTTTCTCCCCAGACCGAGCAGTTTTTAGGTTGCTCACAAGTGCAAGACATTTGGACGACTACGAAAAGTCAATAAGCTAGGCCCGTACGGCATGTTCCAAAGACTCGTTCATGAATGGGGCAACGAAAGAGTACGTCAGCCCGGCGACGGAGGGCCAGTGCTCGAACCCCGTCAAATTGCGTAAGTTTGGACGCATATTATTATTGAATTTATGACTGACAGCTATCTAGTGAGAAAGTTAAACGCTTCTTCCATTACTGTACGTTAAGCTATACACCTGAGCGGGGGTTTTCGAAGTCCCCCCTCCCCATATTTTCTCTCTTATAATTAACGCTGATTGTTACAGACGCAATTAATAGACACAAGCTCACGGTACTTACGCCGTCTATTCACTTTAATGACTACTCTCCAGAGGACAACCGATTTGTATGTAGCTTGTTTCCACTAAATTCTCGAGTGCTAACAGAGCTAAACCAGGACCTACGGCCTTTCTTGTATCCATCGTTCTGGCAGAACTGGGGATTTAGGAAGATTGACAAGGAAGTGGAAAAGCTGGAAGCCAAAAAGCAAAAACGCTAGATCAGTGCGATCCATTTGTTGTTATCTAGATAGAAGTTCCTCTTAGAATTTATCCATTTCCTTTTTAGGAAATAGCGCTATTCCAGAATTAGACTGGCGTGGTTGATAACGACGTCAACGTCTCCACGTGGGGTGTCCAGCACTTGAGCTTCACGAACCACCTATCCATGTCACTGTGCGGGTTTCCTCGATAATAAATTGGAAAGGGGAAAATGCCGCCAACTGTACAGACTGTAAGATTTTTCTCCTTCATACTTCCAAATCCATAAAACCACTGCACTATCCAAATTTACCCCGCGTATGCATCACCAACAGGAGCGCCGTTGCCTAGCGATGTCATGATTCAAGCACTAAAAATATTATATAGGCAAAGCTTCAATCAACGCTTCGGCTACTCATACCGCGCCTCCGACTCCTGCAAAAAAAGGACACCGCGTCATCGGTTGCCCAGCGCCGGGAACTCGCCCAGCTCCTTGACAATGGCCGTGAAGCGTCAGCTCGCATCCGAGTCGAAAATGTTATCGCAACTGACATCGGCGTTGAGGTGATGGAGATTGTCGAGCTATACTGCGAACTGTTACTCGCTCGCGCTGCGGTCCTCGATCAAATCGCGTTTTCCGAGAAAGGTGTACAGGCACGTAATAAAGCAAAGGAAGAGGCCAAACAGCTACTTGATGTGGGAGCGAACACAGGCTCCGTTGAGCAGAAAACTGAAAGCAGAGGATTTGGATGGTTTGGTAGTTCACGCACGCCGGCGATGAAGACCCCCGAAAAGAAACAACCAACAATCCAACCAGAGTCCGCTGGCGACGAAAGCGATCAACTCGACGAAGAAAACTGCTATATCAATCCAGCCATCGACGAGGCTGCCGCAGCCGTGTTCTACTCTTGTCCTCGGTTTCCACGTGAAGTCAAGGAACTAACTGCCCTGCGCACATTGTTGATGGAACGCTGGGGCAAAGAGTTTGCGACACTCGCGCAGGAGAACAAAGCTGGCGTCAAAATCCCCGATCGACTAGTTAAAAGGCTTCGCGTGAAGCCTCCTTCCGAAGAGCTCGTCGAGAGCTATTTGCGGGAAATCGCAAATGCGTACGGAGTTGCTTGGCCCGCGACTCAGGTAGTAGAGGGTGACGTTCCTGAGCCTATGCAGGAGGAAGGGGAACGTCCATCATCGCCTCCCCCTCCAGAATCCGGAGACACGGGAAGTGCCCCAGGACCACAAACTCCACGCAGGAACGTTCCCGATATGCGCCTAGGACCTGAAGCAGATGAACTATCACGCGCCACGCCGCCGAGAGATATTGGCACGCACGATGCCACCGGCAAGAGTCCGGTCAGCGTCGTGAAGCCGGGTCCGAGTAGCGACAATCCCGAGCCTAGAGTGAGAATACCAGGAGAGAAAGGAAATGATACAGGCAACGAAAGACCCAGCGGTGGCATACAAAGGAAAGATAGCAGAGGGATACCGGATGTAGACGAGCTATCAAAAAGGTTTGCTGCTTTAAAACGATAATGTTACCGTCCATAAGACTGCGCTTGTGATAATCTATCTTCAATGCTTCATTTTGAGCGGGCTATAAAAACTCAATACACTGGTTTCCGATATGCTTCAAAGACACCGTTATTACGCTCGGTTTAAGTGATCATGAGATAAAAATCACCAGGTCTAATCGCTAACCTTATCAAAGCTCAAAGAACAATCATGATTCGTTTTCATCGCATTAAACCATCACGACGTAGTTGATCCCACAGAATCTGAAATAATTACGTTCGTCGCTTCCAAAAAGATCTTTTCTTTTTCAATCCCGGTCCACTGGTAGTAGGAGATTGGGGCTATACTAGTTAGTCGTGTTTACTGTCAGTCAGCACAAGGGTGTATAGTCATACCGGGATCTCAGGCACAGGTGGTTGTTTGAAACCAGGTTGATATTCAGGCTGTAGCAATTAGCGAGAGAATGTATTGGAATGCTGAAGAAAGAAGGCCACTTACCGGAATATCTGAAACCGACGATTGTCCGTTTTCTGAGCTCAACACGCTCGCACCGTCATAGCTAAGACCATCGTCGTCTATCTCGGGATAGTACCTTTCGGGGTCACCATTGTACACAAGCCACCAGCCGATTTTCTGCCCAGGAGCAATGGCATCTCTAATCTCAATGAGAGAATCCCGCGCTTCAGGCGAGATTGTTTCGTCTAGTTGATGCTGGTCAATACTCACACTGAGACCATGTCTCGGCCTCGTGTGGTCAGGCAAGATGGTGACTCTATCTGCAACATAGGCATACGGCTGGCTCACAGCCGCATCGGTCGTATCCAGGGGGTCGTATTGCTCGATCAATTGCAGATCCGGCAAGTGACTGGTAGCCTCGGGATGGTTCTTTTTCAGCGCACCCAAAATGAGATCGGAGGTTCTCGCTTGCTGGATGTACTCTGCTGCGGCGTCGTCCAAGTTCTCCAGGACGATGAAAACCCGCACACTGGGCACGCCACCCCGGGGCCACTGGAAGCCGTGGATTTTGTAGACGGGCATTGTAGTTCAGTATACTAGGTGGATATCACAACGTCCAAGATAGCTCGAGGTGCGCGCAGACGGGACACACTGTCAGAAGCGGTCTCAGGGACTAGGCGTCAGGTCGGACCACGGTAGGCCATGGTTGTACGAGTAATGCAGGGACGAAGGTCTGTTCTGTCACCTGTCAAATGAAGCTCGTATCCACACCGCCCGTGCGCTGAAGCCATTGGCTGGCCGTATGGGTAGGCGGGAACGGCTGGCAGTATTCCCGTCGGCATGCTGGCCCGGGCGGCGCCATAGATAGTGCGGCACATGTTGCGATCTGCACTGCGCTCTCGCCAGAACACGATAAAATGCTCAGGGCTGAGGGATCCTGATCGTGAGAATTTATACAGTTCGACAATATGGTGCTCTCATTTATTCTCATACAAAATCGCCAGTGCGTGCTACTTTTTCGAAGCTAGCTCGAATTCGTGCTAATTGATCGCTGCCGCTGACAGGGGCAAAACACGCCTGGCGAAATGGTACTCGCCGTATAGCGTAAGTTTTCCTGTGAATTGGCAAAGCGCGGGACTTTAGGACTAACTCCCTCCTAGGACGATGAAAAAGTCAAGTTGAAGGGCGAGGTCAGTTCCCTCGACTCGTCGATCGCATCTCGACACACTGGCAAATACTCATCTACCATCCGGAAGCTTTAGGTTCACCGCCTCGTCGCTCCTCGAGACCAGAAATATCAATCCAATTTCGTCGAGTTCAAGCGCAGCACCAAGATTGTATACCGTCGATACGCCGGTCTCTTTTTCTGCGTTTGTGTTGATGCGAACGACAGCGAACTGGCTTATCTGGAAGCCATCCATTTCTTCGTCGAAGTACTCGATCAGTTCTTTGGAAACGTGTGTGAACTGGACCTTGTGTTCAACTTCTACAAGGTATGGCCGTGGGATTCCGGGTCGGCTTGGGACTTTTTACTAAAGCAGTGGATAGGTTTATGCAATTCTCGACGAAGTCTTCCTAGCCGGCGAAATCGAAGAAACAAGTAAACAGGTTGTTCTCACGAGACTTGAACATCTCGATAAACTGGAGTAGGGGGGCTCATACCGGGTCATTGCGACCGTGCATGTGATGTTTCCTATATATATTTATTATGCAGCATTGCTGGAGTCTGGAGTCGGGTATATATCAATGATGCTAGGAATGTGGATTTATTTTCTAATAATGAGTAACTTTTTGAAAGCGTAGTCAAGACATTAAAGTTCCATTTCGTCAACCGGTTCACAAGTACTTTTATATAGTTATTTCCCTCAAGGAGTACAACAAGTTGAGTAATAGCTGTATAGTTACGTTCAGCTGGAACCGTAGCCTTGTTTCCAGGAGGCATTGAATGACTCCTCATTCACTGCAAATTGTTGAATGTAGTCCTTCTCCAGATCATGCGCCCTTTTACCCAGCAGCACCAAACTGTGAAGGGGCTCCCCCATATCGACTTCTGCAAGCTCTTTCAGCGTTCCGGCGACAAGCTTCTGGTCGGGTGCCCCGACACGCGCAGCGCCAATGGCAATGCTGTCAGGCCCATAGACCCCTTCTTGTCGCTCCTCCTCGGTCTCCAGCATTTGGCTAGCGCACTGTGCCACGGTCATGTATCGCGGCGGTTCGTAAATTTTCCTTCCTCGTGCCATGTTCTCAAGTGACTGTTCTTTGACTTTGATGTCTAACAGGACAAGCGTATGCAGACCCAAGCTTACATTCTCCTTCACGCGGTCGTAGTATGAGGACGGCCTCCAATTCTCGGTAAAGAACACCATGCTCACTGTTTGACCAAAATTGTAGAGTTGTAGGCCGGTGCAACCGATAGCCGACATAATCGATGCATTAGGAATGCTCTTTGTTGGGATACCAAGCTCGCGAGCCCGCAGGACTAGATCTGTATGTGTGGTTGCGCTAAGATGGAAAGTAAGGAAGTTAGCTGATTGCTTAGTGAACACGGAATTATAATATCGAACATACCCAAAAGGGTCCCCAACAACCAGGAAAGCAACGTCAACGTCCTTGGCACCTTCGAGGATGTCATCACTGCCGGTCTCAACGAGCTCACGATCTGCAACAATGACAGGGCGACCATAAAAAGCCTCCTACTAATTGATCACAGCAAACAGTCAGCCAGTGGTCCAATGAGTATGATTGCAGAATGTCACGCACTAGCTTTTCCTTGTTAACGAGAAGTATGCTCGTGTATGCTTCGAGGTAGACTCTTGAAGCACTTTTGACCACTTCTAGGCCACGCACAGTGATATCCTTCTCATCTGCGAGACCCAAACCAACGAGGTACAGCATGGTGACTATGATAAACAAAATGCCTGTGTTTATATCAATTGTCGCGTTTCTTTGCAGCGACCCCCGCCCCCGCCAAAATTTATCGGCGATAGAACACTGCGCGGAAGAATGATTGTCCGGCGCATTCAATTCACCATTGCCCCGGGTCCACTTCTTCGCTCCGTGCCTACTCCAACTGCGGACGAAGCCATCTGCTGCCAGCGATCTGCTTTCGAAGGCTGATCGGACGATTGCTTCCGATTGTAGTCGAATGCGAAGTATTTCAATCGTCTGGCAAACACCAAAGAGTCGCCATCATGGCCGGAGAACGCGCCCCTAAATACCGCCAAGAAATCCAGCAGGTACGTCTGACTCTTTCCTGGTTGTTCATCTCCCTCCACCACACTGGGGCATTGTTGGAGCATTTTTATTCCTGTTGTGTGAATAATTATCACGCTTGAAAGTATGCTTCTGTGCGTGCACGACTTTGTGTATCCCCTGTATGCACTCATGCTATGTGACAGCCATAGAGAGCCTGTGATGGTGATGAGGACGAGGACGATGACGATGAAGAAAAGTTCCTCAATATGAGCGCTTTAACAGTTAAACTAATACCTGGATTTGTGCAGATGATGTTTGTCTCTGGTGAAACTGCGGAGCCATCCCAAGAGACTACCACTCTGATCGAAGAGATCGTGCGTCAGCAAGTTATTGAGATGGTATGGATTTGTCAACAACTAGCTAGAGGCACAGCTAACAATACTACAGCTAAGTCGCAGCACCGCTCTAGCTACACGCCGTGGAAATCGCTCGATCTCGACTGACGACCTTATTTTCCTTATTCGCCACGACAAAGCGAAGGTCTCCCGTCTCCGAACATTTCTGTCGTGGAAAGATGTCCGCAAAAACGTGAAGGACTCGGATGATAAAGCTGGAGCGGATGCAGCCGACTTTGCAGCGGGTGATGATCCTTTGGCCGGTGCTGGAGTAGCTGGACCTCAGGATGTCGCGGCCAAGCCCAAGAACAAACGTGCCAAAGTCGGTCTTCCTTGGGATATCAACAGCTTTTACTCTGTCCAAGTGCCTGAACGGGAGGATGAGGAAGACGAAGAGGAGGAAGAACAGAATTACGCTACTCTTCAGCGCCTCGCCACTGCGGACGAACGCACTAAGAACATGACCAGAGAGGAATATGTGTTTTGGTCTGATTGCCGCCAGGCATCGTTCACCTTTCGCAAGGGAAAAAGATTCCGCGAATGGGCTGGCTTTGGTATTGTCACCGAGTCGAAGCCTAACGACGACATTGTCGACATTCTTGGCTTTCTTACCTTTGAAATCGTCCAGACCCTTACTGAGGAGGCTCTGAAAGTCAAAGAACGCGAAGATCGGGAGAAGAAAGGCCGTGGAATTGCCGAAAATGGTGACGGAGAGAACCCGAAGAAACGCAAGCGCGAAACTGGGCTCTTCGATCCCCCAGAGGAAGGTCGTACTCCAATCGAGCCGAGACATATTCGTGAAGCATTTCGTAAACTGCAGGCTACTCCGCAGAAATCTGTGGCGATGTTGCTCCACGATGGCCGCATACCTCCACGCTTCCCTCTTCGTTTGGTATGCTTTCTTGGATCCCACTAAATAGCATGTTTCTTTTGGCTAATGAATTACAGATTTGATCTCTCTCTAGAGGGATGTATTCCGGCTTTAAGCATGCATTTGTTGATGCACACGGCGCACAAGATTAGGACGGCGCAATTGAAGTTTTTTTTCACTTAGTACAGTCGATTGAGATACCCCCCAGGAAAGGGAATGATGTTTTGTTAACTATGATAAAACCATGAGAAATGAATCATTGTTTTTATTGTTTGAGATTCACGATTTGTCTAACCCCGTCGAACTACTCCTTGTGGCTTTGCCGCCCTATGATATCTTGGTCAGCCTCATCATCCAAGGAAGAGAAAAGTAGGGAAAAAGACTCACAGTCGGCCAGTTCCGCAGTGCTGAGCTCTCGAATCTTATTGATCGGAGGAACATCCCCTTTTGCAATCGCCTTGCCAGCATCTACTGCTCTTCCGACCAAGCCCTTTCGTGGCAACACATGGACTGCCGACTTGGCTTCGACCTTGATAACGCCGATTCGAGGATCTGACGGGCTCCCATCGTGGACGCCATCGCCTAAATCACCCAGCCATACTTTCAGAGCCGGGGAATAGAATTTCTCAATGATTTCTCTGTCGGCCAGAAGCGATGCCGTGCCGGAGATGGAGGCCCATCCACCGCTTCCGACGTCGAGGAACGACATGTTTGTTTCCGTGGGGTGCACGGTGAGATCCATTGTTTTTCCTGAAAACAGGTTTGTGTGGAAGATGAGATCGATTCCGCCGTTTTCCTGGTTTCGAGCAAATTTCGTTAGTTAATGAATAAGGTTAGAAGGGGAAAAAAAGGTGGAAGTATTCACCGTTCCGGCCAGGGCCATCGCTCGCGACGTGAGCAGCTCACTGTCCGAGGCCTTGGTTGTAAGCATACCATATTTGATATCTTTAATGAACTTGACTAGGTCTTCGATTTTATCCTTGAGCGTTACGTCCGGTTCAAAATTTTTAGACTTGTATGGGTCGACGGAGCTGACGGAGGTAGAGGAAGACATTTTGAATTCTTTTTTCTTATGTTTCCCAGAGATTATTATACTATGCAATAAATGTTAAACTGTATAATGGGAAGGGAGAAATTGGTTTGGAAAGTTGAGTATTTGGAATCAACTGTGTAGTTATACTTGCCGCGTACTACCTTGCAATGACGTACCCAGCACCAACAATGTTCTTGATCAACTCAAACTCATCAGCGATCGGAGAACCTAAGCCAATGAAGAATTCAAATGTCGTCCAGCCTTCTCTGTAATCCTGAATTCTTGCAGTATCGACTTCTCTTGCCCGAGTTGTCGTCGCCATGACGTAAATGCCCGAATTTCTAGAGTCTTGGCACAGTTTCACAACCCTAGTGTGGTAATCATTGCCTTTTGTTAATCACCTGGTCTTTTCAATAATTTTCACGTGAGATATATTTTTGGTCTGAAATTCTTCATAAATTCAAAAGTCATATATTCGTATTATACGTCGTTAGATGATATATTAATGCTTAACAAAACCCAACCGTTTTCATGTTGGATGGCCGGGTAAGGGCTTCAATGCGTGTTTGCTATCAAAAAACGGACTTCATAGCCAAGATAAATAGAAAGGGCTTAATAATGAGGGAGAATCAGCGTGCTTGTGGAGAAAGACTCTGTACAATATGTTAGCAAAAAGAATATTGTTTGTTTAGTCAAGAATAACATTGTCCAACAGACCTTGTGAAGATGCTCCAGAGCAAGCTCCAGAAGAGGAACAAAACCCCCAGTATCAAAACTAAAAGATAAAAAACATTAGCACTTTGAAGGCGTATACAGTGCAAATAAATCACCTTCATTCCTCCATCTCTTCCATCCTTTCAGTTCTTGTTTCAGCCAAATCGGCATCACATCCTTCGTACAGCTTCTCCCATAGACGACAAAACAGCCCCCTTCTCCTGGTCGACACTCAAGATGCCTTCGTCTTCGCTCCATAATTCTTCTGATGCGCCAATTGCAGAACGAGGCGTCTGTGCGAAACGAACATTTCTCCATGGGACACTCCAGTTTGCGTTCGAAGCGCTCAACCAACCAGTCGATCTTGACCTCGACACCCGTGTCGACAAACGAGGCAAAATGACTGCTTGTGTGCTTCAAGGCGAGTGCGTCTGGATATGGTAAAAAAGAAGCAATGTGGATGTGGAGCTCTGTTGGCAGGTCCATGAGACCTTTGGCAGATACCGTTGTCTGTGAACCGGAGCATTCCTCATCATTTGTATTATACGATTCCACCATTGTGCATATTAAGTTGATAGATGGAAACAGTGAGGCCAGCTTCTGAAAAGCAGAACGTGGTGCTTTTAATCAGTTAAACTCTCAAATGTGCCGACGGAACAGAATTCTGTTGCCTGTGCTTAATGTCTCAGCCTGGAAATTGCTGTGGATCAGTACGCGACATTGAAGCAATTGCGAAAAGACATTTGGAGATAAAGAAACATCTCCTAAGAAATGTGCTTCAATGCTGACAAAAAAATTTGAAGCAGTAAGAGCATGTAGTGTAAAGTATTCAATGTCGTTGTCGTTGACTTTGGAAGCTTATGGTGGGGGAGATATCCTAGACTGGCCAATCAGAATGGCGCATTGTATACCGTTGTCTCAGAACGCTTATTTTAGCCAAGAAAAATGGCCGATACTATTAGAGGCTTGATATGTTGTAAGCACAATGAAGAGAATTTTCCGGACTTAATATTTGTTCCTGGATCCATGCTTCCTCTCGTTTTTATGAGTTACAACGTGTTGCTGAGTCTCCCGACGACAAAGAGCGTGAAATATGGCCTTCGCTGTTCCAAATATAACTACTAAACGGTCTTGAACTTTTAAGAAAACAAAAAGTAAACCTACAATAGCTCAGGCGGTGAAACTGATGGGGAAAGTCGCGATGGATGACGGTCATATCGTTTGGTTAGAGTTTAGCGGTCAATGGTTGAAACACGAGTTTGCCATTCCACCACTTCGAATACAAAATCCAATGTGTATCTCTTGATTCTTTCCTCTGCAGGGTATCTACGGTAAATTATTCCCGCTATGTTTTATTGGTTGATGCGAAAAAGTCTTAGCATATTCTTACCCGATTTGGCTTAATTGACTGCATGATTTATGACCCCGCAGATACGAGGAGAACCCTTCGATTTCTGTCAAACGCCTCATTTCTTCAATTCACTGCAGCAAAGGCCAAAATACATGCTACCCAACAGAGTTGCAACCATGGCGCCCTCCCCTAAAACTAGCATCGCGGTGCATGCTACCCATATCAACGAAGCCCACGATAACGACATGCAGGCACTTGATGAACACCAAGAACAACCTCAGTTTTGGAATCGTGAAAAGTAAGAATAACCATAATACGTAACTTTGTGCTAATTTAATATGCAGATTCCCTGGCTCGGTCATCTTCAACTTCTGTGCCTTTCTCCTTCCAGCCTTATATAGCACCCTAAGCAAGCTATGGGTTGCTAATATCGATTCAAGCCAGGTTGTAACCACTGACGTGTACACTTATATTGGTGTCATTGCCCAGGTTCTGAACGATGGTCTGCCTAGGACCGCTTGGCTAATCATTGGAGACAAGTCAACTCGCACGACCTCATCCCGACTGACTTTTTCGTATACCATGGTAACCGTCCAAATTGCTTTGGGGACGCTGATGATGATAATATTTCTTGCTTCCTCAGACAAGCTTGCAGCAGCATTTGTACCGAAAGAAGTTCGACAGAGTTCATTGACCTATGTTCGGATTTCCTCCGTTGAAGCACTCTCCTCTGCTATGGAAACCGTCGTATCATCGTGTACAAGAGCACTGGATCATCCAGATGTACCATTGCTGATTAGCTCCATGAAATTTGTCGTGAATATTATGCTCGACCTGTTGATCATATCGAAATTTCACGTTGGATCTTTCATCCCAACAGTCAACACGCAAGCTTGGATACGGCTCGCTTGCGACCTAGGCTCGGCAACGTGTGGCCTTCTTTATTTCCTGCACATTAGTTTGAAACTTCGGAGTCAATCGCAGGAGCAGACAACAACGTTCAGCCTCACAGCCTTGAAAACTCTTGCGCAACCTAGCATTTACACTTTTACCGAATCTGTCATTCGTAATGCGATATATCTGTGGATTGTTAGCCGGATCATACTTCTTGGAGACAACTATGCTACGGCTTGGGGAGTTTTTACCACAATTCGATGGGGTCTCATAATGGTTCCTGTCCAAGCCTTTGAGGCATCGACGCTGACATTTGTCGGCCATAATTGGGGCAAATGGCGAGCTCATGTTGGCGTGCATCTGCGGCGACCTGTAGCATCCAAAGCTGAGATACTCAGTAAGTGAACATTATAGGTGTGGATAGTAAAACTAATATGGTATTCTGTAGGTATAATACGTCCTGCTATCACATCCTGCCTTGTGGTATTGATCATCGAAGTCGTTCTCTGTATCGCATTATCCACCCGTGGCATTCAGTCTTTCGCGTATTTCCTGTCCAACTCTGAAGCGGTTGCTGAAATCACGCAAAGTATGTGGAAGGTAAGATACAATGGCTCCTTATATTTGACTGAGCTAACTCTTATTTCGTAAGACTATTGACTGGACGTACATTTTTTATGCGCTGAACTACCAACTTGCCGCAATCCTCCTTGCTTCATGTCCACGGTGGTATCTATATCAAGCATTGGGCTCGAATTTTCTTTGGATGCTACCCTGGGCCATTGTTGTTACCGAGATGAAATTCTCAGCATCAAAGTCTTGGACGATCTACGTAATTATTTTTGGAGGCGCACTGGTCTTTGATTTTGTCGATGTCAGTCTGACCTTGCTAATTTGGGCTTTTAGGTTATCCAAAGGAAAGGTTAAAGTTGGCGTCCTGAAGAGACAGGTTTAGCTACCTATGTGCTTGAAGATTCCCTTGTCATACTACATTCTGTGTTCTCCTATCCTTTATACGTTTTCCATCTGAGATACCGATGGATTATTGTTCTTTTCCCAAAGAGCGTTTTCCATTTGACTTTGAAATCCGCTTCTACCAACCATGAGAAGCTCTGGGTTTTCCTCTCTGAGGCGAGCAAAGTTTCGTTCAGCTTCCCAGACCCAGGGGCTGTCCTCGGCGAAAAGCAAGTCCATCTCTTCCAGCGTTCTCTGGTTTGACTCCGGGTAAAATGCCCATACTACAGCAGTATGTTAGTCAAAATATTATTTCAAGACAGAGAAAAGCAATATGGAATGTTACAATCTTACCGATGGGAATACTGAGAATGTTGCATGCAGCAAAGACATAAAGTGTTTTCTCGTTGATCGCTTGCACGATATATGGAAGAGCCAGCGTCAGAGATCTACTCAGGTGATCAGCTCAAATTCGTGAAATTGATAAGTCTTTTATCAAGGAAGATAAGCTTACCCATTCCCAACACTCCATCCAACAACACCCCAGGCGTTACCTTTGGCTCTCACTTGCAGAGGGAAGATCTCGGCAGGATACAACCAAGGAACTGTAAGCCAGGTCGCGCCGAATATGAATGTATACAGATAAACCATTGCGGCCGCCGCTGCACCCCAGGCTTGGGCGGATTCTGTATCTCCCGCTGCAGTGGCATTCAATCCACCACGAGAAAGACCACCAGCAAGGAACATGGCAATGGCTTGACCCACAGCTCCCCACCAAAGTGTCCAGCGACGTCCTATTTTATCAAGGGTGAAAACACAGATCAGCGTTGCAAAAGTGTAGAAAATATTGTTGAGCCCTGCAATCCACTGCGCCTTTTGCGAGTCAAACCCAGCGATACTGAAGATGGCTTCTTTAAAGTTAGCCAGTGTTGATGGGCAAGAAGTGAACTTCTTAGGAGCATATTCTTACTAGGGGCAAACATTGTTATCCCTGCAATCCCAGTCCAGTCCTGAAGAATCTGCAACCACATCACCAGCTGCACTCGCCTGCCGATATGAAGCTTGCCGAATCCGATCCCAAAAAACATGTGGAAGTACGAAGTGTGATCAGCATTTTGTCGCTCCAACTCAACAACAGCCCGAATATCGGCCAATTCAGCTTCCGCTTTACCTACGTCCTCACCTGTGGTCCCCCGAAGGCGACGAAGGATGTGCAATGCTTCATCATGCCGGTCTACTTTGCACAGCCATCTCGGCGATTCCGGAAATGCCCAACAGGTAACCAGAAGGATTATAAGCATGGGGATTTGGAAAGCAATAGGGAATCGCCATTGAAATTGTGATCTTCCGTTGTCGATGAAACTCAATCCGAACTCGAGCCAGTAGGCGATGACGACTCCAAAAATGTTCAGTGTGAACTCCATCGTGATGAAAGCACCGCGAGACTGGTATTCGGAAATCTCTGATGCCCACACAGGAACAATTGCATTGAGAATACCCGTGCCGATTCCATTAACTAGGCGAGCACAAATCATCCAGGTGGCATTTTGGGCAGAGCACTGTAGCGATGCTCCAATAATACCCCATAGTGCAGCAATACCGATGCTTTTGATTCTCCCAACTCGATCCCCGAGGGAGCCTCCCATTAGACATCCTACCAAGGTGCCTAGGTAGTATAAGAGACAATTCCGCCTTGAAGGAGAGTATTGGTCACCACTGCAGTCCCGGTTGAGTCAATGTATCCGAATTTCATGGTGTATACGTAGTCGTATGATGTGTTTACACCACCCATCATTCCCTGATCATATCCTAAGTAGAAGATGTTAAAAAATCGAGATTTAAAATGATTGGGAGTTATTCAACTAACCGAAGAACAAGATTGCAAGACCAGCGATACAGTTGACAGCAATCAACAAGCTTTTCTTTTCGAGTTTTGCAGTCACACGCCATGTGGCGCGCTGGTCCATGAATGTCATAATGCAGCAGTCTACGCAGTTTCAATATTACTTGCAGAAACAGTGTAAATGCAGAAAAAAGATGGATGAAATGTAAAAGCAGGCCTCGCAGGAACGAATCCTAACAAAGATGGCAAAATATTTAAAACCATATTCAATCCTACGAGAGTGTGCCAGTCCATATATACGCAGGACACATCAATATAAATTGACCCGAGACGACCGAAACGAGGCGGCTGATCCTTGCGTGGACCATTCTGGGCAGGTTGATCTTTGCTCCACATGTTAAGATTGCGGGGGAAAGCGTGGTCGCATGTTTCGTACGGGGAAATCCAAGTCCTAATTTAGTTTCCTCCGTCTTGTGGGTATCCGCGTCGAGGGAATTGAGAAAAGCATAAAATTTGAGCACACTATTCTTTCACATGGCTACAAATCGATTCATTGGTTCTAAGGTCCACTGCTATAAATGAAATTCTACGGCTCGCGAAACCCGACATAGATCATCAATTAAATACTGAGAGATAGATTTGGTACACGCATATATTTGATCCTCGATGGTTTAAAAAGTGTATAGCTTTCCTGAAGAGTAAAGTAAACAGAGAGGGAGAAATGCCAATTGAATTGGCATCGTTACAGTTTAGCCCGTGGACGATCAACTCTCACAACGAGTCCCTTTCTTCCAGACTTCGAAAGATCTCGGAGGACCCTCCTCAGAATTTTCCCACTAGCGCTCTTAGGGATCTCATCTATGAGCTCAATCTCGTAGACCCACTTGTCTCTAACCTTTTTCTCTTGAACGTATTTCAGAAGATCCTTGGCGATTTTCTCGCGGTTGTTTGCTGCTGCGTGTTTGAGCACCACATATGCCTTTGGTCTCTGCCCGGCATAATCATCGGCAATTCCCAGGACAGCAACATCGTCAACATCAGGATGTCCAAGCAACAAGTCTTCGAGCTCGGCTGGAGCGACACCGATACCCTTGACCTTTATCATCTCTTTCAAACGATCTACAATCGTGATCATTCCTTCGTCATCTATCTGGCCAATATCGCCCGTATGAAGGAAGCCCTCCTTGTCAAAAGTTTCGTCAGTCGCCTTTTGGTTATTCAAATACCCCATAACAACCTGGGGCCCACGAGCCCAAATTTCTCCCGCTTCGTTGAGCCCGCACTCTCGGCCTGAGTTGGGATCAACAATTTTGACCTCCGTATTGGCAACGATGGTGCCGACACGAAAAGCGTACTTGAAATCGTACATGGATGGAGGGTGGGCAGTAATGCATGAACATGACTCGGTCATTCCATAGCCTTGCTTGAAGCCTGTTCCTGGAAATATTTCTTGAAGGAGCTGAAGAACTTCATCAGAAAGAGGCGCCGCGCCGCTGGAAAATCTCTTAATGCTGCTTAAGTCGTACTTTTGCAACGTTTCGCGATCGCGGATCATGCGGATAATAATGGGGGGAACAAGTAGCATTTCTTCCAGTTTATAATCTTGTACTGTTTGCAGCATGGAATCCATACTGAACGATGGTAGCATATAGACAGTTGCGTTCAGTAACACGGGAAGATGAAGTTGATGGACAAGACCCGTTATGTGAAAAAGAGGCAGTACTGCGAGAATACGCCTATGCGTTTCCGGTGTGACTTGTTGGACTTGCAGACATTGTGCAATGACGTTTGAGTGTGCAATCATGACTGCCTTGGGAAGCCCAGTTGTACCGCTACTAAAGGACAAAAAGCCACAGACATCTCGATTTGTTTTACCAGCAGGGATTCGGTATTGCTCTATCTGGTTGGAACCGAACGATTTACCAATCTCGAGTAGATCCGACATTGTGCTAAACCCTAAGGCAGACCCTTCAAGAAGGAAGACGTGGTTCTGAGGGATTCCAGCAGCAACTGCTGCTTTCACAGCAACATGAATACTATCCGGAATAGTGAAGAGGAACTTGGCATTGCTGATCTTGAGAGCATATGTCATCTCGTCCACGGTGTAGGCAGGCGATGCCCCAGAGATAACCCCGCCGGCTCGGAGGGTGCCGAACATAGCACATGGATACCAGACAGTGTTTGGAGAAAATAAAGAAACAGTTTGTCCTGGTTTGAGCCCATACTTCTTGACTAGGGCGGTGGAGAGATGCGTAGAATGTGCTTTCAGGTCTAAGTAGCTAAGGTGTTCTTTGGTTATGGCATTTGCTTTGGCATGAAGGTTAACAAACTGTTCAGGCAACCAAATGGTATATCTTACTATATCCTCCAATCTGAGAAGCCGGTGCATTATGGAGAGGACTATGCTCCGAGTCAAAGAGCCACTTCCATATCGGAATTTTGTCCGGAACTGTTCACCGATGTTCTTAGCATAAGCATTGCCTCAATTAGAGCAGATTTACCATGTATGGGAGGTTGCGATGACTTGAAGAGCGGCATTATTGATTATCCTCTAGGTTTGAAAAATATCACACAGTTTTCCTAACAAAAGTAGATTAAATAATCGGAATTTGAAGACCAGGCAATGTATAAAGTCAATTGATCGGCGTGGAGAAAGCGCAACCCCGCACAAAGCATTGGAAGATTGCCGAAGGACCAATCGATGTATTCTCAGTAAAATACAGTATTACAATTCATGTATAATACATGTTTACAGAGCGTAACGATTTCTATTTATATTTCGTATTCTACATGTACATGCATTGATCAATCTGCTTGAGCTCTACCCAGGCGACTCACACAGAGCTAATAGCCCTCCTCCTGTTCTCCGTTGCATTGCACGTGATTGGGATGTCACGAGCAATAAGGTCAAAGCAATGGGGCACACCCTCGTACAGATGGAATTCGACATCCACGTTTGCAGCGACAAGTTTACTTGCAAAAGCAAGGCTTTCGTCGCGAAATAGGTCCAGAGAGCCGACATCAATGTAGGTAGGGGGTAAGCCAGCAAGAACCTCCGCCCTTGCAGGGCATGCATAAGACTGTGTCTCAGGATTCAATGATGCATCCGTGGGTTTTCCCAGGTATGCATCCCAGCAGACTTTGGACATGTTAATGTAGCCAGAGAAATACTGGGTTCGGGGGTCATCGGGCTTTGACGCTGCGATATCAGATGATCTGTCGTCCAACATTGGATATATTAGGATCTGCTTCGCTGGAGGGGGAGATACACCTCGATCTCTAGCTAAGAGAGAGAGACCGGCCGTCAGATTGCCACCACCGCTATCTCCGATGAGTATGATACGTTTTGAATCCACATTGAGGCTCTGTGACTGCCCCAGCAACCACTTTAGTGCAGCAAAGCAATCTTCCAATGGCGTAGGAAATGGGAACTCAGGAGCCATTCGGTAATCAACCGCGAAGCATTGGATACCAAACTCAGATACATGCTTGACTGCAAGAGAACGAGAAACGGAATCGATATCGCATGCAACAATCCCCCCTCCATGCGCATATAGCAACGCTGGCTGAGGCTCTTCTTTTTTTGCGATGCCATCCTCTCTGATGAAGTGGTAGATATCGATTTTAGCTCCATCATACGAAGTTATGGTATATTTCGTTTCGATCACATTGTCTGGGATTGGATATTTGCTGACCAAAGACCCAATAAAAGCATTGGCAGTGGCACGATACTCTAATGCAGTTGTAACTTTTGGCGGATCTCTCCTAGGACCAAGTGACTTCATCAAAGCTGAAAAGTCAGGGTCTTCTAGGCGACTGATATCGGCCATGGCTTTCAAGTTTTTTTTGTTGAAAAAATCTTGGAGGAAAAATAAAATAGGAGGAAAAAATAAAATAAATAAAGGAAACTTTTGGACTATGCTATTAATTATGATTTACATTCAATTCAATGGAAATTACGCTCTTTAAATATTTGTATCATCAATTTAATGTTCAATAATGGGTGAATGCAAACTTGTAGTTGTACGGCCGTAAGTATAATCGACGCTGGGCCATCAATATCTACCAAGAATATAGCAGCCAATAAGGCAGGGGAAAAGTATTAGTTGATGTTTGAACTAGGCAACCATTTGGAGCCGCCCCCTTATTTACGCGGATCGTTTGGCTATACCAACATGATATGCGAAAACAACGAACCTTATTGGTCAGTCAACTATTCGGCCTTAATCGTCCGAGATTTCAATGAAGTGTGACTCATTATTTTCAACATACATTATTACCAGGAGATTAGTAATTTATTTAACCCAGCCGTCGCTTTTGCTATCTTTTCGGTGACTTTTTGAAGATTTTATATTGATATCGATACAATTCATTGACCGAATCCAGTCCGACAGAGTGGTAACGTATTTTATAAGCAACCCGGGCCACATAAGCGTGCCGGGCCACCCTTCCGATAAAAACAACTTAAATTGACCAAAACGTAACCAATTACCACATTTACTATATAATTTCTATATAAAATTGTTCGGACAGTACGTGCGAACATGGCCTACTTGTTTACAATTAGAACAGGTCCGCGGTGCGCGCCTGCGTGCCCCCAAAGCGACTTCCGGATTAGGCAATTGTAAAGCTTCCTGGGCAATCAATGAAGCTGCAGCGATCTCACGACCTTCAGAAACTGTCAAAATTCCAGGCTGGTCAATAGGCCTATCCCTATTTGTACGCTTTTGCTTCTGGTGATTATTTGCTGCTCGTAAATCATGATTTTCTTGCGCGAGTATAGTAGTAGAATTTATTACTAATGAGCAACCTTTTATCAACTGGTCCAACGCGCGCTTAGTGGCTGAATTCGGATTAAGAAGATGAGGTCTTATAAGCTGCTCTATAGTCCTTGTTTGTCGGATTAGATTTTTGATATTATTTGGTGTTTTTGGGGACCAATTTGCAGAGGAATGACTTGTATTTGGTGGTATAGGTGTTCGCAATTGAATATCAAGCTTAGATAGCACACGTTCTTGGTCTAATGGTGAAATTTTTGTTGCTGCAAAGCCACTCTTAATATTTTATATGGAGTAGGCTTTATCCCGAATTTCTGAATATATTGTAAGAAAATCATCTTTACTAATATGGTTGATCCTGTAGCGCATTTAATTTTTAACAGCACAGCTATATAAGCGCTTAAGAACCGCGAAAATATCTATATCGAGTGGTTGAAGTAGATGTGACAAGTGTGGAGGCATGCATACAGGAATAATATTATTTGCAGTATAGTGTTGATTGAATTTGGGTGTAAGATGACTGCTATAGCTATCAAGAATAAGAAGCCGGTACCTTTTAACTGTAAATAGCCTTGATAAAGGGTTAAATATTTTCTAAAGCTATTTAATTTCTAGTTCGTCAGATATCTAATTGTTTGGTGACTCAGTAATTGATTAATTAGCTAGTAATCCAGGAAGATTATATTAATTAAGAAGCTTATTAGTTGACTTTAATATAATAAGTGAAGATAATATAATTCTATATACGCTTACACATTCCACAGCTATAATCCATTCCCGATTTCTAGGCTGTAGTAGACGAGGTTTGCCTTTGCAATCAGAGCTGCATATAACTTTTGCTATAGATATGATACCTATAGAGAACCCAGTCTCGTCAAAATTCTAAATGTCTTCTGGGATGATTCTGTACTCCATAAAAGTACGCTCAAGATTATCAAAAAAGGTTCTAATAAGTGTTGGATCTTTGCATAAAGCGCGCTTATAATTATATTTTTGAATATAACGAGTCTGGAGGTCTTAATGATGTTTTAAATAATTGCTCACCCAGCACTTACTAATGGTAGGTGGTGTAGTAATGATATCGCGTTTTTCAAGTAAACAATTGGTTATTTGCTCTACCATAGATGGTCTAACAGGGCAGCCACATCTATCCATAGAAAGAATCCATTCGTGAAGCGCGATTTCCTCAGTTTCTAACAATTTGGTGTTATGTGCGCGCTTATATGTGCGATACAAGCGACCCTGCTGCCGGCCTTGGAGCGTTGATCTTGGTACATTGAAAATACGCGCTGCTTCGCGCAGACTGGTGATTTGACCCTTTTTTAACGCGTTAATAGCAAGCTGAATTCTTCCTTCATCGACCGGTGCCTTTTTTGCAGCGTTCCGAGGCATGTTGGCGTGGTTATGCGATTTTCAAAATTATGGGTGGTTGAGAGAGTGAGAAAATTGAGAGGGTGGCCCGGCACGCTTATGTGGCCCGGGTTGCTTATAAAATACGTTAGTTAATGAGGAACGACCAACAAAACTCTTGGTTCTTATTCCCTATCCATTTCATTCTCTTTGGGAGCTTGAGTGCCTTTTGAGCTGTGAATAGAATGTAGATGCGTCCTTTAATTTTATCTTTCACTATGAGCGCGCTCGTTCTTCTGATATCGCATGGATGCCGGACGTTGGGTGTCCCACGCAGGAGTTAAGCAACTACACAATTTCTTCAATTACCTCCGTTGGGAGGCTGTCCACCTGCAGAGACCCTTTCATTGCTCTTTTAGTTTATTGGACACAAGCCCTAATAGATTGGGAGTATTTTCGCAGCACATACACATGAGATTAACCTCAAGTGCTGACTCTGTCTATGTCGCTTTATACATATCAATTGATACCTGTACTATCACATCGTAACTACGGATTTTTTTGGCCTCAAAGTATTTGACGAAGATCCGTCCATAGGGCGCAAATATGAGGAAAGAGCCGAGGTTTCATGGGAAGCCACATGCAGACAGTGGGAATGGGGGAAACTATGTGAAGCAACAAGTCCTTTTCTTAGGTCAAGACAGCGGGAAAATTATTTGCTAGATATTCTTTAACCTGATGACCAACCTGTAATGTAGCTACTCGGCCATGGACCAATTATCACAATATCGCATGTCTAAAACGACGCGCCTATTTTAAGAACCAATCTTCATATCTTCGACGTCATGGAAGTACAAGCATTGTGTGAAGTTGTTGGCCAGAATCAACGACGGGGTTTCGTCAGAGTTAGGACACTCTGCAGGTTTACTTGTGTGTATTAGTAAAACTCTATAGCAACGTAAATGCTAGGAAATGAATGTGTACCTAAATCCCAATAGTTTCTGATCATCTGATCCAAGACTACCTTTTATACCCATGGCGCCACGCCTTAAAAATATGTCAACGTATAGATAAATTAGAAATGTCCGAAGTACATACGTGCGGAAGCAAACATTTTCTGACATGTTCCTATACGATCCTATTTCGACTGTACAGTCGGCGTCTGTATACAAAGTAAACTAGTTTTTGTTAGATAGAATAACATGTTCATATAGACATGGACGTCAAATACTTACTGGCCAAGAAATGACAAGAGGGAGAGGTAAAAGAAATAATGCTCCTTTGAGACCGACCATGGTGTAGAATTTCGAGACAATACTTGCGGTGAATTTCTAAAAGATAGTTCATAGGGCAAGCAATGTTTGATAAGTAATGGCCTTTCCAAGAGTTTATTAAAGGTCCGCGATGTTACATAAGTTATGTTACCAACACGTTGCAGTGCCTGGACCCCATACCATCAGAAGTATAAGGGGTAAATGACATCACAGCGTTACAAGTAGCCAATAATATGTTTTAATATTGCATAACATACGCTATTGTATTTTTTTTATTAAGTCGCGTAAAAGATTGCGACTTCATTAAATGTTGTAAAAATGCCATGATGTTGGGGTTGGTCAAACCTGCAATTAGGCAGTGTCCTTGGCCTGAGCCCAAGGAAATCAGTATTCAACAAATTAATAATGTAGATCCCTCTATCTAAATCTTGACAAGATAGCACTTATACGGAGAAAGAAGGAATAAAAATAGCAAACAGCAATATACGAGCGATTTGGCTTTTGTTCATGTCTAGACACATATACCAGAATATTTCCTGGTATGAAATTGCTACACTATACCACAAGATCCTAGATTTATTGATCGCGCGCAAAGGTAGTCTTCGCAAATCACTAGCCAGATTGACCACCATCATGTACATTAGACATAATCTTTGCGATATGCCGCAACATTCAAACGCGCCAATACATGTGGTGAGATGTGAAGAAAAAGAACATGTTTTCCCTGGCCATCCCGTGCGAGCCCCCACAGGAGGTGACTTCCCCACGGCCCCACAGGCATCCCCCCCGGGTCCCGATTGTCACTTTGGCCACAGCTCGCCAAGTGCTTCAGGATTAATTACACACTTTATTTCGATTCTAGGGCTTGGGGCAAATTGCTACTCTAACCTACTATTAGTGTGGCAGTTCTGAAAAGTTTTGGAATTACGAGATACATGACGATTTCTGCGGGTAAACTTACACTCCAAAGTACTGCAACTCCCCAATCATATCTAAAGATGAATTTCAGTGAGCGTATCAACCCTCAACTATTTTACAAGTCTTCTTCACTGGTCATGAGATCTTAGACTTGCAATTGTCATATTCTGAATTTCTTAAACGGATGTTGACGCCGACACTCCAAGTGATCGAATTGCGAAGTGGGGCAGACAATCCAAGATGTTGCTAGGATGCTTACAGAGGGGCAAAATCACGTATTACCCCGAAGAACAGCACACAACACGGAGCGAAATTCTTTATTTCCAAAGTACATTGCAAGCATGTCATCCTATAGATACCCCCTGCAGAACAGAGGCATCTATCGCAATCTCCCCACCTTCGACCCCGTTATCAAAAACCTGACGGCCATCATCACCGGCGCCAATGGAGTCTCAGGGTTTGGGCTTCTACGATGTCTTCTTGAATCACCCGAGCGGTGGACAAAGATCTACGCCATTTCACGTCGCCCGCCTCCCAAAGAAATGACTGAGAAGCTTCTCCGGCCAGACCAACGTACCCGAGTAGAGCATGTTGCGTGTGATTTCCTGGATGACCCATCACAAATTGCAGAAGCCCTCAAGTCCGTGTTGGTAACTCGGGTAGACTATATCTTTTTCTACTCTTACTTTCAGCCTCGTCCAAAACCAGGAACAGGACCGCGGGAAGTGGCTGAAGAACTTGTTCGAATAAATGTGTCATTACTTTCCAATTTCCTAGATTCTCTATCTATCCTTAATATCAAGCCACGTCGGTTTGTTTTGCAGACAGGGGCAAAGCATTACGGAGTGCACCTCGGCCGTATACGGGTTCCAGCTATCGAATCTGACCCAAGAGTCTTACACCCTGAACCAAATTTCTACTATCCACAAGAAGACCGATTGTTCGAATGGTGCGGTAAAACCAAATACGGTGGCAAAGAAAACGTGGGTTGGAATGTTATTCGACCAGCGTGGATTCTTGGAGCCGTGAACAACGCGCAGATGAATGCCCTCTACCCGTTTGCCGTTTACGCCGCCATTTCGGCACACAGAAATGTGCCTCTAGCCTTTCCATCAACATGGTCTGCGTGGCAGGAGTTGAACCTTAATGCTAGCGCTCGTTTGACGGGCTACCTCACCGAGTGGGCGGTTCTCGAGGACAAATGCAAGGACCAGGCATTCAACGCGCAAGACACAAGCCCATTTACATGGGACCGCCTTTGGGGAGAATTGATCCGCTGGTATGATGTTAAGAAGGGGTTTATTGGTCCAGCAGATGACGATAAATGCACGATTGAAATGAAGGGACGAGCATTTGGGGAAGAAAGTCCAATGGGGTGAGTGCTATCTCTTCACACTTTTTTGTTCATTTCCATGCTCTTTTTGCTAACAAAATCTCGTAGGTACGGTCCCCCGCTTGTCACAAAATTATCATTTTCTTTGGTGAACTGGGCTAAAGATGCCGAAAACCACAAAGCGTGGAAAGAAATCATGGCAGCAAATCCCAACGTAACGTACGATCCCTTTAACGATGTAGAACAAAACTTCATCTGGGGCGACGCCGCGTTCCGACGCTCGGGTCCAATATCGATGAACAAAGCTTGTCACATGGGATGGACTGGGTTTGTCGACACGCATGAAAGTCTGTTTGAAATATATGGCGACATGGCGCAACTCGGCATGCTGCCTCATCTCAAAGTAAACAGCGCGCAAGCGTTCATGTGATGTTTATTCACCAGTTTCTTTTACCTATTGACCGACCCGATAGAAATGGACGCGTATATTACTAGGAAATTTGGCGTTTCGGTAGTTGATTGTAAGTTATGGAAATACAGAACACCTCCAACCCGGGACGGTAAGAAACGTTGTACAATACTAGACACGATCTCGACACGTCTAAATAACCACCAAGTCAAAGGCTATATGGCTAGGTCCTCTGCTAATTACAACCCGGTGCTTATCCAGCCAATTGGGGCGTATCTCCGGCAGCCAAAATAATACTCCTCATTTTCCCCACAGAAGCGGAGAGCGGGGAAACGCCTAGAGAATGACGTTCACCAGCCAGTCCTCGGCTAGATTTGTATTCCAGCAGCCGACAGCAAGGAAATGGGATGTTTTTCTCCCTTCCAGTGGCTACTGTGATCTGTTTAGGATTCGCACTACACCTCTGATATAAAACTCAATTTCGCTACCACTATCATCCCCAGAACATCAAAGTTGCGGCTCAAAGCATATCTTTGTCTCTTGAGAAAATTTCTACCTCAAGAATAAGTACCATCATGTCTTCCATCATACAGAGACTTCGCCAAACCAAAGACCTTTTAGGCGGCGGTCAGCAATCCCCGTCTTCTCTGCCATGGAACCCACATTCTGCTGGGTTTCCTAGTAGAAAAGACCTGCCACGGATAGAAGGGGCTCCCGAGGGGGCAGCATGGGTTTGGGGGAAAGATGATAATGTGCGTACCGAAGTTAAAGAAGCAAAAAACCAACAGAAATCAAAAATCACAAGAGACTAAAAGGACTAAACTTGCTTAGATTGGGCGGCTGAATCTACTCACGCCGCAACGAGTGCTTCAGGCTTCGTCCGAGATCAAAACCGGAGAATTGGTCCCTCTGAAGTAGGTTTTTTCCAAGTTTTACGAATGATCCAAAAAGCTAATTTATTATAACTACAGTCTACCTCTTAACAACCCCGAACCACCGGCCTTTCATCGTGAGGTCTTCAAGCACACCATCAAAGTTGTCGTGGACGATGTGTGTTTTGATGACCTATACGAACTAAATACCCAAAGTTCTACACAATGGGACGGCTTTAGACACGTTGGTCTTTCCTTTTTGTTTTCTAATCATTCTCAAAATCGCAAGGATTTTAACCATGTTATAGTTTGCCCATATGCCGACGAAAACATTTTACAACGGCGTAAGAAACTCTTTAAATCGTATTTTTATTGAAAATATTCTCTAACAGTACTCTCCAGACAAAAGCCGAAGATGTTAAGGGCCCGAATGCAAACCTGAAGTGCAGCATCCATCACTGGTCTGAACATGGCATCGCCGGCCGGGGTGTACTCTTAGATTATCGGCGGTACGCCAAAGCCAATGGCATCAACTACGACCCTTGCAGTGGCCATTCTATATCATTCCAAGAGCTATTTAAATGCGGGAAAGCACAAGGAATTGACATTCGACCAGAATCTCAAGGAGGAGATATCAAAATTGGCGATATTCTGCTTATCCGCGCGGGCTTTGTTGAACGCCATGGCGAACTTTCTCTTGAGGAGCGAAAGAAGGTGATTGCTCATCAAACAGATACAGAAAACGAACTGGAAGCATTTCAGTTTGCTGGCGTAAAGCAGGAGGAAGAAGTCATTGACTGGCTTCACGACTGTTATTTTTCCGGAGTCGTCGGTGATGCCCCTGCCTTTGAGCGCTGGCCAACCCAGCAGCCATATCTGTTACACGAATATATTCTGTCTCTTTGGGGAATGCCTCTGGGTGAGATGTGGAATCTGGAACAGCTGGCTACCAAGTGCGCCGAACAAAAGAGATGGACGTTTTTCCTGACTAGCTCTCCTACGAATGTTAAAGGTCAGTAACTTTATCTATACCCATTTCTGTGCTAGGCTAACTAAACTTCGGTTGTAGGCGGTGTCAGCAGCCATGCAAATGCAATCGCTATTTTGTAGATCGATTCATATAGTCAAGTACATGTACGCAGACGCTTAAGTTCTGTCAACAGGTATCAATAGCTCATGTTATGAATGATAGCAATACCATTAATATGTATCTACGCAACGATTTCTCTCATAAAATTGATAGCCATAAAATCCACCACTTAGCGTAAACTTTCATGTTTCGGAACAGTAATACAGACGTACTCGTTGGTCGGTTAGTTATCGGTTATCCCTAAAGCTTCCCCGGATTTCCACCCCGGAATGGAGCACAGACTGTTTTCCCCGCACGTTTTGTACGTTAGTTATGTGAGATGGATCTTGAAAACAACTATAATTGCTAAAACGGACCCAGTCCGAGTGATCAATTGATATCATTCTCATTTTTTGGTAATGGATTAGCCAATTAAATAAGTTCCAGGTGGCCATTTCAAAACTTATATAAGCGCCGCTATGCGCGTCTCTTTTCTTTGAACAGTGCGAACTTCAATGTTGTCAACAGACTGAAAAGAAAACCGCCGAGATGATTTTTAAAAAACACTTTGTGAATACCTATAACCTCTGGGTTGTGGTTTTCGTCGCCATTGGCACTATATCCAGTGCATATGGGCTAGCAATCATCGGCTCGACTGTCGGGCAGCCCAATTTCTACACATACTTCAATCTGGCCGCACAGGGAGAGCCCGGATATGCGCACACAACCAACATAATCGGGGCTCTGAATGGCGTCAATTCCGCCGGTGCCATTGCTGGCTGCTATTTTCAGGCATGGGCTGCGGACTTTTACGGTCGAAAACGCACGATACAGATCGGCTCCATCGTGCTGATCTTCGGAGGCGCCCTATGCTCTGGAGCAGTCGATATAGCCATGTTTCTGGTCGGTCGATTTGTTGCCGGTGCTGCAGCGGGCATCTTGGCATGTGTTGTCCCAATGTACCAAGCAGAGGTCTCAACCGCGGAGACTCGCGGCGCGATGGTGGCTATTACAGGCATCATGTATGCGGTGGGATACACTTTGGCAGGCTGGCTTGGATATGCTTGCTACTTTATGAAAGCAACTGATCCGCATGCCACATTTTCTTGGAGATTTCCCCTTGCCTTTCAAGTGCTCTTTCCGATCATCGTGCTGGCGGGCAGTTCAGCAATTCCATACTCGCCTCGGTGGTTGCTACAACAAGGACGACGCGACGAAGCTTGGGATATTGTGCGACACCTACACAAGACACCCGAGGATCCCAACGGTGTTCAAGCCCGCCAGGAATTCTACCTCATGGAGAAGCAATACGAGTTTGACAAGTCTATGACCACTCGCCGGTTCGAGATTTTCCGTACAGCTGCAAACCGGAGGCGTGCTCTGATGGCTTTTCTTCTTATGTGGGGAGATCAATTCTTAGGGATCTTTGTCATTACAAACTATGGCGTTTTGATTTATTCCGGGCTCGGTCTAACGGGCTCAGTGCCGTTGTTGCTCAACGCATGCTGGACAAGCTTCACATTGATTGGAAACACCTGGACAGCCTTTTACATTGACCGATTCGGTAGACGTCGCTTTATGCTAATTGGGTCTATCGGCTGTATCTGCTCTTTGATCTTTCTGTGTTCTTTGACTGCAACGTATCTGGGCAAGGAGAACACAGCTGGACTCAGAGCAACGGTGTTTTTTGTGTTTTTCTACTGCTTCTGGTGGTGTTTTTTCATTGATGCGACCCAATACGTCTACGTCCCTGAGATATTCCCCAGTCATCTTCGCACCCAAGGCGTGGCCATTGGTCTCAGCGGCTATTATCTGGCATCAGAGGTCACCTTGGTCGCGGCTCCTGTCGCACTCAACAGTATTGGTTGGAAATTCTATCTTGTCCTGATTGTTCCATCTGCTGTATACATTTGCTACATTTATTTTTGTTTTCCGGAAACAAAGGGGCGGACTTTGGAAGAAATTGGAGATCTCTTTGGCGACGGAGACCGGGTTGCTGCTCACTGGTATCATACCACAGAGGAGGAGCGGGCGAAAATTGCTGAGGAAGCTTTACGTGATGTGAAAGCTCCAGGATCTACGTCCGATGACGAGAAGCCGACTAGTTTCCACGATGCTAAGGTTGCTTAGCAATTTGCCTGTCAAGTATACAGGCCTTGCTGGTCTACATATGTGTTGTTGCCCTTGACACATACTGTCCATATCAAATCATTTACAACCAATATTATTACATTGATACGCCTACCTATTAAGGTAATTACATCTTAAACTTAAAAATAGTTTTGCCTCTCCTTCATTTTTCCCCCCTATTGATACAAACGAAACTACTGTATGGGCGTAGTTATTAAAATAAGATGCTAAGCAAGAGAAACACGTAGAACATGCAGTCGGCAGTCTCAATGTGCCGTTGGATGATGGTTTCTTGGAGAAGAAGTTTCAAAACCAATGGGCAAAACTGTTGGTAAACGTCGATTCGGCCAGTAAATCTTGCTGGAACATTGAGGAGGTGAAAGATGTTTCGGAAATCGCAAAGGCGCTCTCAACGCGTTGATATAGCGGCGCTATCCGGGTTGAGTAGTGAAAATGACAGAGCATTGTTTGATGAGAATATTCGTGTAATGACCGAGGTAGTTATAGTTAGTCATGTTATATCGGGCCAAGGCGAAATCGAGGTAATCGGCTTCCCCGCGTTCCCCGGAGATCAATACTTTGCTTCCCCTCATCCTGCGACCCTTGTCTCGACAACTCATGAAAGTCTCAGCAAATCCCATCTCTGCATTTTCTGGCTAATTTGCAACGGTAGGTGCGTGGATGGCATGTGACGAGTGTTTCCGGCTCAAGGTGCGTTGCGATGGCGCATTGCCCTGTTGCGCCAACTGCAACAAGCTGCAGGTAGAATGCACTTATCTGCGCCCAGACCGAAGGAGGTATGTGCATTAAAATTCTACGTATATCGATGCTGAAGAAAAAAGCTCATACGGGAACTAGAATTTCAAAAATTGCTGTCAACACTTTGGTTGCTCGTATCCGTCTCCTCGAGAACACTCTAAAGCAGCACAATATTCCTATCCCGTATTCTACCAAGGCTTCGAAATTGTCAGAAGCGACGTCATCTCGCAAGGAACAAGATTTAATGAGTTATTCTCGAGGGCTGTCCTCGATAGTGCAACGAAAAGACTCAAAGTCTCAAAACGATGACCGCCCAGATCGCGAACGAGCACTCATCGAACGCATGGACAGAGGAAATTCCTTAACCCCTGGCCTCGATCCAGAAATCGAGCTCCTTGTTAAGCGAACTGGCTCACTCCAGTTCAGCGATCATGGCCAGCTGAAGTTCTTTGGCGCGACATCGAATGTGCATTTCTTGCGAAATTCAATCCCTTTCCAACCTTCGACCTCAACTTCTTCGCCTTCGTCCGCCGAAAACAACAAAAGTCCGTCGAATTCATCCTTACTTGAAGACACTGGTGATGTATCACGTAAAGTATCACGGGAGCTCGAAGACCATCTGATTCAGTTATATTTTGTCTGGGAAAATCCATATTTCCGCGTCGTAGACGAGGAATCCTTTATGACTGCTCGACAACAAGCATTGCCAAGGTCCAACGGCGAAAACAATGCACCGGTCTCATCCTACTACTCAGAGTTCCTCGTGAACGTGATGTTCGTATTTAAATTAATTTACTATGGTTGAAGGGCTAATCATGGCTTTTATCATTTAGGTGTTCTTGGGGAGCGTTGTTCACCGACCGAGAAGTCCCCGGGATTTCGTCTTTACATGACTTCTTCATCTTTCAGGCACGAGAAAAACTACAGCATGATCTGGATAACCCGACTATTGCCACTGTGCAAGGCCTAGCCATGATGAGTGGCAGTGAAGTGAGCAGAGGCCGAGACTCGCGTGGCTGGCTCTATTCCGGAATGGCCGCACAGGTTGCCCACCACCTAGGCCTGCATATGGATGTAGAGCACTACGTTCAGTCTGGTGATATAATGCGAGAAGAAGCTAATGCGCGAAGCACCGCCTTTTGGGGGACTTATGTCATTGATATTGCTTGGAGCTATTATCTTGGCCGGCTGGTAAGGCCAGTCGTGAACGTTAACCGAAATCCTGCCCAAACCCCTTCACAAACAGAAAATTCTCAGCGTCGAATCTGGAGAAATTACACTGATGACTCGGTAATCTTACCGGAATATGATGATCCGGTTGCGTCTATGTGGCGGCAACAATTGAAACTATGCTTCATTATGGAACGATTCCAGCACACATTGTAAGTGGAAAGTTGCAGCACTTGGCGCGCTCACCCTCTATGTTGGTATTTGCTGGATCCTAATATATTCATAGATATGATAAACAAACAAGTTCAATCGGCCAATTGCGCATGCATACATCCGCCGTGACATGGGCGCTGGATAAATGGATAGACGAGCTGCCCTCAGATCTTATGGTCAATTACGAAAGCACTTCAAACATTTATCTGCCCCATGTCTTAGTCTTACATGCACAGTTCCATGAGGTGATGATATTTGCGAATCACCCGTTCATCACCGAACCCAAAAGTGGAACCAGCTCCGGCTTCCTCTCTCTTCATACACAGAGGAAATACGCCGAATCAGCACACCGAATCACCCAAATCATACGCATATATGATCGTCTATGGACGCTGCGGCGTATTAATATTCAGTTTATCCATCCCATGTTCACAGCCGCCATGGTGCATTTATATGTGGCTTGTACGGCCAATTCGCATAACCGGGAGGTGTTTGCAACCGCGGTATCGGATCTTGAAACCTGTTGCAATGCATTGAGAGATGTTGGTCAGTACATGGAACTCGCTGTCTGGCAGCTGCGCTCGATAGACCATATCCGGCAGGTCTGGTACGATTTGTTGGAGAATCAGGATAATGGGTGCTATGAGGATATTCAAATGTCATCGGCACTGTCGTCTTTTAACAGCACCGATAGTGAACGCTGGTTGGCAATCGAAAAAGTTGTCCAAAAGGCCGTCAATGCCACAAATTCAGACCTGCCACGAACAGAGCCAATGCCATGGTCTGATACCTGGATGAAGATCCAAGAAGCCATCGATGTAGATCCATTCTCTGTGGGGCTGGCATGATTTCTGTATGGATTTAACCCTATAAAAATCTAAATATTCCAGATAAATAGATATCCGCTGATAAGCGTATCTCACTTTCAAAATTAGAGAAATGTGAACATGAAAATAAAGTGGTTGAGAGCTAGAATAGCATCAGTATAAACAAGTGGGGCGAGCACGGACCATTGCATTCGCCACCCGCAGCACTTCGAGCCTCTTTTCTTGACCAAGCAAGACTTCCAGCAAACGTTCCTCCAACCACCTTCACAAATATATCACCATGTCCGACTCAACAAAACGCTCCGCCTACGGCACGGCGTCGACCGATACCGACTTTCGCAAAACATGGGATCGCGAAGAATACGCCAAAAAGGCCAAAGAGGACGAGGCGAAATCCAGAGCAGAAGCCAAAGCGCGGTATGAAGCCAAACTCGCGGGCAAAAAATGGCACGCCCCTGTCGACTACAGCACACTAGAAACCACGTCGTCGCGTACATCGAGGCTCGATGTTGCTTCGATGGTTGGGAAGACTACGATGGTGCCTGCGGGCTCGGCGGTCGGGAAACGAGGGCGCGGTGCCGGTTTTTACTGCTCAGACTGCGATCTTACGTTCAAGGACAATATACAGCTGGTGGAACACTTGAATAGCAAGCAGCACTTGATTGCTATTGGGGAGAGCGGCGAGGTCAAGCGAGCATCCGTGAGTGATGTTCGGAACCGACTGCGCTGGTTGGCACACAAGAAAAGAGAAAAGGAAGAGGAAGATCGCAAGGCGCTCAATCTGGATCTCGACTCTAGGATAAAGGAACGAGAGGAGGAAGATGCTAGAGAGCGTGAAGAGAAGAGGGCAAAGCGAAGGGAAAAGCGGAGAGCTTTAAAGCAAGAAGACGACGAAGGCTGGGAGGGACGATTAGGAATTATTGCATAAAAGTGTTTGGAACTGCCCTTAGTCGTAATCTAGTCCATTTATGAGTATACCCATGGCGTTTAAAGGTCTTAGAGACAAACGGTGTTTCGTTTATGTATAAATACCAAGCGCAGAAAAATAATGCATTTGCAATAAAGTTATCCATATCCCAATTTGCTATGAACATATCCCATCCATGCCTTCAAACTCCTTGTATAAAATGCAAGTTGTTTCATCGCAACAGTTATTCAATGCACTCAATCCCTTCCAACGCCCTCATGGCCCGGCCACCCTCTTTCTCAAAGATGCCAATAAGCCTTTCGCATTCATGCTTGAGCTTCTCTTCGCCCTCCCTGGCGTTAAATTTAATCCACTCATCCACTGTCATTTTCATCTCTGGGCTCGTCAACATTTGCTTGCTAATATTTAGAGAGCCCGCGAAGGCACGGTTTTCTTTGTCTGCCAAACTGTCCAGAAGGAGTTGCTCAATATCCGCTGGCCTCCACGAATATTTCGAGGACAAACTTCCCGTAGTGAGCTGGCGTTTTGTTGGAGATAGAGTTGGCGTACTAGTAGCGAGAGGAACTCTTGTCGTCTGCATCTTTGTAGGTGAGAAAATAGGTGGCCTTGCAGAAGGCGGCCTAGCAGAAGGTGGTTGGTTTTCCGCATCGGATGATTGCGGGGACAGTGAAGGCGTTCTCTCTTGCGTGCCGCTACCTAGCACTACTCCTTCACTGCTTTGCGGTGAGCTCTGTGCCACTGATTCTATGAAGCTTTGTGTACGGTGCCTATCTTGAGGGAGGTCGCTGTAGCGCTGCGTAGTCTTGGGCGGCGCCTTCAATTTCGACGGTCGTCCTCGCTTCGGCTGATCCTTAGTTTTCGATACAACCTCTTCTGGGTTATTTTGAATAGCAGCTGATGATCGTGTGAAATCAGGGGCTTCGTCCATAGTTTGTTGCAGTTCGTCCTCTTCCTCCTTCGCAGCCTTGGGTGGCGCTTTTGACTTGGCCGGTCGTCCTCGCTTTGGCTGATCCTCAGTTTTTGGAACGATGTCTTGTGTATGATTTTCAGTGGCCGCTGATGATCGTGCCAAGGGCTGGTCTTCATCCACATTCTGTTCCGGCTCGTCCTCTAGCTCCTCGGTTTGTTTTCGTTGCTGCTGGGGCTCCGACATTTGTTTTTGAGACTGTTTCGCTGGTCGTCCGCGTTTAGCTTTGGGTTTGCTAGGCTGCTCTGTTTCTGGACCACGGTCTTTGGTCTCTTTTGATGGACGCCCCCGTGTCATTTTTGTTTGAGCTAGCTCGGCGTCATCTACGTGTGTTTCGGTCTCCGTAAGAATTTCAGGTTGGTCGGTAAGCTCGGCTTCTTCTTCGTCTAGAGATTTGCGCTTCCGGCCGTTCTTGCGTGTTGTGGATTTAGACTCGGTAGGTTCGAGTGAAAGAGCAGCAAGTTCATCGGTGGGTTCAACAGAAGCAGTTCTCTCCACAGGTTCTTCCTCAGTCTTGGTTGTTCTTGTCGACCTTTTCGCTTTGTTTGTGGCCTGTTTTCTGCCTGGCTTCTTTCCTTGTTTTTGTGCAGGTTGAGGTTCCTTAACTGGTATTTCCTCAGAGACAGAATTCTTTTGGGCCGGGCTTGACTTAAGATCGTCTTTCTCGCTTGGAGGGTAAAGAGTCTCCTCGATCTGCTCCTCCTCAGGGGTATAGTCTCGCTCCAGTTGCATAGGTTCGGGCTCAGGCTCATCCTCAGGTTCAGGCTGAACAGAAGCCTTGCCCCTTTTGGATTTCTTGGTGATGGGTTTGCGTTTAGGCTGTTTCTTAGTCTTGAGTTCAATAGGCACTTCGGCAATGGATTCTGTGTCGAGAGCAGTGTCAAGCTCTTCAGGAAGCTGGTCGGGTTGTTGCTCATGCTCATCTTCAACCTCCTGGTCTGCAGTACTGCTTTTCAGATTCCGTGTGTTGGTAGTCGAAGTAGATAGAGATTGTTTCCGGAATCTAGCGCTCTCCCTTTCTTCGTCCTTGTACTGGAACTCAAAAGGTTCCGAATTTTCTAAGGTCAGAGTAAGATCTTCCTCAATATCAGTCTCTAGAACAGACTCGTCCCGAGCACGGTTCGCTGCCGTCTTCGTAGTGGCAGATGCCGTAGATGCTTTACGCGTCTTCGTACTTCCGGCTTTCTTACCACCCTTGCGACCTTTCTTCGCGGGAGGCTGTGGGCTGGCCTGCTCAATAGCGGACTCTTCCAGATTATCTTGTTCAGTAGCTGTAGACTGCGGCACCGTGCTGTTTCTGATTGCTGTTGCCCTCCTTTTTGGGGACGGTTCCTGTGTTTGCGCCTCTGTGGCTGTTCTCATGGGATGGTCCTGAGAGATAGCTTCGCTAGCTCGCTTTTGGCCTCGCGTCGCACGTTTAGGCTTGACCGGTTCGGACGGCGTATCCTCTACGGGTTCTGCTTCAGCAAAACGCTCTTCATTGATCTCTGCCTCGTCTGCGGGAACTTCGACGTCTGTCTTCTTGGGCTTTTTCGATTTTGATTTCGTTGATTTCTTCCCCCCTCGGCCCTTTTTAGCTGTTGACTGTGACATGACGCTTATGTCCATTTGGTCATCATCAACAGGAGCTTCTGATGCTGTCGTCATGACAGACTGTGTAGAGAGTCGCGACGCCTTCGAGCCACGTGTCTTCTTGGATCTTCCCTTCTTCGTTGACTTTGCGGCAGGAAGAGCGAATACGAAGAATGAGCAGTCGGATGAGCGGCGATAATGTTCCTCACTGCTATTATTAGTACTTTTGAAAAATTGGTATAAAATGGTTTCAAAAGGGCCATACAATGGATCATCGGTTTCTTCCCAGCCATCTAGTGATAGCTTGCAGTACGGGCAGCTAGCCAGGTCCGGGCTCTCGTCACTAGGACAGAAGAACCAGCCAGCCTCGACCATCTGAATGCTGGTCAGTACGGGAAATCGACACTGGGGTTAAACACCAAAATACCTTGTCGGACTGGCAGACCCAACCACGTTTGCCATCGTGAGGCCAGCCTACCGAAAATGTTGCTTTTCGAGCGTCCACAATAGACGAGCTAGTGGGGTCATCGATCTCCGAAGGATTGGAAGACTTCTGCTGAATGTCCATCATAATGGCCCAGCCGCAGTCGGGCGAGTGCTTCAGGTGTTCCTCGACCGGGTTATCGCCGTCTTCCCAGCCGTCCAAAGCGCGCCTGCACAGGAAACACGTTGTGTTGTCGGGGTTTGTGTCGTATGGGTTAAAGAAGAATCCAGCATCGGCGAGCTGTCACAGCGTTAATTACAATCCAACCAAAAAATAGGAATGGGCGTGCTATACCTGCTCTGGCGACGGCGAATCGTACGGCCATGCTATCGGGTGGATAGTGCGCGCGGTAGTCGACGCCCTCGACTTGATTGATGGCAAAGTGGCGTCAAAGGTCGCCAGGCGCGCGGCGAAAGTCTCCATCTGGGCGCCCATTGCAGCGTGAATTCCCTGGGGGGAAAAGAGCAACGGAAGGCGCGTGTGGGATGTGGTGTTGTGTCGCTGGTGTGGTGTTGCCTCTGTTTACTTGCTTGTTTTGCATGTTTGTTTGGACGGCAACCGCGCCGCGCCGCCGATGCGCGGTCATGTGACGCCTCGGGCCCCGGCCTGCGCCAAGATGTGCGCACGTGACCACCCGCGCGGGTGCCGGGTGGTGGTCGGCCCCGATTCGCGCCGAGGACGCTCTGGACCACAGGTCGACGTCAATCGTCCAGCCCGCTCGCCGTGACTGTTATTGTGATTCTTCTTATTGTGGGAGGCCAATTCAACACCCATCGTGCACTCCCTCCTTGCCCCAATACTTGAGTTATGGTGTGACGTCGCTCTCTCTACCTGTTTTCTCTCCATACCGCTCGCAATTACTACAGACTGCCAACATGCGGCGGCTTGTGGTGAGCTCCTGCCCACTCGGGTGCCCAAATTCAGGCGGACTAACTTGAGATCCCTAGACATTACGCAATGCGCCTCGCTTGAGAACTCCCACGAGTTCATCTCTATCGGCAGCTCCGTCCATTCCCTTTGCTCTTTGTACTCGTTCCTTACGACCTCTTTCCACATGCAGCCTCCATACGCTTCGACCGAGCTCGCCGAGGAGCCTTCGCTTATCCGAGAAGGCACACAGAAACGAACAATGCCTAAATTACCTATCACGCGGAAGAGCACTCCAATCGTCTTCTTTCTCGAGTTCGACTACACTCAATGACGGGCAGGACTGGGAAGACAATCCCAACTTGTCCATTTCCACCTTCTCCGAGCTACCTTCCAAAAACTTCGGGGTCAATCAACACATGATAATCAACGAAGAATTCAAGGAAGCACTGCGCCAAATACTGTGGAGGTTCCGTGCCCCGATCCGCTATGCCTTTGCCTACGGTTCTGGGGTATTCGCGCAAACAGCCGCCCCAGGTAGTGGACCCGGTCATCCGTCGCCGCCTCAGGCTATTCGCAATGTCCAACAAGGAAAAGGGAAAATGATTGACTTCATCTTTGGGGTTTCGCATACCCAACATTGGCATTCCCTCAACCTGCAAGAGCATCGCGACCATTATTCCGCTCTGGGGTCATTGGGGTCCTATGCTGTTTCTCAGGTACAGGACAAATGGGGAGCCGGTGTTTATTTTAATCCGTTTGTGACTGTGAATGGCACATTGATTAAATACGGTGTTGTTAATATTGATACGCTATGCAAAGATCTTAGCCAGTGGGATACAATGTATCTCGCTGGTCGCTTACAAAAGCCCGTGAAAATCCTTCGGGACCATCCGAGTGTGCGACTGGCTAATCAAGTCAACTTGCTATCCGCGCTGCGTCTTGCGCTTCTTCTCCTGCCTGAAGAGTTTTCCGAACATCAGCTGTATACCACTATTGCCGGACTCAGCTATATGGGCGATCCGCGTATGACGGTATCGGCTGAGGATCCGGGCAAGGTCAACAATATTGTGACCGGTCAGATGGATTACTTTCGCCGTCTATATGCTCCTTTGATTGAGAACCTGCCCAATTGTGACTTCAATGACCCTCGCTGTACCGAGTCGGACTGGATCGATGATCCGGAAGCCAATGTCAAGTTGAACCAGGACATGGATCCTGTCAAACGAGGAAACATGGTCCGACGACTTCCCAAGTCTTTTAGAGAAAGACTCTACTTTCAGTATCAGGCACGCTATCAAATTCCTAGAGCAGAGTTCCTCAAGATGATGGAGCAAGCCAGCGACGAAGATCCAACTCGCATCCACCGCCGACAGGGCGGGCCTTTTGAGCAGCGTGTTGCTGCCGATGACTCGTTGAAACAGGAACTTCACGCCGCCGTCACCAAGACAATCCGGTGGCCGGCGACTATGCAGACGCTCAAGAGTGGGCTAACCGCGGGAGTCGGCAGAGCATGGACATATGTTAGTGAGAAGAGAAAAAAGCACTCCGACTCGAAGAACAAACCCCAGCTCCCAAAATCAGAGTCTGAAACGACACAATCGTCAAAGTCCTCTGATACCTCTGAAACTAAAAAGGGATGAGAATCCTTGTATTATTTTATCTTGCCAACTATATACCTCGTTTGATCCATCTCATTTGTACGGGCTGTCATGTTATAGATGAAGCATTAATGGCGTTACTTTGAAGACACTGCATGTTTACAGGCTTAAGCCGTGATTTGTGTATATAGATGTGTACTGAAGCATTGCGTTTTGAGAAACGTTTGTTGAACTTGCTCAGCCGGCACAGTTGCTACAGGCAAAATGTCGCGAGGGAATCGCGTCGCCTATGTCGGACATCCGCGCAAAAAATATATAGAGTGTGGGTAGTATTCACCATTGTTTCCCCGACGCAGAAGTCCACTCTGAGAGGTCCAGTATTTTGTATAAAATAAACCACTGGGGGTTATATATCACTGGATGATATACAATGTAGACACGATTTCAAGAACTGAAGAAGTACTCTTAACATTACATGGTTTTAGTACATATGTAAGACTAATATACTCTGGATGATAATAATATATAATTGAGCTCAATTATACATACGTATAATATCTGCTTTTGTCTTGCTTCTCGCATAACAGCAGATTCTTTGGTATATGTATCGGAGATAAGTGAGAAATGAGTCATCTTTGTCCAGCGAATATTTAAAACTGACCGCAACCCCGCCTCCGATAATTCTCCTCTTCACCTCCACCACACCATCACCAACCACAATGACTTCACGAAAGTCAGCATTTGATCTGTCGACATGCGCGCGACCTAATATTCTCAAACTGCAACCCTACCGATGTGCTAGAGAGTGAGTCGCCTTGCTACTCTTACTGAAAACTTTTTTTCTCCCCGCAGGATACGTCATTCCGCAAAACGGAGGAGCCAGCCAGCTAACGCGACGAGTCAAACAGCGACTATAAAGACGACGGGACAAACGTCTTGCTCGATGCCAATGAGAACGCCTATGGACCGGGACTTGAATTAGATGCTGCTGGTAATTTGCCCGCTGCTTCAACTGTCAATGGGACCGGGTCGCCGCAGATTGATTTTTTGGGATTGAATCGATACCCCGATCCGTGAGTTTTTTTTTTTTTTTTTTTTTTTTTTTTTTTTTTTTTTTTTCCTTTCAATAACACGAAGCAATTGGTGTCCAATTATATATATCTAATGTTTTATTTATGTTTTAGCCACCAGATTGATCTCAAGCAATTACTATGCAAGCTGCGAAACACCAAAGTCCACTCGCAAAAAGACCTGAAGCCAGAGAACCTGTTCGTCGGAGTAGGATCGGACGAAGCGATCGATGCCTTAATACGATGTTTCTGCGTCCCCGGCCGAGACAAAATCCTCACATGCCCGCCTACTTACGGCATGTACGCAGTGAGCGCGGATGTCAACGATGTCGAAATCGTCAAGGTGCCGCTGGACATGGACAATGGCTTCCAATTGCAACCGGACAAGATCAACGAGGCACTCGCGGCGGACGAGCGCATAAAACTCGTCTATATTTGCTCACCGGGAAACCCCACCGCGAACCTGATCCGTAAAGAGGATATCCAAAAAGTGCTTGAACACCCGACGTGGAACGGGGTAGTTATCGTCGACGAGGCATACATTGATTTTGCACCGGAAGGGTCCAGTCTGGCAGAATGGGTGACGGAGTGGCCGAATCTGGTTGTGATGCAGACTCTGAGCAAGGCCTTTGGGTTGGCCGGTATCCGACTCGGAAGCGCTTTCACGAGCCCGGAAATCGCGAGGTTGCTGAACAGCATGAAAGCGCCCTACAATATCTCCAGCCCCACGAGCGCTATTGCGCAGGCAGCGCTCGCCCCGAAGAATCTTGCTGTTATGCACCAAAACAGAGCGAATATCATTGCTCAGCGGGAGCGGATGCTGGCTGAAATGCCCAAGATCCCTGGAGTTGGCCGCTTCCTTGGCGGACAGGCTTCAAATTTCTTGCTCGTGGAGATGCTGGACAGTAATGGCAAGCCAGACAACGTCACTGCACTGGGTGCGTACGAAACCATGGCGGAGAAGAAGGGCGTCGTGGTGCGTTTCCGTGGGAAGGAATACGGATGCGAGGGCTGCTTGCGGGTGACGGTGGGAACAGAGGACGAAACGACTCGATTCTTAAAGGAATTGAGAGTTGTGCTGCAGAATCTACACTCGGGGACGACAGTACAGTCGTCAAAGTGAGATATTTACGGGTCTTTGGAAATGCAGCCAATTGCATAAAATCGAAATTTCTCTATAGAACAAATACATACGCACATAACGTTGCAGTAATAGAATTGCACAGAGAATTTGGAATCTCAACTATCGCCCTATGGCAAGGGTCAGAGAAATCGCCCAATAGGAGCAATTCCAACCGTGATGATTGACAGCAAAGACATAATACACCTACCTCTTCCGGAGTTGACCACGTGCATACTTGGTCACCTGCAAGAACCGATTTGTATAAAAGACCCAGATTGATGGTTGTATTATTTTTCTGATTATTTTACTTTTATTAACTATGTATAGCCCGCCATTTTGATAGTATGATCAGTGCCAAGGGGGCGGTGAATAGCCCTAGCAGCTGCATCCAGCACTGCAACTGGTGCCAATCCCTGTTTATCCAGGTGCGTACAGCCAATCAGCCAGCTGTCCGTACATGCAATCGAATTTTCTGGAAGGAAAAAGCGGTGTACCTTAAAAAAAAGGCTAAGAGTATGCAGGTAGGATTGACAGACCTAGCACAACCGGCCAGCTGCAGGTTGCAGGACCGTCAGTAGAGCAAGCACTTTGCATGTACGTATGGCGCATGTATGCAGGGATGTTCATAATGTACAACGCGTGCTGACTGCCTGACACTCTGCAGGGTTGCATCAGCGATTAAATTCCAAAATGTTTTCTTGGAACCTGGCTGTCAAGGCACATGTACGTATACGTATACGTAGACAAAGCCCAGCCCTACAGACGGTTACCGCAACAGGCAATTGTCGCTGATTATGTCACGAGCCAAAATGTTGAGTAATCCAGAGCCAGGGCGTTTTAGCTGCTTGTTTAGCGTAGGTAATATCGAGGCTTTTGCTAGCGAATGCCGCCGAATGGTTCTGGAAACCGTACTCCGCTGGAAGCTATTGGTGGATTAGTTATATCAATTGATAAATGCACAGGCACTGAGCGCCTGGCCACAAGGTCGCATGGACGCATCTATCGCCCCGGCGCCAGTTTGGAGGCGACGCATGGGTTGATTGTATTCACTTTGAACCGTAGACATGCTGTTGTAATAATAGACGTCTGTATAGACTACGATAAAGTATAGACGCGACGGCTAATATAGCCTGCGCGCGGAACCGTGACATCGGTTAGAGATAGATCAATAAACTGATTATTATGCAAAAAGTACAGAGTACAGAGCACTGATAAACACACTTAAATGGAACACGAAATGAATGAACGGCATGACAAATACTCAAAGTTCAACCGCAACTGCATTTCCGGCGTAAATTTATGTTCCCCGTGTTTTCCACCGATGATCGCCGACTGACACCGGAAATAACGTCCAAGTCCGCATCTTTACGTACTTTTAGTTGGTCCTTTACTCTGTAGTTTCCTTAGCATTTGCAAGTGGCGGATTTACGCCCACATCTCCGACCCGACCCTCTCGTGTGCGCAAGACTCGACTAATACCCAGTCTCGAGTTTCAATCGAATTGGGTCTGCTGTCAAGTATTAGTTTGATATTGTCTATTATTATCATGGTCAGTTTTTTTTTCTGCATTTGAAGCCCGACGAGTCAAGGTGCGGCTAGTCCCATTTGGGAAATAGATGACTTGCCTTTTTAGGAAATTGGTGGCAGGCTTCTAGACCTTAATCCTTAGCACTCCAAAGTATTGCATCTATAGTTCCCTAGATGCAAGCGTGACCCCTCAGCTTTTCCTTTTATCCTTTTTTGTTTTCAGATTTAGGCTGATTTAGTGGCTTAAATAATTGATTTGTAAATGCATGCGTTGATTTCTAATGAGACATTCGCTGAATTATGACATACAGGCCTATTATGCGATAGCACGTTGGACAAAAAGGATAATCAAAAGCAACAAAAAAAAAACAAAAGAACGAACAAACAAACATCGGAAACAAGTCTATAGCTATGACGAAATCGTCCTAAAGGCTGACCTTGGCGGGGGGTACAACGGATGATTCTGGAGCGCCTGCATTATCTCCGTTTCTTCATGCGGCGCGACTGGAATTATCGGACTTTGCATACATGTACTGCTCGACGAGGGTGTCGAGGGCCCCGCGGATGGGTGGTGCGCAAACGATCGCCAGGCTTCTAGTTCAGACTGCAGCTCGAGCAGCTGTGTGTAGAGCGCGCTGACATGGTCGGTGGATTTTTTGTAGTTGGCTTCCAGCGATTGGTGTTTGGCGTTGAGATCTTTGATGTGCGACTCGAGGTTTTGGATGTATCGGTCTTTGCGTTCGCGGAATGTGCGTTGAGCGATGCGGTTTTGTTCGCGCCGTCTCTTGAGTAGATAGTTAGAGGAAAGTAAATATAGAAAGCATATTTAAATGCAGTGGGTTGCATACTAAAGATTTGTTCTCGGGCAGATCATCCTCGGATGCAGTTCCGCTCTTGGGAGCCCGCGTCTTCTTGGGGGTTGTCTTGTCCTTTTTGAAAGACGATTTCGTCCGCGAAGGCTTCGCAAGTGACATCTGAGGGCTGGGTGTTGTCGTGGAAGGAGGGGGCGTCATGGCGGATGTTGGGATATAGGACTCGAAGATAATCTCTTTCTTGATGGGGTCGTTCGGCGTGGAATTCGTATCAAACTGGGAGGGGGTTGAGGACATGTCCTGTGGTAGACTGATTAGCTAGTGATTCGACACTGGCTTTGAATACCACCCCTTACTAGAGCATCGAGTGAGTAGTCAAAGTTCTCCATCATGTTGTTATTGTAGAACCAGCCCTGGCTGCCGGGCATCCCGGATATGGGCATAACCGTTGGATCAAAGTCCATTAAAATCACACGTGAGAAGCAGCGAAGAGGGTATAGGACAAAATAATAGATAACAGAGCAGGTTGTCAACGGTGAAAAATAAAGTGTCTAGATGTATACGGGCACAGACTACGTAGGGCGTGCATCGCGGCGGGTCTCCGGGCCTTTTATACAGGGCTCATCAATTGATCAATTGACCCCAAACAGACTGGCGGGACTCTGGACTAAGCACACGGCCCGCATGGGAATTAGGCTACGGCGCTACGCTGAGGCTAAATGCAATCAATAATAATAATTGGCCATGCGCCTTTCTTACCAATCCGCCGTCATGGGTTATTTTTGACTCGAGCCCAGACGGATCGTGGATGCGGACGTGGATGCGGATATGCATGTGGATGATGGATCATGGATGATGGATGGCACCCTATCTGCACTGTGCAGCCCACGCCAATCCAGAACCAGTGGCGTGTACAGTTAGTTGTGTGTGTGTGTGTGTGTGTGTGTGTGCTTTTTTCCTTTTTATTTTTTCTGTTGTTGTCTTTTCCCACCCCTGTCGTATTTCTGTTTTCTGCTAATGCCCCGCTCTGCTGAGAACTGCATTGCATCGGCTCCCACGAGTTCTTCAGCCCCGACCACCGGCCTGGCAATGTAATCAAATAATACATAATGGGGGCGTGTTTATCCAACCTCGCCGGCCGTTTTCGGCCTGAATGCTGGAGTGAAGTTTTCGGAGGCAGCCTTGCGAAGAGGAAGGAGCACCTCGGATGACGCACTTTTGCTGGATGCTGGGGTGTGTTGTTCTTGGCGTGATTTGGCGCCTGTATGGAGAACCAAGTTTAGGATAATACTTCCTTCACAAATAGTGCTGAACGTGCTGTTACTACAGATTTATCACGTGTTCAGACAGCCTGACCGGATATGACAGGCTTGGCGACTTACTTCGGGCAGGGTATTTCCGGCGCGATGCTCGAACGGGAGCATGTACCCTGTACCTCTGGCTGTACCTTAAATGTGAACGTTGATAGTGTCACTGTACTTACTGCCGTATGCGCCCTAGTCGCTGTAGGTCTACTCTCTGGGGCTAGAGCGGCTGCTTAGCCACAGCGGAGGGTTCCCACTGTGGCTGGTGAACCCGCAATACCTTTGCTCTACACACCAAACAGATCCCTCTATTAAAAGTTTTTTGCCTCTTCCCTGCAGTCGCCAATCCCCTGCATGGCCCAATTTTGAGGTGGCACAGTTTGACATCTGCTCGCCCGGCGTCTATTTCCCTGTTGGGCTGGTTGATAAAATCAGCCGAAGCCCACTGTGGAACGTCCCTTATGCCTAATCCGGAATATTGTGGCGTATGCTCTGCACGAAAACCCAGCACGCACACGTATAACAACCCATGTCGAGCTGCCAATGAGGGCAACTAGGCTTTGTTTGTTTCAAGGGTGACGAAAAAAAAAAGGGAAAGGGAGATACTAGGAGACAAACTAATATAAATCGCGCCGGCCGCGCTCTTGGAACGGCACCCTGGTTGAACCTCGCGGTATAAATATGTAAGGGCGTCGACGGGAATGCCCATATTGCTTATTTACCCCCCGAGTGACATGGAGGGCGTACATCTCGGCCATGGCCATGGACGACACGGCCTAGAAGGGGGATCGTGACGTAGAGCGGTGGCCGCACTGGCCGTGCTCGCAGTGTCTGTGGGCATATCCTGCATGTGTTCCCGATGTCTCTGGGCGAGCGCGCGTGGACTGGCTGGAAGTGGGCTGGGCGGGCGTGATGTGATGGGGGTGATGTGAAACCACCGTAGGTCGAGGATCAAGGCCGGTTTGCAGGTGGTACGACATTAATTGGAACGTGGAGTGGGCGTGGGAAGAAGCAACGAGAATAAGGTCTTGGGATGAAGCGCTCCAACTACTCTGCTGCTTTTGCTGGGCGACTGAACCCGGGAAGAACGATCATGTGACGAGAGCTCCCGGGTGAACTTGTGAAGAAACGCTAGGCCCAGAACGGACTAACGGCCCGGCTGCGCTTCCCCAGGCTTTCTGCAGCGCCGTCGAACGTCGCCGATTCCTGCGACTGCGTTTTTGCGCATTCCGCTCCGTCGAGACGAAAATGCCTGCGAACGACGTGACTTAATCCCCCCTGGCGCTGCGCGGCTGAATATCAATTCTAACCGATTCGATCTGCCTGATCTGCTCTGCTTTGCTTTTCCTCCTGCACCACCCCCACACCTCGCCTCCCCCGGTCGACATGGTGCCAGGCCCCGCCAGAGGAGGAGGCAGCAAACCACCACCCCGACGCCGAATCCCCGCCCCTTCTTCGCAGCCTCAGGTCATCTCATGGCGCTTCTCCAGCGCTCCCGCAAAGCCGTCGAGAGTATGTCGAGTTCTCCCTGCTTTCATGCAACCCCGTGTCGTCGTCCGACTCACACACTAACCGCATCATGCACACAAAAAGACTGTTGAGCCGATCACCCCCGAGCATAGTCCTACTACCAAAGACTCTCCCGACGATGAAAAGACGAAGAAGAAGCAGCCGGAACCCCGTGTCGAACTGAAAGATTTGCAGAAAAGCTTCGCCCTGACGCGGAAAAGGCCCGCCTCACCACCCGCCGAACCGCCCGTTCAACCGTCCATTCAACTGCCCAAACTCACTCACGTCGATTCCGTGTTGGATCCGTTCTGTGTGCTGCCAACACATCTTACTAATGAGGATGAGCAATTATTACAATTTTGTTAGCATACACCCTGCAACACACTGATGTCACTGCGCTAAGACAATGTCAATCGTTATCAAACAGATCTTACCGTTGTTTCGCGAGACGTTTACGGCACTCGTTCAGATGCAGTCTTTAACCCTGTCCGGGATATCAGCTTTGCGCTATCGCTTCGATCGCCCATGACACTGCAATGGATGCTGATTGCCGCTGCCGGTTTCGTCGCTGGCCGCCGAGGAGAAGGGACGCCCTTGGCGATCTTTCGTCGGAAATCGATTGCTTACCAGAACCTACGGACAAAACTCGGGAACAGCCCGACAGGTCCCATATCGGACGAGTTGATCGACGTCCTTATCATGGCCACTATGACCGAATCCCGCATTTCACAACGCGATGCCTCGAATGTACACCTCAGAGGCTACGAGCGAGCCGTCCAGTCAAGAGGCGGCTTCAAGAAGATGATCCTGGCGTCGTCAACGCCCCTACTATTTACGAGCCATTTGATGCCATTTCTTATCTGTGAACCGCCAGCCGGCGACGTTGTGTTAGGGCCATCAGCTTCTCATCATGCTTTTCATATCCTAGAGATTATCGCCAAGGGAGAGAATACCATCGACCCTTCGGAGCTACATTTCATGGCTCCGGACCCAAATAGCCCGACGCCGGATTCTAAATATGCCCCTTCTTTAAAACTCAACCTGAGCGAGTCGCTCCGCCTTCTCCTCGCCTCCAGTCTCCTCTCTCGTCATTTACGTCCCGACTTTTCTATATATAGCCGTTATGCCCTTCAAACTGCACAGTACCTATCTCTATTTATTATCCTCACCACTTTGTGGCGCCTCCGCAATGAACTCTCCCAATCGAAACTATTCCTGAACCGTCTGAATTTGTCACTGATCCGAAGTGGCGATCATGACAGCCAGGGCCATGACTTGCTCACTATGGAGGGGCTCATGTGGATTACCATTAAAGCTGCATTTGATGCCCTTCAGGGAAATGTTGACAATCAAGCCGGTCTCATTGTTGATTCCATGTCGGCCCTGAAGCTGTTCGGTGCCGCCAACGAAGCGGTCAGACAAATGCTGGTCGAATATATGTATGAACTGTTAGCAGAAGGCATCGATCGCTCGGTCCTGCTTAGGAATTATGAGCTTGCCGGGGCCATGTCGTTACGCAGTCAGGATTACGGGAATTTCAGCCGTGATCCCGGCGAAGTCACTTGAACTTGTATGACTCGATGAATATAATTAATATATAAAGAAGAAATAAACATTCAAACACGAAGACAACCAGCACTATCATGGCTGCGGAAACATTGAATGTCCCGGGATATCTACATTCCCAAGTTGGTCTTAAGTGACACGGTGGCGTGCACACATGTAATATACCGACATGTATAGAACTATTTAAAAAACATATAATATAGTACTACCACCCATTCGACTTGCGGTCGCAAATTCCTGGGATTCTGGCTCCCATATACTCAATTAACCCGTGGCATTAATTCGAGTGACGCTATAGCGAAAGAACTGAGAGTGAGTTGAGGAGTTACAGTGTTGCCGTTGATAGCATGGGACTGATTAATGATAGGGGATTATGGTTCTATCTGAGGGCATAGTGGGTTGCCATCTTTAACAAAGACGAATAGAATTCACTACATGTATATGTAGTATCTACCAACGTCTAGATGTTATAGCCAATATAATTGGGATTAGGATGCGAAGCTGAAACTTATCAGAAGTCAGTCGATGGTCTCTGAAATACTATTACCTAAATAATATGTTATATTCATTTCATATCACAGCTGAAAAACGACAATAAAAAACCCCTACATAACTGGCCCCAAGTAGTTACTCCACAGCTTGGTATCGTTGTATCATCAAACCCTAACATCGGAACTAGCAACTTGACTAGTATCGGAGCTTTTCAATCCCACTGTCTTGCCCTTTGGATGACCCCTGATAGCCAGTGTTGTATCCTTCATGCATATACACGTTCTGGTTGTTGTTGTTACCGTACCCTTGGTGCCCTCCTTGCTGATACGACGGATGCTGAGTATATTGCGGAGGTGGCCCTTGCTGGTACATGTTTGGGTGAATGTTGTTGTGCATGTTTTCTTTCTTGTCATGCTTCCTAATTAATCAACGAATGATTAGTGCGTATTCGTGTGGAAGAGGGTACAGTAAATAGTACTTCATGATAGTCTTCACGGCGTAGAGACCGCCACCAACGAGGATAGAAGTTTTGATAAGACCCATAGTTTGTGTTAGAAAGTGGTTTTTTTTTGAACTTGTTTGTGTTTCTCGATTGATATAGGCTTGAATGATATCAAATCAGCGTTGAATAGATAATATCGAATTGGCAGAACTTGATGAGCGAAAACAAAAAATTCCGGATATATACCTCTCTTAAATATCCCTTCTTTCACCCAGAAATCCATGATTCCATGGATTTGTGACCTGTGGCTGATTTCTAGTTGACTCGTACACTATACCCCAATCGGGAAAGAGTCGCTGCAACAGGCAGCCGCGTTTGGGCGCTGCGCCTCTCAAGTCGCCGGCGCTTATGGCTACGATTAAGTTTAATTAATAAATTAATTATAGGCCGCATCGTTTGGGCAAAGTCGCACGAGGCTATACGTGTACGTATTCGCATAAAATAGCGACGAATCATTCATTGCAAATCGACTATTTACACACTATTTTGCATCACAGAGAATGTCACTTTTTCTTTGGCATTTTTCAACTGGCAGACTATTTATAACCATTTTTGTATCCTATACAGTCGTGTTGAACCGATCCTCTTCGTCGCCATCGCGCTGATACGTTTCTCGCGCAGACATGAGGTCTTCTTGCTCCTGACCACGCACGATATTCTCGGCCTTGATCACGTCTTCCTCAGTCTTGGCGACCGGAGGCGGAATGTCCTCCTCAATCTGAGCATAGGTCATTTCCGAATCGGCAGTTGCAGCGGCCGCCTCAGCCACAGACTTTTCCTTTGACTCAGGCTGCGAGTCCGATGTTAGGTCTGTGGTTGGGGTCTCTTCGGCTCTGAACTTCGGAGGATGTATCACCGGGGTTTCGTCGTTGAAGAGACGGAGAAGCATCGCGCGTCGGTCTTCTTTTGGAAGCATCAAGTTGACAGAGTACATAGACCGCCATAGAGGCAGAACCATTCTCTCCCTGAGAGTTTTTGTTAGCTCCAAACAGACAAAACCAAGGGGAAATATTCTTACTGTAATCCATCTTCAGATTCACTTGGTTCAACCCTCATAATGCAACACCCCAGTTCCATGTCCTTGACCTGGGCTCCGATCTCACCCAATTGCTGGTAGGTATGCTCGTCCAGTTTGGGGAAGAGCTCAATGAGCAATTTCCGAAGTGTATCTTTCTTCGTCAAGGTCACTGTACGTTCCGGGCCGAGCCAGGACTCAATGATTGGCAGGCCATCAGTCTGAATACGCCACGGACACTGGTTGGGACGCTGTGTGTCCTGTTTCACAAACATCTTCACACCGCCATGGACAAACTTCATGCCGCGGCCTTCATTTTCCGTCAGAATATCACGTCCCAGGACGCTTGTGTAGTAGATCGTTTTGGTCATGGTTCCCGCTGCGTTTCGCACCATAAACCGATCCCGGGGAAATTGGTCTGAGATATTGTAAAACTTGAAAATTTCTGTAATCTCGTCTTCGTTACCAGTGACATATTTAAAGGGCTCCTCAAACGGTTGCCCAGGCTTCCGCTTCCCAGGCGGCTTCGTTGTTGCCGGGGCTTCTGCCTTGGGGAAATCCGTGTCGTCGTCTTGACCTTCGACATCTGATGGAGGAGGGTGGTGGACAGGACGATCACCTATAATCACTTCGGTCCCATCCTCTAGTTTAGTGCGCTTCGTAGGCACTTGGTCCTCAAGGTGGTCGCCAGTTCGCTTGCTGGGAGATGCTGGAGCGTCCAAGGTGACAGCGTATGATGGTTGATGAGAAGACTCTGCCACAGTGGCATTCTTTCCGTCAGACCCCGCGGTATGAGGTACGATGTCATCGAGACTCTCGATTTTGTCCAACAGCCCACTGTTCTTATCGTTCGCTTTTTGTTCCAGTTCTTCAACAACGGCAGCAACCGAAGCTTTCGGAATAATTTTGGAAGCATTTTCTGGTTTAGCTTTGATCTCGGTTTTCTTCTCCAACACGGTAATGAAGAATCCGCCGGTATCTTGAAGGTGGGGATACACTCTTAAACAACGCTCCAGAGGTAGGTCTTGTGATGGCGGGAACATGGTCTCCGACAGCCGACCTAGCCCGGAAATGCCAGCAGTTTTCCTTTGCTCTTCGACCTCTTCCCAGCTGTTCCATACGCGACAGTCCCGATCCAGGACTTTCCATGATCGCAGTCCGCCCACTCGTTTCAAATCCGGCAGTTCTTGACTGCAGTCAATGATTCCAACAAAGTCCGGTCCTCCGCAGCGTTCAATTGCAGCAGCAATTACGGCTTCGTTCTCAATGGGGTTCAAACTGCAGGTAGAATAGACAACACGGCCACCAGTCTTTAACATCTGAAGAGCCCGGACCAGGATGCGCAACTGCGTTGTGTGCAATCCCAGAGCATTTCCAGGTGTCCAGTCTGACCATATAGTGGGGTTCTTCCGTACTGTACCATCGCCAGAGCATGGAACGTCGGCCAGGATGCGGTCAAACTTGAGGTAATAATTGATGCGTTCTTTCCCGGGTGGCGAAGGCAGCTTGATGGATGGGTATCCAGTCGCGTCATGATTGGTAACAATCAGGTTAGGCGAATTCAGTCGCTTCATCTGATGTACCAACATGTGTGCTCGCTTGAAGTCGCTATCGTTGGCAATGAGGAGACCAGTGGTTCGTCCGTAGTCCTCTAGCCCAGCTGGAAGCTTGGACGGATCGTACGTGCCCTGCTTGATATCTTCGACAACTTTTCTGGTGGCATCTTCTTCTCCAATGTGAAGCAGTTCCATCAGCTGTGTTGACTTGCTTCCAGGGGCAGCACACATGTCCAGTACCGTCATGCCGGGTCTGACATCTAGGAACAAAGGTGGTATCATACTGACAACCTCTTGTCGAGTAATATTTCCAATGTCTGTTTCGGCCACGAGGAACTTCTGAAAAGAAGCAAACGGAGGGAAACGCCGGATAACCTTTTTCGGGGTTGTCATGTACCACGCCAGCTGATCGGGATACCATGGCACCGGCTTCGGAGGCTCGACAACATTTCCTTCGTATGTAATAGAGGTGATCCGGGGAATGTGGAAGTCCACAAGGCGTTGTTTGACAGCAACCGCATGTCTGTCAAAGATTCGTCATTAGTCCATGCCAATGAGTAAAGGACAGAGCTTCAAGCGAGCCAAGAATGATGGTATGACGTACCCTTTCGAGCCGGTGAAACGGAAGCTGTTGGGCAGTTCTCTTCTCAATGCCGCCCAAAAAGCCTCTTGATCCTCGGCTGGAATGATCCCGTGGTCATTGTAGTAGCTCTCGAACTTGGCATTCGTCTTTACTTGTTCTACCCAGTCTCCCCGTACTCCACGACTGTCGCCGCCGCCGCCTTTCTTGTTAAACTGCATTCCAATTGGTTAAAACGCACTATGGAGGGATCAAATTCAGGGTCTAATAAAAGAGACATACTTTCTTGCCTTTTCCCATTGCGAGTGGTGGTGGCGCGCAAGACGCTGCACTGTGTCGCTCGATTGTCCCGCGCAGATTTGGTTTTTTTTTTCCTGAAGCTCTTCGATCGACCCGCTTTGCTTATCGCGGGACAATAGCTGCCTCGGGGAATAGTCGGCCCGGGATTCACAATTGCATCATGCATGTCGAACCATTTCTGTCGTTAATTAATAAAAAAATTATTGTTTCATACGAGGTTTTAGCATGTTTGTAATGTATTTGCAAGGTTTCTTTTTTTTGGGGGGTGCTATTGAGCAATGCAGGTAGTATTGCAAGAGTTCCTGTTCAATCTCAGGTCGATGACAAAAGAAGCATAGACATGAAAAGTAAAAAGAGAAGACGACCGCAGTCGAGAATTATTTTGAGTAAATGACGCTTGTTCTTTAGTCATAGCACACGGGAAAAACACACTAGGCAAAATATATGAAAGATAGGAGATGAGATGTATATGTGAGAGGGGGTAGCTGGGGAAAATGCATAATCAGACGTTTGAGAGTAACCTCCAGCAAAGGGCAACATCATCAAGAAGAGTTTTGTAAATGCACAAATCATGATTGAGTACTATGCAATGATGTAAGAGCGAAGCCAGAAAGTTCTCAAAGACTTGGTGCAGTTTGTCCAAAAAATAGTATGATCGTCGAATCGGTTCGTTTTATTTATTCCTTGTCTTCGAGGGAGACTTTCTTGAGCTCATCGGCAGCATCAGCAGCGCCGTCCTTCTCTTGTTTCGCCTCAGCTTCGGCAGACACATGGCCGTTGACACCAGCGTTGGTTTGAGCGACCTTCTTGCCATGGTCGGTAGCGCGTTGGAACTCCTCTTCCAAGCGCTCAATTTCCTCTTTGGCCTTCTTGATGTTCTGGTCGCACGTTAGCTCATTGATTCGAGGTAAAGCAGAAATATACATGGACACATACCTCCTGGGTCTTGGAAGCCTGGTTCTTCTTCCATTCAGTAATCTTGGCGGCGAGCTTCTCAACAACAGCAGGGACATCACCCTGGCTCATGGGCTGGTCAACCTTGACCTTGGCAAAGTCCTCAATGACGCCAAAGCTGAGGTTGAATTTACCCTCGGTTGGTGTGCCTGGAGCAGGAGAGGCGTTGGCACCTTTCTTGCCCTTCTTACCCTTCTTGCCACCTGTGCCGACGAAGTAGTCGTCGTCGCGCTCGTCCTTCTTCACAACTCGGACACCCTTGATGTTGGAGTCATCTACAGTTCGACCAACCTCGGCACGGAAAGCACTCTCAGTAGTCTTCTTCGTGTCATCAAGACCGAGACTTGCGAAGTTGTATGAAGGGTCAAAGTGACGGATAAGACCCTGGGCTATCAGGATCTCGTCGGTGTAAGCCGGCTGGGAAGCCTCTTCGAGTTTCTTGTCGGCAATCTTCTTCTTCTTCTCGCGCTCAAAGGCGTCGCGCTCCGCCTTTTGGCGCTCCCGACGGATCTTCCATGCTTCATCCTCGTATTCCTTGTACGCCTTGCGAGCCTTGTAGTAGGTATCCTTGATTTCGCGAATGGCCAAGAACTTGGCCTGCTGGTCCTTCTGCAACTTGGTGCGCTCGTCGCGGAGGGAGTTGAGTGCCTTGAAAGCAGAGTCCTGCTCGCCCTTGATGGAATCAAGCTCCTTTGTAATCTCGTTGTATTTGTCGCTCAGAGCACGAGCCTCGGGGTTGTCCATGGCCTTCTTCAGCTCAGAAATCTGCTTCTTCAAGGCATCAATGCTCTTTTGGCCGTCGTCCAAGCCAGCAAAGTTCTTGCGCTGCTTTCGGAGGTTAGAGATGTCGGAAAGAGCCTTCTTCTCATCCACCAGACGCATCTTGCCAGAGTCAACATCCTTCTCGAGACGAGCGATTTCCTTGTCGATCTCCTCAACGTTCTTGAAGGCAATCTTGTTGCGAGAGTTGTTCTGCTCAGCGACACGGGCCTTGAGGTTCGAGTCGAGAGCGTTCAGTTTCTCCTGAGTGCTTGAACGGGCAGACTTGAAGCCTTGCTGCTTCTGGCGGATCGAGGCGAGTTCAGCACGAAGCTCCTTTTGGCGCTGGGCAGCAGGCGAGTCCTGGTTGTTGGGCTTGGCGGACTCGATCTTGGCCTTGATTTGGTTCTATATCCAGCAATCCAATTAGCAATCCACCGTATGTAGCATTATGAATCTACCAGGACGAACAAGTTTTTCTTGAGCCGCAGTGTGCTCCTTCTCAGCTTTGGCCAGGCTGGCCTTGTACGCATCCTCATCGGGCTTGACGGGGCGAGTCTTCTGCCCAGTGGGTTCCGAGACAGCGGCAGACATGTTGCTTGCCTTAATTGAGGCCTAAATAGAGGACAAAGAGAGGAAGTCAGCGTGACAATTCTTCTGGCTCTTGCGAAAGGGAATTGGAAACCGGAGCGCCAGGTCATGAGTTGGCGACCACAAAGAGAATTGAGGCCGTTGTAAGGGAAGACAAAAAAAAACAGCAGCAAGGAAGAGCATGTACTTACAGTGGAGAGTGATGAACACCAGGAGAAAAGAGGCGCAAGTGACCGACCACAAAGAGGGAATTGAGCCAGGAAGCGATGCGAAAGAGCCCACGGTCGTCTTGTGAGATTTGTTTCGCTTGTAATTTTCTCCGATTCTGGCCTCTTCGACGGGCAGCCGCGTCTGGCCAATCGGCGCGCGGCCGCCAAGACCGGTTTCCCACTAGCCCCGAATTTATTTTAACGTTGGGCGACGCTAGCGTTGGATCTTTCTTTGCTTTTGCCTTTGCTGTTTTCTTTCACGTCGCTTCTTGTCGCCTGGCAGACGTCCTGATTTGCTCGACTTGTCACCGTCACTAATACTGCTTGATCCTTTTTCGAAAGACGCGCTCTAACTCTGATCAACTGTACGAGCCTGCGCTCCTCTCTGTCGTGCGACCAAAAGTTTTTCCTGCGCCGCGGCGCCCATAAGAAGATAGAGATAAATCATGGACGACACTACCTCAGGTGTTTCCAAAGAGGCCGAGCGCCAGGTCTCTCGGATGTGGCATACGTGGAAGACTGTTCACTCCATGCTGTCCGATCGGGTACGTTCATTCTGAGAACCTAAGAAAGAAGCAGACGGACCCAACGTTGAAGTTTCCAGCTGACCTGATTTAATCGGCAGGGATATGATATATCTGACGATGAGCTGCGTATCTCCCTTTCAGACTTTACCGCAAAATACACGGATGCCATGGGGTTCCCCGAGTATGCATATCTTCCAACGCTGTCATATACGTAACTAACACTTCTTTGTTATGCAGCCGAGCCCGTATGAGAGTTGTCGCCGGACCATCCGAAGCCATGAAGGCCAAGCACACCCCGCTCAAGAGACGAGCCACAGACCCGGAGCCCGTCCCTGACTGTGGGACAATATACGTTGAATTCTGCGCCGACTCTTCCGGAGTTGGCGCCAAACAAGTGCGCGCGTTCATCCACCATGTCGACGAAGGGAACTACCACTCAGGCATTTTCATCACGCAGACACCCATCTCTCCGTCTGCCGTGCGCCTCCTCACTACCCTTGACAAACGAATTTGCGAGCATTTCCAGGAATCAGACCTGCTCGTCAATATCACACAACACGAACTTGTGCCAAAGCATGTTCTGCTGAGCGCTGAAGAAAAAGCTCGTTTGTTGGACCGCTACCGTTTGAAGGAATCCCAACTGCCTCGCATTCAATTCTCCGACCCTATCTCTCGTTACCTTGGTCTACGACGCGGCCAGGTGGTTAAGATTATCCGAAAGAGTGAAACGGCTGGTCGATATGCCAGTTACCGATGGGTTATTTAGCCGCCTTTTGCAAACATCGATATCAAATACATTTGCGTCAGAACAAAGGCAGGGGTATACCATTGGGTAAAAAGAAAATTCAACAAGACCACGAAAAACATTTTAAAAATTAGGTCGTGTCTGGAAGAGAAAGCATGGTGTAACGGCGTATGGGATGTGATTTTTTTTTTCGCTTTCTTACAAGGCACAACGTTAGGGTTGGCCTACTCAATAATTGTATCAATGATGTATTTATGTCTGCTCCTTGTATTTAAGTTTGATGTCAACTAGCTTCAAAAAAAGTAGCACCAGATACAATGAGTTCCAAGTTCGCTATGTTTTAGGCTATTCACGTGGGCTTCGAAGAAAAATGTTAAGATAAAGTATAAATTATGAGTAGTTTGTATTATATGTAAGAATGTATCGAATCTAAAAAACAGCGCATGTTCCTTGGGTATATCCATTGATCCAGAAATAACAGACGCCATAAATGCATACGCAAACAATCAAAATTAAATAAATCACCATATCCACCAAATTCGTAATATGGAACCCGAATTCTACCTCGTATCAGAGGTGTTATCTGAGAGCAAACCGCCTGCATCATGTATTTCGATATTCGGAAAATTATGCTCCTCGTCAGACTCGTGGCGATAGTAAGGAGGAGCTGTTTGATTGCCCCTGTCAGTGTGGGGAGGGGATGAGATGCTGGCGACAGAGTTGCTTGTATAAGAATCAGAAGGGGAGAGAAGACCGCCGACGTCGTGCCAAGGTGAGCCGTTTTCTTGGTTGTATCGCATATATCGCGTTATTCCTGGGTTGGCAGACTGCATAGAGTGATGAGAAGAGGTGCGAGGAAGTTGGTAAGGAGCTCTAGTTGTAGTAGGCGATGGTGGATCACAGTCATCCAGTAATCCACCAACATCGTAGAAGGACACACGTCTTGGCGACACCTTTGAGCTCCCTGAACTGCGTTGGTTAGTAGAGGCAGAAGCCCAGTCGTTCCTCTTGTGACCCTGACTGAATGTCCACCCTTCAGTTACCCCTCTTCCGCCAGCCATGACTACTGGGGCAGGGCGTACTATGTTGGCTTCGGTAGCATGCGTTTCAGGGTCCAGGCGAATGCCCATGTCACGAGCCAGATCCGCGTCACTTCCCCAGTGGTGTTGAGTGAGTGTTGCTCGTCTGACTGAAGCTTGGTCGGCACTTTCACTTATAGACACCGAACCTTCAGGGCGTTTGAATTTGGCCTTTTTGAGACCTCGGTCGCGGACAAAGGATCCAATCACGACAAAATTAGAAACGGCCGTGGCGGCTAGGATCTCTAAAGAAGCGAGAAGAGAACGGAAACTTTGTAGACCATCCCGTCGGATGACAGAGGGAACTCTGTACCCAGTGATAGCGACCAACACGAATGACGAGGCGAACAAAACGGTGAGCTGAATTTTGCGTTTGATTGTCAGGGCTGATGTGACGAACAGGGAAACAGGCAGGGCAACGAGGAAGAAATCCGTCAAGATGTCGCACACTCCCATAGTCAACAAGTTCGCGTAGCCTAGTCGGCATTGAGGGCCTGGATCGGGAACCACCTGCCAATAGTGATTGAACGGTTGACACTCTACCAGTGTGGCAACTATAACGGCGACCAGTGTGCTAGCAAGGAAATATTCGATGGATCGAAGGGCGATTTGGAAAGTCCTTGTCCATACCATTCCGGTCAGTCGTCGGAGGAACTCGCAAACGGTGTATTTTGCCATCCATATACTGAGAAAATTGCGAACCAGGTTAGTCTCTCTGTTCTAGACATTGTCGTTGCGAACGCAATGCTTACTAGAGTGCATAGAATATCCTCGACGCCAGAACCAGCCTGCTCCCAATCTCGCGATGGCGAATATCCAGCTCGGTCAGTGAGTTTGTTTTGGTATTGTTTGTGCCCCAGATCAGAACCACATGAACAAAAGCCATCCTGATGAAAAGCGGGATGATGCTGGCAATCATGAACTTGTCTTCGGTGAAGAATCGATTTGTCCGTTGATATCGACCGATGACTCTGATGAGGATGATGATGAACGAGAAACAGGTGCACCACCAACTGACCAGGAGAGTGGGATTGTCTTGCGCACGTGTATGAGGGTCTGGCGGGACATTTCCGTATATGCTCCTGGCAACGAGCACGGCGAGCGCGGAGGACATCGCCCTGCTGACCCGTGGCTACCGGCCGTAGCAATGCAAGGTAATGAAACCGCAATAGCTGTTCATTTATCAATGGCGAGGATTCCTACTCTCCCTTGTCTTAAGGATGCTCGATTGGCGGGGATCCATTTGAAGTTGTGTATAACGACGTTGCTTATGTGCAATGGATAACGATTGCGGTGCCAAGGACACAGTATGTAGAGCACACGATAGCGGAAAGTTTAAGAAGGGAGGTTTGATAACGGCCGAAGCAGGAAGGCGTCGAGACTTTCAGTTCGTCGCGGCGGACAAAAGGTGACGATACATGTAATAATAAAACTGAGGGGGAAGTTAGAAAAGCCGATCAGCGCCGCGTAAAATATCTCACGATGACAGAAGCGACAGCGTCAGAGCGGGGCAACAGATAACGTCGAGAGCTCTTAGCGGCCAATCAGTGGGGTGATTTCACAAACCGGTGAAGGAGGTATTACTGCCACGACTCACGAGGATAATAATAATAGTAATGCCAACGATTAAGCACCCAGGACCGGATGTTGATAGCAGACGGAGGACGATAATTCCAGGTGACTCGCGCGCTACGCGGTGCAAGCTGTGGAGCACCAGTTAAACGGCGGCTCGCGCAGATATGCCGGGTTTCAGTCATGGCGGTTCGACCGTGGCGAGCAGCAGGCGAGCCATGAATGGCGCTGCGCCGCCGCAGGAGATGAACGGGGCAATCGAACTGACTCGACTGCGCCAGGACAACAACCAAGATACTGTACGAGGCAGGCCGGTGCAATCAAGATGGGCTGCAGGCAACCGCAGCAGCTGGCCCACCCCGCATTGCAGGGAAGGAGCGGTCACGGGCAGCCTCGCCCACGGACATTTTGAGCCTTTTCGGGCAGGTCCGGCGGTGTTGTGGGGCCGGATGGCCGAGATGGGTCCAAGCTGCACCGTCCATTGGCTACCACTGCGATTATCTCGATTGGCGGCAAAGCTAATTGCCAACGGCCAATTGCGGAGCCGCTGCACGCGACAGCTTCTGTCGCGCTGAACCTTAAGTTAATCGTTGACAGTCTTTGCCAGATCACATGCCGCCAAAAGTAACGTGGCTTTGCCGCTTTTCCTGCGACGCGCCAAGCTGAGTGAGGCAGACAAGGAAGCCAGGGTACAATGGATAATACAGTGATAAACAAGGAACGAAAACCATCGGCGACCGAGGTTGTTTGATAAAGTCTGGGATAGCGGGACTCGGTCGGATGGCCCGGGTCCCGCTTAATTCCAAACCAAGCATTATGACTGGTGGGTAGCTCCACCAATCAGCGGGTATTAATTTACCGGATTGCCCCACTGGGCCTCACCGTTGGTTTCCCTACCATTGGTTTCCCTCCAGCTTGAACGCAAGACATATCATAGCATTCAGAGTGGCCTGCGCGAGTGCAAAAGGCTCTACAAAAAGTGCATATGATCAGATTGGTGTTCAATTATTATTACTAGGGAAACTATGAGTGATTGCGGCTGCGGAGTAAATCCAGTCCAGGGTGCCAGGGTAGGAAATCGCCCAAATTTCCTATTTGGGATACAACTGAGACCCGTTTCCAATGCCCTAGTGACGTTTCACGTGACTACAAGTCGAAAATTATATCTATGCATTGTTTAAACATCGTACGATGTTATGTGGGAACTTGTATCTTAATCCAACATTCAAGTTGACGATCGGCGGACATAACGATTTAAAGCCGACAACATGCTCCACATGTGCAGTTAGGTATAGGCAGGCCATGTATGCAATGCAATTCCTTGCCGTCACGGAGATAAGCTTCGGTCAATTGTATTTTATGCCTTTGTCCTCATATAAAATGTGAGGAAACTATGGAATCAAAGTTCTTATAGCAGCATCGAAACATAGGTAATACCAAGATGGCCGACGCCCCTCACGGTTGGTTAGACATCCATGGCCACTTTTCCGTTCCACGGGCTTCCTCAGAAGATGCTGCCGTAGTCAAAGCCTTTCGTGATATCCACTTCATGGTCTCAGAGGCTCCCCGGTGGAATGCAGAGGAGATCTTGGCCTATAATGACCGCGCCGGTGTCTCCATGCAAATGCTGTCAAACCTTCCCCCAACGACAGATCAACTCAAAAAGTCAAATGATTTTGGATTATCGATAGTTGCTGAACATCCGTCCCGATTCGGATTACTTGCCGCGTTGCCAACGGATGAGCCACACGAAGCCTTGAAAGAAATCACCAGAATGCGAAACCAAGACACGCGGGACATGGTTCAACCTGACGGGTTTGCTGTAACTACAGTTCGGAATGGTGTTAGTCTTGGGGATGCACAATTGCGACCTGTGTGGGAAGAGCTCAACAACAGAAAAGAAGTTGTTTTTGTGCACCCGAATGCCTACGTCCAAGGTCAAGACGGCCGACCCTCTGCTCTCATTGACGTTGCTTTTGATACCGCTCGAACTATAAACAAAATGCTCTACAACCGTGTCCTTCTCGACTTTCCTAAAATCACGTGGGTTTTTGCTCACAGTGGAGGTGCCTTTCCAGCTCTGTCTGGGCGCGTGTTGTTACTCGGGTTAGAGCCGTGGGTTCCTAATGAAGCTCGTGTCACCAAAGAGGAGATGAAGGAACAAATGAGTCGCATCTACATGGACACAGCTGCCACTGCCGCAACGGGTATGGAGCCTGCAGTCAAAATGGTTGGTATTGAGCATATCGTCTATGGGGCTGACTGCGGAGTCCCTTGCTCAACCGCAGCCACCATGGAGGAAAATCGGGAATGTGTCATGGTTATTGCTCAGAACATCACAGGGAACAAAAACTTTGTCGGAAAAAATGGATTTGATTTGTTTCCAAATGCCAAAGCAAGAGCTGCATCAAGCCAACGTTCCTAGTAGCATTTATCGTTTGAATGGTCAAAAGTCGTGTCCCAGATTTCTGATGTAATTCACTTCTGTAAATTTGAATTATACAACCTTCCTTCTTCTATTGATAAGCATCACAGAAATAGCGCTGACCAGACAGCTCCTTGCTCAAAACTGAATATAGCACAAGAAATGACAAGATCCAAACTCTGTTACTGGCCACAAACACTCCTAGTTCTCATACTTCATCCCAAAATCCGCTTCTTGTAGGTTACCTCTTGGAACCGAGAGATACCTTCATCCAACATGCGGACTAATACCGGGTTCCGGTTGTCCGTATTTCCTCCAAATGTTCAGGACGTAGTCAACTCTATCCGCTAGATTCACCAGTTCAATTGGGATAACATGAAACGGGAGGTCGTTTTCTTGCAGAATTCGAACAAATAGGATATGCACATTGTGCCACTCATCCCACGATTCTGCCATCAGCCGTGTTCCATCGTCATTCAACCACTCCTTGTGCGGTGGGCAGAGAAAAATTAGTGACTTTGTCATTCTATAACGCAGAAATGACCACGCGAGAGACTTTTCGAGGATTTGGCGGCCATGAGGAGGGCCATACTGCACTGCGTAGACAATTGGATCAATTCCTGAGCGGTCAGATAGAATAATCCTGTGTGTAAGATTGCTCTCCTTCTCAAACTGGGCGTTGAGGATAAGCTGTTGAAGCTGCAATGCTCTGTTAGGATTGTTTATGATATCATCTCGCGTAAAGTGATGTTGGCGCAGAACATCTCGGGCCACCTCTGTAACTGTGGAAAACAAGGCTGAGGGATACTTCAATCTGATAACATCCACCAAGGCTTTTAGGAGAGTCGTCTTTCCTGTGCATTGTGCACCAATGAAATAGATTGAGGCAGCCGTGGACATGGTGGCGCCGGATTCAATTTTGATTGTAGGATATTGTTTTCTGGAGATGCATGGTGTGGTGTAGATAAAACGAGAAGTCACGGGGAAAGCAAACGGGCGCCACCTGCATATCTCATTAGCCCACCGCTTTACCCCTCGTCACTAACTTGGTATTAAAGCAGGATGAAACAGTGAACAAGGAGTGGTGGTGGCCATAAAATCAATGGCTGCATGGAGAAATGATTCGATTTCATATCATCATAGCCCTCCTTCGTTCTAAATAAAGATATCGCACACTTCTCAAATTCTCTCATTTATCTCTATTACAGGTGTGATCATGGCCCCGCAAAGCCTGGGTTCCTTTTCACGAATTCTTCAAGCTGAATTCCTCTTGACAGACTCGAAATGGTGCTACAATGTCAATGGATTACCTGGTCCGAAAGCAACGAACCCAGGCCGATGGGTCAAATCCCTGGACCTGGAGTGTACCCCGACGATTCAAAAGCTGGAGTTGAAGTTTATCAAAGTCGATCCAAACCGCGCAATCAATACTCAAGAGCTAGACCATCTGATTCATTTCTCCATAGCAATAGTCAGCTAAAATCGCGATCTTGCTATTTACTACGTGGATCTAAAGAGGAGGTAACACGGCTGGTAGAATCTCTCGGGGATTTCTCGAAAATCAAAACTGTTGCTAAAAAGGCCAAACGCATCGGGCTATTATTTTCATCTTGCCATGCTCTACTCCAAGTTGCAGATGGGAAATATGAAGACATTGACGATATTGAAACGTCGGAATTTAACTTTACGGATGGCTGTGGCTTGGTCGGGGAGAGCACTGCCAGGCTCCTCTCTCAGAAATTGAAAATCGTCGTTCATAACCAACGTTACCATCCTTCTGTCTTTCAAATTCGATTCAAGGGATACAAAGGAATTGTCTCTTTAGAACCCCAGTTACGTAAAGGATGTTACTTCCAGTTTCGGGCTTCGATGCGAAAGTTTTCGGGTACGACAGATTCTTCTTTTGCTGTAGTTGAGTATTCTCAGGTATTTCCCTCTATCCACACAGGCCAGTTCTTTTTCTAACAGAAGACTCAGCCCTATACATACGGATATCTCAATGATGATATAGTGCTTCTCCTCCACGCACTCGGAATCACAAAAGATGTGTTTTTGAAAAAGCAACAGGAACACTTTCGTTATTTACATGACTCTTTCACAGATCCCGGAGTGGCTTTTGTTGTTTTGTGTTCCCTAGGTCGCCTAGATCTGGCAGAAAAACTGGTCATGGGTGGAATCGAAAATATTGCCAGTCCTCTTCGTGGTCTTGTCAACGGGGAGTATGCCAAGATGCTCAATAAACGAGAAGAGCACAAGTGTCGCATTTTAGTGCCTGATTCTCGACTAGTATTCGGTATCTGCGACCCTAGAGCGGTCCTCGAGGAAGGGGAATGCTTCTTGCGCGTCACCGACGGCACGTATGGGAGCCGTCCTAGAACACTCCATGGTTGTGAAGTATTGGTGACTAGAAACCCCTGTTTACACCCAGGTGATTTGCGAAAGCTTAAAGCTGTCGATAAGCCAGAACTTGCCCACCTCACAGATTGCATCGTATTTCCCGTCCAGGGAAAAAGGCCCGCAGCAGATCAGATGTCTGGTGGGGATTTGGATGGAGACAAATGTAAGATCAAATTGGACCATTAACTCTTAGACGTTCTGCGCACTGATATATATGACAAGTTTTTGTTTGCTGGGATCCGGATCTTGTCCCGACCACCATGTCCCAGCCTGCCGAATACCCACCCGGCCAAGTTCCTGTATCCTTGCAGGGTATCACAGTAGACGATTGGATTGAATATTTTGCACGATATACAAGTGCCAGCTTGGGCCGTGTCAAGAAGCTCTTTATACAATGGGCAGTCCACAAAGGTGCCATGAGCAGGGAATGCCAGGAGCTCAATCGCTTACACTCCCTCAGCGTTGATGGAAATTGCATTAAAATCCCCGACAGGCTCACCGCAGTGCCACCAATGGACGAAAATATCAGTCAGGGTTTTATATTGAACATATTGCATGAAGTAGTCAGGGAAATGGCCCAGAACAAGGTGCTAGCGCCCACCACTCGAAGCAAGTATGATACCAGAGAAGTCATCGAGACTATACTATGTCAGCCGCGAACGTGCTCTGAGTTCTCCATGTTGCGTTTAATCCATGACTGGTGCTACAAAACAGGCGAGGCTAATATCAGCGAGCTGCTTCATTACTTTGACCTGGCTGCAATGACACCAGAACAACGCCACTGGTTGCTTCGTGAGTTACCGACGTCGATTGAGTATCCCTCTCTGGTGATGAACGGCCTTCTTAATTCAGCAATTCTTGAAAGACGAGAATTGGCTCCTTTTCATTTGGACTATCCGGGCTTGCGATGGAAACGAATATTCTCTGCGGATGATCGCCTGGCAAATCTTTTTGAAGTGATTGGGAAATCATTTGCTGAATTCCACCGAAAACTTCTTGTATTGAAAGTCCACGAGCGACTAACTGTAGCCATCTACATTCAGCAACAAATTATCCCAGAGGAAGAAACTTTGGTAGGACAGGGAGTAAGAGTGATTGCCTTCCCGCATACGCAGGAGCTTGGAAATCGCCGTGGCCGTATTCACGCCACTAAAGCGACATACCGCCTATATTTCGACCATAACGTCTTCCAACTATACCAGTCTGCACGACAAAACACGTTTGTGTGGATTGGAAGGCCAGGTAAGAATGATTCCTCTTACAAGAGCGTCAAGGGTTCAGCAAATCGCACTCGGGAGCGCCAGAAGACAATTGAAGCCGGGATGAATGCAGACTGGGTAACGAGTATCGCGTTGGATCGGTTTAGTTCGCACACAAAAACCCAGATAGGGCGAGTATACCGCGATCGTATTGCTACTGCAGTAAGTGATCACCCTGAGTGCAATCAACAGATAATTGCTGCTATCGCCACAAAACAGAGTCGGCTTACAAGACATAGGAATTATATGTCATCAGTAATACTGATGTAAAGTCATTTCAGGCCTTGGACTTGTGGATGGATAGTGTTGATACCATGGAGACTATTCCATTGTTTGAGAAGGTCCCGCCTCTCACGATCTCTCAATTAACCACGGCGGACTTGACATCACATCCGGAGGATATTCGCAACTTCTTTGAATCAGAAGACATCTCATTACTAGCCCAACCCTCATTGCAGACGAAAATCGCGACTATTTTGAAGGTATGCTTTGAACATTCTGGGAGTAGCCTTTCCGGGAACATATATGAACACTATCTTCAATCCCCCGAGGCAGTAGGAGCATGGACAATGCCAGAGGAATTACTAGAAGGGTTAATTCAGGGTCTGATATATACACCTGGGAACGTAGTCTTCTTTGCGGCGCTTTCTCCATGGCAAGAAAATTTCCCTGGCGCCCTTTCACGAACACTGAGAGCACAGAGCCTACGCCTGCTGAAGGCGAACCTCCAAGCGGCAAGCACGATAGGCATGTTTGCACTGGAGGCAATGAAAACCATCCTTGGTGAGCTGAATTCATTGTCTCTGGAATCGTTCCAAGAAATAGTGGAAGATGCATGCCTTTTATTAAAATCTCCGGACCAGTTGCTGGATATTTATCTCGACGCAGTTGCACTCGCAAGTGAGAGGCTGATCCATGAGCCTCCCACAGTAAGGGACTATTTCACTCGAAATATATTTGCCATCGCTCTCGACCACTGCGAGGAGGCAGCTGAGTCAGTCTCTCGTAAAGATGACTTTTGGGCTTTCGAACCGTTTACTCCTTCGTCTGTGCCTCCTGCTCTAGTCAGCCATCGCCGCCTAGATGCACCACAGCTGGAGCGGTTGGCAGCTGGGGATCACGTCCAGTTTGAACTGGCTAGATATCCGGAAAATGTTTTCATCACAGAGAAACCTATTTTTGACGCAACTATCGAATCATCCATACAAGGTTCGGTGACCTTCTTGTGTCTCTCTTATCCTCCGGCCTATTGTGTCTCAGCTCGATGGAGGATGAAACATTGCGGCTCTTTTGTCACTTCAAGAGCTATGCTGGACTCTCTGGTTAGCTTAATCAAGGATAAACAAAGTGCATGCGCGTTATATCCGCTACTCATCGAAAATAAACCATTAAAGCATGTCTCTTCAGATGATAATACATACGAACACCGAACAGACCTAAACGAATGCCAGAACGAGGCTGTCGAATATTCGCTCAAATCCCATCTCACGTGCATATGGGGCTCCCGGTACTGGAAAGACACAAACAGTGGCCGTAATTCTGCAGGAGCTTATATCGAGAAGACCAGAAGATCGCATTCTTGTCACAGCACCCACTCATAACGCGGTGGATAACATTTTGAAACGCTATCTACGTGTCGTTGGAGCGACTGGTTTGAGACCTTTGCGAGTGTCCACAAATGTAAGCTTCTCTGCCGCTCTATCTTAACCGTAGTGACTGTACTAACATCTAGTCTGCCCTGAGTAGATCAGGAAAGTAGACCGGGAATTACTCGGGTATACGTGCGACGGAATGGAACGCAAAGAGATTGGCCATAATCGAGCCTCTAAAAACCAGGCGCTGGAACGTATCCAACAAGCCCGCCTGATCTTCACAACCTGTGCTGGAGCCGGACTCGGCCTCCTCCGAGGCGAGAATTTTCCCATTGTCATAATTGATGAATCATCACAGCAAACAGAAGCAATGTCACTAGTGCCATTGACAAAAGGTTGTCAAAAAGCAATCTTGGTTGGGATCATGTCCAGCTTCGCGCCACTGTGCGAAAATATTCAAAGACTCTAGGATTTGAGATCTCCCTCTTTGAACGTTTGTACATCGCTAAAAATTTACCAGAAGGTTCACTGAGTAAAATCATGCTGAATGTACAATACAGGATGCATCCACGGATATGTGAATTTCCTTCTCGGGAATTTTACGAGGGCAAACTTAAAGCAGACGTTTCATGTGAGCGAAACCATCTCCCAAAACTAGGGTTTCCATGGCCAGAGATGCCGTCATCCGGAGGGCAGTTGGAGCGATGTGTATTTGTTCCTTGCCTGGGAGATGAGGACATCGGTTATCGATCGAAAGGAAATCTCTTGCAGGCAGAGCTTTGCAAGGAGATCTATTGTTTGCTAGTTTCCACATCCGGGTCTATTGCTGTTCTCACTCCATACACAAGGCAAGTCAAACTGTTGAAAGATCGCCTACCCGGCTCGGCTACTGTCACCAGTGTCGATGGGTTTCAGGGCCAGGAAGCCGATATTATCATCTATGTCACTGTTCGATGTAACCAGCATGGAGACATTGGCTTCTTGAGCGATCTGAGGCGCCTGAATGTTGTGTTGACTCGAGCCCGATCTGGTTTGATTGTTATTGGCTGTCCTCGAACATTAGCAAATGCGGCATCTCTTACCTCGGCAGACGAGAATATGGACTCCTGCCGTTTGGATCCTCGCGCGGTTGACCAAGATGCCGGACCAGTTTGGAAACGTCTGGTACGATCGTTGAAACGGGTAGATATATCTTTGGCCTCTCAGTAGATATTTACTACCTAATAGAGCATTCTATTGATGACAAATTGTACATAAGGAGGGACATCTGCGTTTAGACATGCAAGGTCATAATAACCACAGGGCCTTGATTGCAATTCCGCGAAATCTTACCCAAGTACGACTTGCATTGATTCCGGAGGTAACTTGAGCTGCTCACTACAGCAATCAAATGTTCAAATTTTGGAAATTTCAATTTCTAATGACACTATCAAGTGCTATGTTTGCAACATCATCCTTTTGTAACTAGTTGAAATCACTGCATTTATGGTATACAACGGCTGATGAGCTTCAACGCTTACTGTACATGTTAAGATCGAGACGTGCATATGTAAATGCATGTACTCTATATCATCTATAACAATCACGACTGCCTTACTGAGCACTTTGCACAGCAGCGAGTCCAGCCACAAAGCCCGCAGCCTGTGCCGCCATCCCGTTATTTCCATACGTAAAATGCTGGGGGGTGAGCATCAGACGAATAAACTGCTCTGGGGCCAGGTTCGACACGAATGAATCCCAGCTGTCTGCCAGTTGCCCAGGGAATTGAACAACCAAGCTTGCAACAGCTTCGGCCTGTTGAGCTCCCACAGCGATACCGGGCAGCGATGCGAACGGGCCGACAATGTCGGAGATCGAGGTCGGGAATTTAAAGTCACTAGGCAATTGGGCGCAAAGTGGATCGAATACGGTGCCAGTGACGCAGGACGAGGAGAAGCTGCTGCTGGGGATGGATGTTGGTAGAGATATGTTGCTCCAGACACCATTGGGATCTCCGAATGTGACTAGCGCTGCTACTTTGTCGAGTGCCGTCGAAGAAACTTGCTCGAGGGCTTTGTGGGCGACAAGAGCACCCTGGCTGAATTATGGATTCGTTCATTAGTTTTAATGTCCATTGAATAGTTTAGAGATCCAATGCAAGACGCATTGAGCGTTCGGTATAACATCAACCGATTCTTACCTCCAGCCTGACACAACAATGGCACTGTCGGGACATTTTGAGTTGTAGTCATTCACGGTCGAAGCAAGCGATGCAGCACCGTCATCGCTACCGCCATCAGCAAGATAACCATCTAGGTCAGCTTTATATGCAGTTGAGTCGACACCTTGCAATGACACCGATGGTATGCGGGAGGAGAGTTCCTCAAAGAATTGAGGGCCAACCCACACTCCAATGTTCCTATATTTCGACTTAGCGAATGCGACTTTGTGATTTTCCGAAGATCATAGTTGGGAAAACGTGCAAACATACCCAGAGTCGAATGTGCCCCTGGCAAAGATAGCAGCTACCGATGCGCAGTCTGCATTTCCTTGGATCACGTCGGCCATTCCATTCGCTGTATCGTTGACATCCTGACCTGCAACGATAACTGCTAGCGCACTGTATACGGCGAGGTGACTGATAACCGACTTCATATTTTTCTTTGTTATTTCGCCAGTTGTTCACTGTAATCAGCCGCGTAAGAACTCTGGAAATTCTTCAACTTGATACAAGTACATGAGAATTGGCCGTATTTTATGTATAAAGCTGTTCAGTTTCTTCATTGTGTACGTTTTGCAGAAGGAAGGTTGAATGGGGCCAAACAAAATCCCTTCATGACACCAAAGACTTCGCTCACAGCTTAATTGAGTTAGTCTCTTTTGCTTTCTTCTACTTGACCTCGCCATTTTTCTGTGCAGGATTCGGCCCCCCGTTTCAAATGGTTGAGACAAAAACAACGCGTCTCTTTAGGGTTGTATCACGCGCAGACATCCGGAGTGAGGCCCAAGGCATATGAGCCGAAAGTGGCCCTATTTTTGAATAAATGAAGATTTGGAACTAGTGCGAAATGGACAATATTTCAGTTGATGACCCCAAAGTCCATCCCTGTCAAATCAGTGATCGACTGGCTTATATTGTATATACATATTTGCTACAACTAATTATATCTCCGTCGCGACGAAGATAATTGAAGTCGGACATTTTCACAAAATCACACAAAATGAATGGATTCTTCTATGCATGGTCCGCTTATCACCAAAATGAATTTCCACGAAAGGCAGAATGAGGAAGTAAAACAAAACAGGTTGCTGCCTCAGGCTTCGAAATGTGGATTCTCCAATAAGCTGCGCGTCCGCCAATCAGATTCCCGCAACATCCGCCGCTCTCGCCTTCTGCTTTGGTCAGCCGAAGCTCTCTCCACCTTCATCAGTACTTAGCTTGTGTATTTCTCGGGCCATTTTCATCAATAAACATCAAATGCATTCAATGAAATGAGCCGTCTACTTCGAAACAAGGAGGGCTGCTGGACCTGCCGTCTGCGCCGAAAGAAATGCGATGGAACTCGCCCAGAGTGTTCGACATGCACGTCACTCGCCATCCCATGCTATGGATTTGGTCCCAAGCCGGACTGGATGGACCACGGCGAGAAAGAAAAGGCCATGGCTGCAAGCTTGAAGCAGGTTGTGAAACATACCTCGCGACGAAAAACTTCCCCGCGGATACCTAAAGAGCTCTCTCGCCTGAAGAACATTGCGCCGAAGAATTTGAGAGAGGCTTCTTCCTCGTCCTCGAGTCCCGGCCTAAGTAGTCAGCAGGACGGCGTACATCCGCCAGCCAATTATGGCTTACCTGAACGCGCTGAAGATACATCAGACAATAAGCCAACTGTAAGAATTCCCTTCACCCAGAAGACTTGGAGGTTCAAACATTAAGTGTAACTTTCGGATGTTACTTATTGTTAGGACCCAGTATCCCCGGCGAATGATCATGATCATGAAAGCCTTGTTCTATATCCTATCGCAGCAGATGAGTCTGCGTGTCTCATGCACTATCTCGACAATGTATTTCCGTTACAGTTTCCTATGTACAAACCTAGCATCCTCGAGGGAGGGCGTGGTTGGCTTATGGCTCTGTTGTTGAAAATGAAACCGCTATATCACGCTACACTCGCTCTTAGCTCCTATCACCGTCGCAAGGTGGCTCTCAGTGAGACCAGCCATCATATGTGCCAAGTGGCGTCTGTCATCGAGCAGGAAAAGCACCTTGCAACCTGTCTAGCTGAATTCCAACGATTAATGCGATCAATAAACGAGTCGCTCCAGGTGTCTGCTTGTCCTCAAGGCGGAATGAGTGTTATGGCTTTGGTTGTTCAATTAATATTCTTTGAGGTATTCACATCACACCTTCATAAAGCTGTTTCATTTGTCAAAATAGCTCTATACTGACCAGGCTTTGTTCTACCATAACAGTACTTTACTGGACAAGGCACTGAATGGCAGATACATCTTAATGCAGCAACGAATATTTATCGACGAGGCTGCCAAGAGATACTAGTTCAGTTTAACCTCGGAGAAAGGTCAAAGACCATTATAAGCGATGACCTTCCCTTGTCTGAAGGGGACCACCCGGTTGCCATGCAAGAAGCCGTGACATTTCGCTTTCTTACGGTAACCGTTGTATGGCTTGATATAATATCTGCTATTACAGCTGGCACAGCGCCTCGATTACTCCCTGACCATGTCATCAGCATGGTTTGGAGCTGCTCCCAGACAAAGTTTGAAAACGTCATAGGTTGTAAAGTATGGGTGCTGCTACAGATTGCCCGCATTGCTGCCTTACATGCGCACAAGACACAATCTTTGACACAGGACGAATCGATGGACCTTGCTTTCCAAGAAACTGCTAATGACATCAGCAGAGAAATTCAGGGTGGACTGAACCAAATGGCTTTGGAGGGATTTAGCTTTGCCGAAGGTTGGCCGAGTGACAATCAATCAGCTTCTACTATAAGGTCTACGAGGGTTGATGAGCGCACGATTGTCACCAACTTTTACACTTACATGGCATCAATATACCTTCACCTCGTCACCCACGGGTTTCAACAGATGGAAGTTATAAATTCTAGCATTTGTGCCGCGGTAGCCATGCTTCGCACTCAAGTTACCACCCATATTCTACCCTCTTTGGTCTGTCCACTATTTGTTATTGGGTGTGTTGCACGACAAGACGATGAAATGTCCCTTTTCCGTCATATATTCTCGTCGCCTCCATTGCTGGACCCGTTGTTTGAGCACCGGATGAAACTGTTGCCTGTGCTCGAAGAAACATGGAGAAAGAGGCAGACCACTAATAATTTATCATGGGCCCAAGTCCTTGAACTAACACCAAACATTCTGCCTATTTGATCATGCTGATTTTACCCTGGTTTCTCAGGGATTCCTTAATGCTCAATGCTGGTTATTCTACGACTTGGTCTGACACTGAACAAAAAGCCGCATGGAACCAACCAGAAGGATTCTTTCAAATACACTATGGGAATGCTTCGGCTTATTGAGGGCTGACAAATTGACTAAAAGGAACGAGAGTCGGCGTGATTATTTTTTTTTTATTAAAATAAAAATGTCGTGAACTTCAGGGCGCTTCAATTTCTGATTGGTCGCTGACTGCGGTAAATAGTGCCCGATGATTGGACACTTTTGGCGCTTCGGTTGCTGATTGGGGCGAATCTCTGTTCTCTTGGGGCAACTATAGCGAACTTAAAAAGCATGCGACGATGAAGTTGGATTTGTAATTGGGGACGAGCACAAAGCCTTACTGGATCTACTTTGACTTATGATAAGTCTTATATAAATGGCCTCGCCGTGCTTTACAGTTCAATATACAAGTCACGATACATCGGATTCTTACCGCGACCGAAGAATTCAAGTTGTTTTCTGATCTATATCAACGCCTCTCGAAACATATCATTATTGTTAGCTATGAAGACAGTTGTCATTCTAGGAGGCTCCTTTGCCGGGCTTTGTACAGCGCATCGGATATTGAAGCAAGCCACCAAGACGGGTCGGTCCGTCAAGGTCGTTATTGTATCACCCAATTCTCACTTTTACTGGAACGTTGCGGCGCCCCGAGCTTTGTTACCAGGGCAGATTTCCGATGACCAGATATTTAAACCTATTGCCGCAGGCTTCAAGCAGTATCCTGAAAGCCATTTTGAATTCGTTCTGGGTTCAGCCAAAAGCCTTGACGTGGCGGCTCGGAAAGTCGAAGTCTCAACTGACCCAAGTGGAAATGGCACTACGCTTGACTATGATTTCCTCATCCTTGCGACTGGATCTAGGACAAAAACTGGCGGTGATGATGTGCAACTTCCTTTCAAGAACTTGAATTCAACCGAAGAAACAAAAGATGCTCTGCACAAGCTTCAAGAGGCCGTGAAAAAGTCCAAGACAATCGTCATCGCTGGTGGTGGGCCAACTGGTGTTGAAACTGCAGGTGAAATAGCCTTTGAGTATGAAAGTACGAAGAAGGTTATTTTGGTAAGTTTCTATTCCCTCCTCCGCGCCCTCCCCCCCACGAAGCCTCCGGTTTGCTTTCTCACTGTTATATGGAAAATTCACCAGTCTAACTTGCTAACTGGCGAACAGCTCACAAACGGAAACACTGTTCTCGATGGCTCAATGACGAGTGTATCAAAGACGGCGATCAGCATTCTACAAGATCTCAAAGTTGATCTTAGGCTACAGACAAAAGTATCTAGCTCCCGCCAGGCCACACCAGATGGTCCACAAGAACTCACCCTTTCCGATGGCTCCCAATTGACAGCAGATCTATATATCCCCACTTACGGCATCGTACCAAACTCGTCCTATGTTCCTAGCAAATATCTCAACGCAGATGGGTTCGTTGTGGTGGACGATTCACTCAAAATTAAAGGTCTTGAGGATAAGCCCGTGTGGGCCATTGGCGACGTCTCCGATCGCGAAGCACCACAATTCATGTTTGTCGATAGACAATCAAATCATGTGGTCAAGAGCCTTTTCTTGGCCCTCGACAACAAGGATCCAGTTCCATACAAAATGGGCATGACAGGTATGTCTTTTATTTTTCTATTTCTTTTCAAATTTTATTTTATTTTATTTTTACCCTGTCTGAGCCTCCTTTGTCGATCCCCTTCGCTTTGCAAACCAGACAACTCACAATTTTACCTACAGGAATGGGCCTCCAAATCGGTAGAAAGACAGGAACCGGCCAGCTTGGAAAAATAAAGCTGCCCGGATTTTTGGTTCATTTCCTGCGGAAAAACCTTTTCTTAGAAAGGGTTGGATCGATGATCGATGGTTCTGGGGTCTGATCGCTAGTACCTTTCTCTTTTGTTCTACGGAATCACTCATCATTCAGCACGAACAGATAATATGTTGTCTATTAAGATATACCTTTCACAGCTCTAATACTTAGTTCTTTTCTTCTTTTCCCCATTGTATAGAATGGTAGCTGAATGTGTTTATTATCTGTAGCATTGCTATTTGATTTCATCTACATTAACGAATCCAACAAATGCAGTCACTGATCAATGAGAAAGGAAATATGCGTTGTTCCCAAGCCCACATGCAGAAATACTGCTCCATTTCATTGATTACATATGGCTGCTACCTAAATGATGGGCTATTTAATAAACGATACATATTTCACTTTATGATCAAACTAACTACCGTAAACCCTCGGCGTAGCAGGCGTAGCCCCTGGGAAAAACGTGTTAGGAACAGTGGGTATAGCAATGGAAGTTGTAATTCCCAAGCCAGCAGTGACCTCGTTAGGCATCGTGGCAGCGGAGTACCCAGAAGGTGCAGATGTCACCGTCGAAGTTGTTGTACCATATTCAGTATGTTGTGATCCTGCATGCAAGCAGTATCCCGTTCCCCAAGCATCCGCACACTTGTAGTACTCAGTGCTCCCTGATTCGGTCCACATGGCAAAGTCCTCGATAATAATATTTGTGCATGGATTGGTTGAAGGACACCACACATATAGTGGAGGCCTCTGGGCGCCGTTTGCGCAGGTTCCTTTCCAATTATTGAACGTGATCGAGTTGTATAGGATGCCGTCTCCCGCCGCCGTAGTTTCATCGGACCAGTACGCGTTAATATATAGTGAATAGGCATTTGCATGACCAATAAAGTTCTGCAATGTTACTTCGGTCACTAGATCGATTAGGATTCTGTTAGTGATGCAATCAAAGCAAAATAATATCGAGAAAGTGATTCTACCTGTCCCGTTGCCACCATTGCTCCTATTAAAAAAACGTCAGATACAATGCGTCACGTATAAAGCAGGAAGTTTGAAAGACACATCACATACTTAAACATGAACATCTGATTTGAGTTTACTGTATAGATATTGTTGTATTCCACCTTGCTGATATCTGGGTAAAACTTAATTGTGGGTCATCATTATTGGGACTTGTGAACTCACCCGTATCTGTGCTCAGAGATCCCATACTACAACCACCGGACCAGTTGCAGTAGATGTTTTCAACGAGAATATGATTTGAAGGGTTCTTAACGGTAACGCACTCGTCTTTGTTCGTGACCTCAACATCGTGTACCCAGAGATCAAAGCCCCATAAGTCAATACCATCAAGACCGCCTTCATTCCCGCCTCTGATGATCATGTTGTAAACCTCTCCTTGGTTGCACGTATCAAGGGTGAGGTGGAAGGCAGGAGAATCGACAAGGGCAATGTCATGAATAGCGAAGTTTGTCACTTAATGTTTTATTAGCTCCATTGCTTAAATTATCAAAATGGTGAAAGAGGAACTTGCCATCGTAAAGACGCAATATACGCGGACCATAAGTTCCTTCAGAATGGAATTGGTAACCATATCCTTGGACTGCACCCGTTCCACGAGAAGAGTATATCTCAAAATCAGTACTGTGCTCGATATAGATCATGTTCCCTCCAGCGGTGCCTGTCCGAACAATGATACCCTCCAAGTTGATGGCCCATGCATTTCCACCGCTAAGCGTAACCCACGTAGCTAGAGCAAAAGTTCCCAGAGGAATATTTACGACACCACCAGAAGAGCACGCATTGAATGCGGCTAAAATAGCTGGTCCAGCATCTGTTGCACCATCTGCTACAGCACCGTAACTGGTAATGTCACACACTTTAGTGGCCCATTTTGAATCAGATGTAGTCAAAGGGCCGATAGGGTAGTCGGAAGTGTCTGCCAACTGTGCCCAGGCGACAGAAAAGGCATTGAACCCAAGAAGAAGTCCTTTGAGCTGCATAATATCCAGTGACAGCTTTAGGAATATTAAGAGGAATAATAGTTAAAATTTAGTCGGGTTTGCTGTCGGGCACTGCAAATTCTGAAATGACCAACCGGTTTCAATGTTTTGTGTCGGTTGACAATAACCCAAGAAAGGTGCCGATTCTCAACTTAAGTCACGTTGGGTTTATCAAGTTTTCCATAAAGAGTCTAAGGGATCATCGGCACGTTCACTGAACAAAACGCCACGGATTTTGTTAAAGTCTAACCAAATCAAAGACGAATCAAACACATGAAATGGCTTGTCGGGGGCCAATTAACCCGTGCATACTATGGACTCGTTCAATTAAACTGTCTTTCGAAATATTTATGCTTTTGCAATAGTGAACTCGACTAACCATTCCCAACACGTTTGTCCCGCAATCTAATATGGACACAACAGCCAGTGATGGGAAAATCAAGCCACTGTAGTATTATAACCCGGTGGCTTGGCCAAACATGAAGAAAGACAGGGGATTCTTATTTGCCACATTCTCCGCCCGGAAAAACTGCAAACCTCGGTGCTCCAATAAGATGGCACTTATTCCGACTTTCCGCATTGCAAAGATGCGCCTCAAGACCTAGATGAACAGTCTCGCAATGTTGATTACTGTAGATCCTCGGGCTCAAGGGACAATTAAAAGACATACCCGAGGATAAGGGCTCAAAGGTCCCAGTCTAACATGCGTTAAAATGATTTTTATAACAAATTAATCTCATTGCGTTCATGACAACACGGGAAAAGAACAACGACCAAGAAGTGCAAAACATCTAGTGTTACGAGAAACTAAAGATTCAACAATAAAACACCACGCTCACCCTTATAGATTGAATACCTGTACGTAGGTAATTATCCAGAAAAGGTCGAATTATCTAATTTTGAGGTGGTTTTGTTTGTCTTCTGCACAATTACTTCGTCTTCATGCTGGATATATTTGAGCGGGCGTTTTTGTTGAAATCGCATCAGGATCCTTGACGACAATCAAAGCCGGTTTTGAGCGGTAATACACATCCATATCTTCTAGGGTGCGGTTTGCTTCCCCGGGTGGTTAGCAAAATATCCTGCGGAAAGGTAAATCTTTTATATGAGCTGATCTTACCGGTCTCTGGGTAGAAAAAGTATATTACAGGCACGAACGCTGCATTGAGAACGCTCCCCACATATAGAATCGTCACCCTATATTCTGAATTCCCATAGGTGGAATCTCGACGATAGCAAAGTTGTCATGCTAACAGAATAGTTGTCGATCGGCTGCCAGTCCTCGCCATTCTTAATCTGTGCAAGACTTGATCTTGATCGCAATACTAAACCAATACTCATACGATACCGCAGAGGCATGTAACGCATCTCCAAAGTTATTGTCACTTGATTTATACTACTGGCTGTGGTGACCTTTACTCGATTCATGATAATTAGTTTTTGTCGTCGCGGGGAATGTTTCGCCCGCGGCGAAAACTCCAGATGTCCCACATAATGTGAATATGTTCGGCAGTAAACCATGTTTTTTAAAGCGACGGTACCCTGTCTTTATTTAAAATAACATTAATGCAAAGGTCTCCCTACAAGAACTGGAGAACTGATACTGGCGTCGATAAGCTTCATCAATAAGTAAATCGGGGTTGAATATTCAGCGCTATACCTATACACAGCCGTTCTAAGCCTAATACCAGGCTCTCGCAGATATAATGGACGCATTTATTCCCGGCAAAGAATTACATGTCTCCTTTTCACAAACTACAGTTTTACTACCAGCGATTGTTAGTTTGATCGTGGTCACCACCGTACTTCTTCGTTACCATCTTTCCCCATTGAAAGGACTACCTGGCCCATTCTGGGCCAGATACAGTCGTCTTTGGTACTTTACACAAACCTGGAAAGGGGACTTCCATGAAACTAACCAGATTTTACATAAAAAATATGGTTCGTATGAAAAAAATCGTTTTGAACTGTCTTACTTACCATATGACTTCAGGGCCGATTGTCCGGATTGCTCCAAACACATATAGCATTGATGATCCTAGTTCAGCAAGGATAATTTATGGCCACGGAACCGGGTTTTTAAAGGTATTGTAGATTTTTGCGAACTTTCATACCTCTTTTTACAAGAGCTGACCTTCGCTAGTCAAAATGGTATACGGCATCCGGGAATCCGAAGGTCCCTGATCTATTCACTACAAGAAACCCTAGTATCCATAGTAACATGAGAAAGAAAATTGCCTCTCTTTACGCTACGAGCCATCTCTTACGCATGGAACCAATGATTGATGATTGCGTCGATCTTCTGGTTTCCCGTTTTACAGAGGTGGTCAACAGCAAAAAACAAATAAACCTACAACATTGGATGCAGTGTTACGCCTTTGATGTCATTGGATATATTGCTGTAAGTTTTTGCATGAGGAGAAAAACGAATATCCGCTATTGACAATCGTTTTTTTGTTAGGTAGGAAAAAGGTTTGGCTTCCTCGATAAAGGAGAAGATACGTTAGGGATTTTCCCATCCCTGCACAGCTATTTGAAATACTGCGCAACCGTTGGGGTTTACTCTGAACTCCACTCTCTCATTTTCAAGATCATTAACATTGTATCACCTGGTGGTCATGGTGAAATAACAGAATTTTCGAAAAGACAAATAGGCAAACGTCTATCTGTTGACGCTCAAGGCAAAAGTGAAACGGATAAGGACATGCTCTCTGAGGCTCTCCAATTACATGAAGCCAATCCAGAAAGTTTTACGATGAGTGATATCCTAGGGACATGCACGACAAACATCGGTGCTGGTTCGGATACAACATCTATTTCTTTAACGGCGATTCTCTATCATTTACTGCGGAATCCCCTATGTCTTGAAAAGGTAGGGGTGTAAATAAATACCGGTTGAAGATATGAGGATCTAATATTTACCTTTAGTTAAGAGCCGAGATCGACCATCACTTCACAACCAACCTTGGTGATCATATTAAATTTTCTGATGCACAAAAACTACCATATCTCCAGGCTTGCATAAAAGAAGCACTTCGTGTACACCCTGCAACAGGACTGCCACTTGGTCGGGTGGTGCCCAAGGGAGGCGTAACTGTTGCGGGCGCTTTCTTTCCCGAGGGCGTATGTCGTTTTACTTCCCTCCTATCTTTCTCAAAAGATTGTCACCATTCGTATGGGCCATTTCATTAACAGTTTCTTTTAGACAACTCTCGGTGTCAATACTTGGGTCGCCCACGCTAACACCAGTGTTTTTGGGCCTGATGCTCTCTCTTTTCGTCCCGAGCGATGGCTTGAATCTGGTAAAGAGGACCTCAAGAAAATGGACAGCTACTTCCTTACGGTAAGTATAAGAGCATAAGTTGTTATTTTATAAAATAGGTCCCTAACTTATACAATAGTTCGGTCAGGGATCTCGTACCTGTATTGGGAAAAATATCAGCCTAGTGGAGATGACAAAGTTGATCCCAGTACTAATTAATAAGTTTGACTTCCGCTTGACAGGCCCTGATATCCTTAAAAACGGTCTTCACTGCGAAAATGTGTGGTTTGTGAAGCAGAACAACATCATTTGTGACATACACCATCGATCCACCTGAGATTATATTAAAGGAAAGAAGGATTCATACACAGGTCTGCAGTATCTTTTAGGTGAAACTTGCGTCTTTAATTCCACGCTTGTCCGTTCACATTCAAACCTCTAGTTGTTTCTTTCCAATTCATATAGGTTTAGATCATGATTTAATGATTTTCAAGTTTATATATCTAATATAGGACCAATTAACATAGGTTAATTTCCAGCTTCTTACAATCTAAAACCTTGAGCTTTGCCCTAATGGCCAACTAGAGCTTGTTGGGCTGGAGCGTATCGGTTCCCATGTGGGCGGACTGAATCAATGATCTTTCGCATAGCTTCTTTTTCCTCGTCGGTCAATTCAATCTCTCTCGATGCCCAGTTTTCTTCTAGTCTTTGCGTTTTACTCGTTCCCGGGATGGCAATCATACCTTGAGCTGCAACCCAGGCAAGTGCGATTTGGGATATGGTACAACCTTTCTTGACAGCCAGCTTCTTGATCTCTTCGACAATTGCTTTGTTCTTGTAGAAATTTTCTCCCTGGAACTTTGGACCTGTTGACCAATCAAAGTAATGTCAGTTGTTATCATAATATGATCACGAGATATCTACGTTCGAGAAAAAGGTGACTCACTATTGCGACGGAAATCATCAGGCGCAAAATCTTCCGGAGATTTGTAGTTGAAGTTGTCGACAAGCCACCCATGACCTAAAGGACTGTAAGCTACATAGGTGACCCCTAGGTCTTTCGCTGCTTGGATCAACCCGTCTGTCTCATGAACAGTCTCAAAAGCGGAGTACTCCGCCTGGAGAGCATCGATTTTGGCAACTATTTATGAAATGAGTAAATCAATAGGCGAAGTGAAAAGCTGAAATCACATACTAGAGTTGGCTTTGTGCAGCGTTGCAGCCGAGCATTCAGAAAGACCAATATATTTAGTCTTGCCTGCCTTGCGAATCTCGTCCATAGTAGAAATGGAATCTTCTAAAGGGGTGTCTAGTGTATTCTTAGCATATACCGGCCACCAAGAAAGTTGTCAGTCTCACGTGGATCAATGCGATGGAGGTAATAGAGATCAGGTGTAAAACCAAGTCTTTCTATGGTTCCCTCGATATATTCTCTAATATGAGAAGGAGAGTTTGTCACAGAACCGTCTCCAAAGCAGTTAAACCCGCATTTAGAAGCAACTGTTAGCAGCAGAGTGTTAGTAAATCGTAGCTGTCTTTCGGAATTTATGAGCCATGGAGGAATATTAGAATCGTAGTACGTACTAAAGACCTTGTCACGGACGTCATGCTTCCTAATGAAGTCCCCCAGAAGCTTTTCATTTATTCCACGAGAATAAACAACCTGCACGGTGTACTGTCAGAATATGTACGCTACCGCCGGAAGAACCATCACTGTCTGTCCTCTACACACACGCACGCGCGCGCACTCACCGCAGTGTCCCAGAAAGTACATCCGAGCTCGAGTGCTTTCAGCAGTACAGGCTCTGCTTGCTCAAAAGTCAAGTTGTTTCCTAACCCAAAGCTAAGGCCCATTGCACCAAATCCCGGCGATGAGACTTGAATATCACCAAAAGTAAATGTCTTGACCATATTTGCCGCTTGATTGCTTTCAGTGTGTCTCTTTTTAAGTTAGCACTTTTGGACCACCTCACTACCAGTTTGGCGTGTTTTAGGATGGATTATGCGGGAGTTTGCAAAGTGAAGCTTGACTTGGGGGTTGGAGGGTTTATATGTTAATAATTCTCTCAGGTAGACTCTCGGTGTGTTTGTAGCATTCAACTTTGTTTGCGAATAAGATTTTAGCTGCTCTGATATCCAAATACTACAGCGTATCAGCCGTCGAAACGATAAAGATGGATAAGTGGACCCAAATGACTCAGATGTACGGAGTAATTTCCCAATGAAATCAACCGTCATGCAGGCGGATGACAGAGTGGGCCGAGATAGACCGGCTCATGGAACAACCGCCCTTTGTGGGTCCACTGCCCTGCCTTGTATTGAAGCTATTCACACTCGAGTTTCCATCACAAAATGTCAGCCATATGCATGCGGGCTTTAGTCTTACTATTTGCAAATTTTCCTTTGGAACCACGGGATGTGAACGATAACAGTGGTAACGTAATAAAAATCAGCACTTTCTTTATGGGTGGGTCTTGAATACACAGGGCTGGGGTGTGCGGCAGGAGTAAGTTAAACGAGGGTTTTCAATTTATATTTAAACAGAGCATGTATGTCGACCATACATATGTAATCTATCGTCAATGAAGGAGCCAGAATTAAAGGGGAAATAAATAACACCAACGAATCACCCATAAAAAGCAGTGAATCTAGGATGGATAGTAATTATCTACGAATAACAACTATCTGATGTGATGAGATATTACATGTATATCACCTTATTTCAGTTTTCAAATTTTATATACTGCACGTACATTTGATTTAATATATCGATTTTATACAAAGATTACCGTTCCTCACATCCTAGCATGTGATTTGCAGCAATTATTATTTACTAGACACGCATGCAGCATTGAATAAGAAATGATCTATTATAGACAAAGAAGGTGTTTTAATTTCTAATCACATTAATACTACACGCATTTTCATTCAGTCTCCACTTTTTCGTAAGCGATATTAGCAATTCATGATCCTGCAGGTTAGCTTTACTATAGCTGTCTACACACCCGGAATTCCATAACTCCGGGTTCAAATTAGACGAGGTGAAACACACCAATGATATTAACGCGCAACTTTGTAATTGCAATTTATTACGAATTAATTGCAAATACAACAATCATCTTTTTGTAAGCAAGTATATCTATATATAAATCATACAAATTTCACCTCACAAGTCAATCAAATGCGATAGAACTACTTGAACATCCCTGCATACTATACAAATAGTATATAAGAAATCGAAGATGGCTCAATTAAGTACGACCGTGCAAATGGAGGATGGGGCTCGTTTGTATGTAAAGCTACTTGGAGGGGGTCCAACATCTACAGAAAAGCCCCTGTTGATCTCCCTCCATGGTGCTCCGGGCCTGTCAACTCACCTTGAGCCACTATCTTCCTTCAGTCACTTGTCAAACATCTTCCGCGTATTAGTTTATGATGCTCGAGGAAGTGGGGAGTCTGATCACATTGGCCCTTTTACTCACGATCGTTGGATCCAAGATATCGAAAACCTAAGGTACATATGACCCATCAAACCAGGTTCGAAGTTGAACGTGATTAACAATATTTACAGACGATGGGCCGGTGCCGATACTTTTGTTCTCGCCGGAGCTTCCTATGGCGGCTTTATTGCGTTGGATTACGCTGTTAAGCATAGCGATAAACTGCGTGGCTTGGTTCTGAGAGACACATGGGCCAATGGAAAAGTAGGGTCCATGGCAGCTCTTGCAAATATCGTGACATCTAGCAGAGTAAAACCCAATATTCCTCGTCAAGTACGCCTTTGGTCCGGTACTCTGTATGATGACAAAGACTTTGAAGCGGCGATTTCAGAGATTCTTCCATTCTATTCGCCCCCAGACGATGTTGTTCGGCCTGAAGACTTGCCCGAATCGACCGAATTCCGAGGATCGATCAAATTTCATTCGGATACGGCGAACTTTGCATTCAGTGTTAATATGCCACAATTTGACGTTCGTGACAAGCTAAAGAATATCAAGGTAAAGTGTAAAAGTTTGATGGAATATTGAAGTGCCAGAAGCTGATTGTTTTTCCAGGCTCCTACTCTTGTCGTTGTTGGCAAGTACGACTATGTAACACCAGTCGCATACAGTGAAGACATCGCGAAATCTATACCTAATGCAAGACTGGAGATTTTCGAGTACTCTGGTCACAGTCCTCCATCGGATGAGCCCGCAAAGTTCAAGGAAATTCTCTTGGACTACTTGAAAACGGAGGTCTTGTAAGTCATAGCCACTTCATATATAGTCTAAGGCGTCCACTGGTGACTTGCGTATCAATTAATGTCAAAAATATCAATATAAGAGTGTATCTCATTTGGAACTTCATTCATTCAAAATCAAGTCAATGATATTTGGGCAAGTTAAATTCCTCTGTCAGAGTGCCTTTTCCAGCATCCGTATACCATGTCTCCTGGAGCCCTGGCTTCATTCTCAAACTTCTCTGTAGAAGCATTTTAAACTTACAAAAGCCCTTCAAATAATTGCGACACTTCCCTTTCCTCTTGTAGTTGACTAGTTTCTTCTGTCACCCAGACTGGGGCAGCCATCTCCGAAGAACGAAGCCCATCTTGATTGTGATGGCCCATAGCTTCAAAGAGAGCGGTTAGATCGCTACCTATTTGAAACGTATCTGGGATTTCGGGTAAAGAGATGGCATCAGTTAGCAAAGATTTGTTTGCAGCCGGGAGTAGCATAGATGCAGACGCAATGCTATCTCTGGCCGAAGAAAATTCAACATGATGTGTGTTCACAGAACTGAGAGCATCACGCGTCGCCTCTTCAAGTTGATATTTCTTTTGATGTTGACTCTTGTCATATGCATTCCGATTTGACGGTGAACAAGAAGGAGAAGTCGATGCACCGGTCGGTGCAAGGCCCAGACGCGGAGCAATCTGGTTTAGCCCTTTTACACTTTTCCATAATCGACGTGTGATGGACGAATGGGCAGATAGAGCAGATAAAAGCCCCAACGCACTGTAGAATTCCATACGACAGCTATGGCTAAATTCGGCAGGCGCATGACACACCCCGAGAAAGATGGCAGAGATGGCCGAAACCAGAAAATAATTGAAAGCAGTTTGCTGTGTCTCGTAGATTGTTGATGTCTCCCGTAGATGTACTAAAACGCGAATTGTGTCTTTTGCGATGTCCATAACGAGCTGTGCAGATGCCAAATTCTGAGAAATTCGCGCGGGTGAAAGAATATGGTGGCGATGTACGAATATTCGCATGTGGTTGGCGCGAACATACAAAAGCACGCGTAGGTGTTGTAAGCTACGTGGCTGATCCCGCGCAGCATCGCCCAGTCGGGGATGAATGAGTTGTAGATCGTTGGGAATGTTCTTTACCCATTGTTGGAGTTGAAAGTCCAGGTAATCCACCGTATCTTTGCTATTCGTTTTCGATACATTGAAACCAGTCACTGCATTCCACACCTTCGAACAAATACCTCCATATGAAATCATACATTTTAGATAGGGCTCGCAATAATCCTAAGCAAATATTTTGTTAGAATACAGTACTTTCCAAGAACTAAGAAAACTCACGACTGGCAGAGAAGGGTCGATATCGTTATCCTGAAGCACAAAAGGCATCCCCGTGCCAAAGCTCCAACGTCTATCCAAGACATAGATGCACCAAAAAAGAATCACGGCTTGCTTTTGAGTAGCCGCATGTGGGATGTTCTTTTCTAAACTCTCTCGGCGGTGGAGACCTATTTCAAGAGCCATTCGAGCTGCGGTACCAATTGTCCTCCACGCCAGAACAGGCTCATCACAATGAAAATAGTAAACGCTCTAGCTGAGTTTAGCACTTGAGCCACCAGCAATGAAAAAAAAAAGGAATATAAAATACTAGAAAACTTACTGTCATTGTAAGGACCTGTAACTCTCGTATATCAATGTCCACAAGACGGGGAGAAGTGCTAGGTACACACTCTACGCTGTCGACGAGACGCTGTGCAAGCGTACTATTTCCTCCACCTTTCAATACCAAGACACTGGCGACAATCATTTTCAAGATTTTCACATCCTTCCGACCGACTATATTACAAGTATTTTGATTCGTTCCAGGGCCCATATAATTCAATATTGTTGGTAAATTTTTTTGTGTTTCTTCAATGGGCAAGAATGGGTAAACCGGATGTAAATCCTCCTTGTATACTTCTATTGCATGGTATATCTCTTGCTTGTCAACCGTGAGCAAAGGATCTTGGGCAGGCATATTGTGTTGCGTATGTGGCTCAGGACTCTGGTAACGACTAGGAAGAGCGCTGTCAATCATTCCTGATTGATCTGGGTCGTTGGGCGGTATCCCCAATTGTTTCAATGTGTTATTGGCCATTTTAAAATTGTAGTTTGAATTCGTCGGCCCGATGAATTGAGGCTGAGTAGGTGTCCTTCCCTTACGGCGGCTTGACCAAGGACTTGATATTGCAGCTTGCGCTTTTTCATAGTCAGTGCTAGGAATTCTGTTACCTTCGTATTGAGTACCCTCTGTCTCCTTTACACCGGCTGCAAGACGCTTTAAACTCAACTGCAAGTCTGAAACAGTATTCTCCAAAACTGAAATTCTCTCCTTGCTAAAAAGAAAAACGGGTTAACATTAGCCTTCGTGATCTATAATTAACTTGCGAACCAAACTAACGTCGTGTTTTTCGGAGTGCCGTCTATGTAGTTATCGTCATATACACAGTCTATTTCGCAATGCATGCAGTGGCGACAGGGCCGATCGCCACTGCATTTAGTTTTTCGCTTGCGACACTCATTGCTAGATACTGTTAACTCCTTGAGAATTACTTTTCCCCACTTGCTATTCCTCGTACCAAGCTATTGTTGTGTACCTCGATCGCTTGTGGACCGGATTTGCATGCCCCGGAGATTGGCCGCGGTGGTGAGTTCGTTTTCTCATCGTGGAAGTTGAAGCGGAAAAAGTTGGACCGGCTAACTTTGAATCGATATATTAAAGGGATCGAAGAGATACAGCCATTATTTATGCCCCTAAGTAAATGGACCTAGCCTGGTGAGAGAAAAGTTTGGGGGTGGGCAAACGAGGTAAATTGAGGAAGAAATGTTCAGTTTGCATTATTTCCTGAGAGTTAACACAATAATACCTTCGGGTATGGATAATGTCAGCATGAACATAGAGCCGAGGACCCCCTAGTTAATTCCCTAGTTTAACTTTATGTACTCCTTATTAGTCCTCAAACATTGCTGCTGACTGTACACAGTAGTACTCCTAATCGCTGAGGCCCTAGGAATTCACCGCTCTTCGAGGCTATCGGTCCCAGTCAGATTCAAGTTACAATTGATATTATCCTTATCATTAGCTCACTGTTTCTCATAATCCTTCATCCCATATCATTCCCCTAATGACAACAGACACTTGGGACCTCGGAACGCACGCGGAATCATGCCGCAATGCGTGTTCTGATTGGGCCAGGGTCAGTGTTATCTGAAGATCTCCCCGCATTTTGAAGGTCTTGGCACATGTTCTCCCTGTTTTCCTTACCCTGGCCAATCAGACATCACGTATTTGACGGAATCTCGGAATACTCCTATCTACGCATGACACCATGGCTTCAGCTATGTGGTGCTTGTGGTCAAAGCAGCTTTGTAGGAGTTGCCTTTATACCGCCGGTTCCTCTCTAGACCAGTAGTATGTGGTAGGGAAGACATTGCTAAGGGCATGTCTTATACTGTCGCAACTATGCCAACTGCCGGCCCAGATATCAAAAAGCTTGAGAAAATGCCCACCAAGGACAAGTTCCCTCAAGAAGAGGGCGACGTAGAGGTGGTTGATGTCAATTCTCATCATATGCGTCGGCAGTTCTCCGTTTGGTCATTGGGAGCACTTTGTCTTTGTTTGATGGCCACCTGGGAGGCTTTGTCAACCGTTGTCACGACAGCATTGGCGAATGGAGGCGCCCCATGTTTGTTTTATAACTAGTCAGAGACCTAACTACATCCTTTGATATGCTTCTTGCTCCAGCTAACTTTAGAAACAGTATTTTGAGCTTCCTTGCCAGTGTTGCGGTCGCCTCGTCTCTTGCAGAGATCGCATCTTCTTATCCAACGGCAGGGGGTAAGGCTTTCTTTCTTCGAAAAGCTCAATGACTATTCCCCGATACTTACTTCAAGCTAGGACAGTATCATTGGGTGGCTTTGTTGGCCCCGTCGCGAACGAGAACCCTTGCCTCTTGGTTCACGGGTTGGATATCCTGCGGTGGGCAAATCGTACTTACCGCATCAGCTGCTTTCGCTGCTGGATTGGAGATGCAGGCTATGATCACAGCAAATCATCCTGATTCATACATACCTGAAAGATGGCAAGGGATGCTTTTTTACTGGTTTGTCCTTTTGTATGCCATGGTCGTCAACTTGTGGGGATCCAAAATACTACCGCACACGAATCTAGTTTCTGGTATGAAAGTCTATATTATCTCTCGTTTATTGTTGATTTCCCGCCATTTTTTTTACTTAGTAGTCTCGATAGGTGTCATTCATATTGTAGCATTTATTGCCATCGTCGTTGTACTCGGAGTTATGGCTGACAAAAACGATGTCTATTTTGTATTTGGCAAAGTTACAAATACCAGTGGATGGGAAAGTGACGGGGTGTCGTGGCTTGTAGGGTTGCTCAGCACAGTATACCCATTTCTTGGGTAAGCCGTTTTCGTTGTTCAGAGTACATAATTGCAATATACTAACTCTTAGAAAGATACGATAGTGCAACCCATTTGGCTGAGGAAATGAAACACCCAGCCCGCGACGTTCCTCTTGCCATGGTTCTGAGCGTAGTTATCAACGGCATCATGGGACTTGGATACTGCGTCATTTTGCTATATTCAATGACCAATCTAGATGAATTGCTTGCCTCACCTACCACATTCCCCTTCATTCAACTCCTTCTCAACGTGACATCTAGTAAAGTTGGGGCAACCTTACTTACTATAGTCTGGGCATCAATTCCGGTCGCGGCAACAGTGGCTGGTACGACTTCGACATCACGTACAGTGTGGGCATTTGCTCGGGACGATGCTATTTTCTTTTCGGAATACTTCTCGCATATCGATACACGTCTGGCTGTACCGGCCCGGGCAGTCGTTCTTATCACAATCTTAGAGATGCTACTGGGTCTGTTGTACCTTGCCAGCTCTGCCTCGTTCAATGCGGTTCTTTCCATGGCAATCCTGGGCATGTACACGTCGTACATCTTGCCAATTATTTACATGCTTATCAACGGCCGCAAAGAAGGGACTCGTCGCACCGGTCCGTTCAGTCTAGGCCGCATAGGCGGAATTACTATCAATGTGATTGCAACAGTATGGCTGGTCTTTTCTATGGTTTTCAGCATGTTTCCTAATTACCAACCGGTGACACCGCAAAACATGAATTACAGCACTGTGGTCATGGGTGCATGGTGTCTGCTTGGGGGGGTCTACTATTTGGGATTCGGTCGAGGAAAGTATTCGGGGCCAGCCATGGAGGTACTAGAAATGGTTGAATAAATTATCAATTGATCTTTCTATATTCTATATTCGAGGAGAAAACTATCCTTAAATGGAAAGTTTCAGTCTGAAATTACATGTATCATCTTGGAGTATGTGAAGTGTTACCAGCAAAAGCACTTTAAGTACACATATTTAACATTTACCCGTGATATATATAATACCGCCTTGGTGAATGAAATATCTATCTTCTTGCGTCTCTTTGCAATCCTATATGACCCATCAAGTGTAGACACTGCACCAAAATCCACCGAGTAGCATGTTTACAGTGCTCGGCGGTTACCATCGGAAATAAACCACGTTTCGAGTGCACAAATGCGGGGAAGCCGAGTCTGCGGAATTTTTCCGGCACGCCGGTTAAACCAATTCGGGGCATCTAGGGTTCGGCGGGGAAGAGAAAAAAAGGCAGCGCTGGCCTCATCCGTTGACTCCAATGTTTGTTTCAGCTTCTGAACGAATAATATAAGTGTGAAAGAACGAAACAAAATTCTACGCAAACGTATACAAAATGTCTCCCGGAAAACAAATCACCCGAGTTACACTCTTCAAGATTCCCGACCCGGAGAAACAGGAGAAGCTTGCGAACATTTACAAGGAGATGCCTACCAAGGCCAAAAAGGTAAATCCAGGTCCCTGTCGCTATATATGCTCAAAACAGTGTGTTGCATACGTAGTGAATGCCCGCTAAAGTGCTACAGGACGGCAAACCATACATAATCTCGGTAAACGCAGGTCCAACTTTTGAAGACCAACGCAACCAAGGATACACTTTGGCGGCTATTTCAACTTTTGCATCACTGGAAGACATGAAATATTATGACACCGGATGCGAGGCTCACAATGCGCTAAAGATGGAGGCTAGGAAGATGCATCAGGGAATGTTGATGGTGTATTATGAGAGTATGGCATAGTTCCATATGTCGTTATACTTCTCCATATTCTGTATGTAACATCAATTGATTGATAAACCTGTGAAGATGAAATGAAATTGAGATATTTGAAGGGGTCCATGTTCTTTCTTTCTCTTTCTTACTTTTTTTTCGATTTATATAATTTAAGTCAAGCAGATCGACTGCACTAGATGTGTACACAAGTAACTTCTTTTGAACATAAGGACTGACCAACTGGCCGAAATCGGGAAGGCTTTATTGGTTAAGCAGCTAATACGCCAAGAATTTTAAATAAAGAACTATTAGTTGACTAATTGTATCTCTAGTGCCCTGTGATTTTTAAATTCAACTCATACGAATGAGTTATCTGTGAAACGCAAAGGTCAAGAATACAGCGTTGTGGCTTCTAGACATCTCCAGTCATTCATTACAAGTTCCAACCATTGTATATGGACTTAAAAGAAGAAAGAAGAATAAAGTGAATATATTATCCAACCTCCCAAAGTATAACTCGACTGGATACTATGTACGAGAAACAGCCGGCAGAATTGTCCCAACAGCCTCTCCAAAGCCAACCAGAGCGCCTTCTTCACCACTCCATCCGCGAATAGTGATAGTGTCTCCATCTTCTAAGAACTTACGCTCCTCGCCGCCGTAGAGCTTCAGAGCCATTTTCCCTCCCTGTATTTGCTCCAAGAGACTACCCTGTGTACCAGGCCCCTCTCCACTTATCGTTCCAGAGCCAAATAAATCCCCGGTTCGGAGAGGGCAACCGGATATCGAGTGGTGTGCTAGCATTTGTGGCCATGACCATAAGAGTTTGCGTGCGTTGGTCCTAGTGATCGTGGTTGTGTTTCCGCTCGCAGCTTCCATCGCACATGTCTTGTTAGTGTCAGGGATCTGATATTCTAATCAAACGAAATACTCACTCTTAAGGTCAACCTCTAGATTGATATCAATAGCATTGTTCTTTTTGTTTTCCTGTAAATAGCTCTGGAGTTGATTTTTATTCTCCAAGCCTGTCGAAGAAAACGGTTCCAGGGCATCGGCCAACACCACCCAGGGGCTGATGGTAGTTCCAAAGTTCTTTGCATTGAAAGGGCCCAACGGGACATACTCCCAAGTCTGGATATCTCTTGCTGACCAGTCATTCATCAGCACATAACCAAAGATGTGCTCATGAGCCTTGTTGACGTCTATTGACTCGCCAAGCTTGTTTCCGACACTAATAAACATACCAAGCTCAAGCTCAATGTCCAGTCGACGACATGGGGTAAAAACGGGCACTTTTGGTTCCGCCTTGGGATCTGGTAAAATCTGACCCCATGGTCGTTTCAAAGGCGTTCCAGAAACAACGACAGATGAAGCACGGCCGTGATAAGCAACCGGGATATGTTCGTAGTTTGGCTGCAGTGCGTTCTCGGGGCCCCGGAACAAGGTTCCCACATTGAACGCGTGGTTTCTTCCAGCGAAAAAGTCTGTATAGTCTCCGATTTCCAAAGGCAAATGGGTTTCCGTATCTTTGAGTGGGACTAAGGCTTTCAGTCGAACACTCTCGTTTTTCTCCAAGAGAGCCGCATGGGGAGAGTTCTCAGTGAAGACTTCTTGCAAATATTTTCGGACTTCACGGTGAAATGGTCTTCCCAGTGCCGCGAACGCATTCAAAACTGATTTTGAAAAAACTTCTTTTTTTTCTTCAATTGATGACGAAGCGGAAAATCCCTTGTTTTCCGCAAAGGTTTTCAAATCAAGGGCATTTTCTCCGATGGCTACAGCCGGGCGTGGTGTTTTATTGGCGGCAGTCGAGATAATTCCAAATGGGATATTGGCAATTGAAAATGGAGAATTGGGAGGAATTGATAGCCAGGATTTTGGGACTGCCATGTTGAAGGTTCTCAGCAAGTTTTATTATGTACAAGTAAAATTGTTTATGAGTGAACTCGTTAGAGCGCTGGTGTATCTTGAAATAGGCGAAAGAGAATTGATTACTCAATATAAGCTTTTGAAGGGGAATTATGTACGAAATACTGTCGATTCGCAATTGATAGAATATAGTTCCGATGCTCTAGTAGCGGATTATCTCTTCCCCCAAAAACGTGGGATGCGTTGTCGGAATTGATTCCGTGTCAGTACTTCCCTTAACACATGTCACCATACATTGACCGTTACTTGGTCACTAGGTTTTCATTGCTAGAGTTAGTACTGTATTTGCAAGATGGTTACTGCTGTTGAATAGATTGAAATTATTAGGGTATGCTGGAACAGCCAGTCGTTGGGCGGTATAGAAAAAAGCGTGAATGATAGAAACCAAAGCAGAGGGCGAGAGAGAACCCTACATGGATTGTGTACTACCGTAGCAACCAATAATGTCGCTTACACTAGTCCAGTCAAATTGAGCTGCAGGTTCCTTACCCCCTATTGGAATGTATCGCCAAGCGGGATTTCTCCGCACTCCACGTCCTATAAGACCTTTACCCCAGGATCTCCGGGATGCAGCATTCCGGTTCCGTGCTGTCCAGCAACAAGGCTTACGGTGAGGAAATAACCACACCGAGCGGATTTCAGGCATCACGTGAATTTAGATGTACTGTATAAACAGAGCATGATTTCACTTGGTTAGTTGTCAGTCTTGTGACAATAAATCATACGAGATTCGCAATCCATCATGGCAATTCAAAAACTCGTCGAAAGTTTGCAAGACAAACTCACCCCGCCCCAAGTCGATTTTCAGCACATAGTCACGGGCCTCCTCTTGATTCCTGTTCTATATGTGGTGCTCAATGAGTTTGTTCGCAGCGGGGCACGCATTGCCAATTTGAAGGGTCCCCGCGGTCTTCCCTTGATTGGAAATCTGCACCAGATCCGGGTGAACGCTGCAGAGCAGTATCGCCAGTGGGCGAATAAGTATGGCGGTGTCTATCAAATACAACTGGGAAATATCCCCGTGGTCGTTGTCAACACGGCCGAGTCAGCCAAGGCTATCTTCGGCAACAATGCCCTGAGCTCGAGACCTGAATTCTACACTTTCCACAAGGTGCGTGTTTTTGGACTCCATAATACGGGTTAAACTAATACGAGATATTCAAGGTGCTATCGAATACAGCTGGTACTACCATTGGCACTTCTCCATATAGCGATTCGCTCAAGAGACGTAGAAAGGGCGCCGCATCTGCACTCAACCGACCTTCCGTACAGACCTACATTTCGCATTTGGATATTGAGACCAAAGACTTCATCAAGGAGCTATTCGAATATGGAAATTCCGGGACTGAGGGAGTTGATCCAATGCCAATGATTCAACGCCTGTCACTTAGTCTCGCACTCACACTGAACTGGGGCATCCGCATGGATTCGCAGAAATCTGATCTTTTCCACGAGATCACGCATGTTGAAGAGGAGATCAGTCGCTTCCGCAGTACCACTGGCAACCTGCAAGATTACATTCCATTGCTCCGCTTGAATCCGTTTAACCCAGGTTCAGCCAAGGCGCGTGAGATGCGTAACCGGCGCGATGTATATCTTAAGGCTCTTAACAAGGGTCTGGACGAGCGCATCGCCAATGGGACTCATAAACCATGCATCCAGGCCAATGTCATATTAGATAAAGAGACGAAGCTGAATAGTGAAGAGCTTACCTCGATCAGCTTGACAATGCTTTCGGGAGGTCTTGATACCATCACCACCCTTGTCGCATGGAGTGTGGCTTTGCTGGCTCAACGGCCGGATATTCAGGATAAGGCGCTTAAGGAGATCCAAAAAACATACGGTGCCGACCAGCTTCTCTGTGATGCGGAAGACGACCAACAATGCCAGTACATCGTCGCTTTGGTGCGTGAATGTCTCCGGTACTATACTGTTTTACGGTTGGCTCTCCCTCGTGTCTCTGTCAAGGATGTCGTCTACGAAGGAGTTTGCATTCCAAAGGGCACTGTCATCTTCCTGAATGCATGGGCCTGCAATATGGGTATGTATGCTTCTTTATTCTGTGTATATTGTTCTAACGAAATTTCTAGACCCCGAAGTATGGCAAGACCCTGAAGTCTTTCGGCCGGAGCGTTGGTTCGAGCACGAAGATGCCCCAATGTTCACCTATGGTATGGGTTATCGCATGTGCGCGGGATCGCTTCTGGCAAACCGCGAGCTCTATCTTACTTTCATCCGCTTGCTCAATTCTTTCCGCATAGAAAAGGTCGACGATGTCGATGTGCACCCAGTTCGGGGCAACATGGACCCGACAAGTTTGGTCTCGATGCCACATCGATACCGCGCGCGGTTTGTGCCGCGGAATGAAAATGCTCTGCGCAACGCGTTGGCCAAATTTGTGCCTGTCGATTGATCGTTTGTTGTAGTGCTTATTACTCCCATTTCCACGTCACTTTCTTGTGCCCTACTCGCGACCTTTTGGGGTTTCAAAAGATTTATAATGTCATGACATACTTTCCGGGCTCTGTGTTTGTTTTTATTAATGCCGTAGAATAAGTCCGAAATCCTCTCTAATGGCCATTCTTTTTATT
>JBCLNQ010000133.1:0-115749 GCA_039119965.1 Talaromyces sp. DC2 | reverse complement strand
AAACTATCCCTTTTTAATTACTCATTAATTGCCTCATTAAATCCTATTAGAGCGTTTATTAAAGCGCTTATTATATTACTCGAGTTTTCGGAGCTGGCCCAGGATATGTCCAATCCTCATCACAAATAAACATGTTCATTGAACCGGCTTGGGACCGTACCCTGCAGCCAGCTGACCGCTGCGAAATAAGAAGAAATCGCAACCATGTGGCCTGGAGAATCCTAATAATCCTCAACAGCAATCAGTTCGTCAGGACGACTCTAATAATTCTAGACAGCAATCGGTCCGTGAATCTAGCCAGATCTCTTTACCTACCCCTTCAGGCTTTGCGATTTCTGCTGCTAGGCAACATCGACAGCAAGCAATAAATACCGCCCGCAACAATAGGTTGAGAGATCGACCAAATATTGGAACTCCAGGTCATGCTACAAGAGATCTGACATCCTTAATAGCGTCAAATCATTCTTCAAATCTGAACACGGACTGGCCAGTATACATGACTATTTCTCTCTATGCCCAACCAAGAAATTCAACTTCTGAGCGCTTTAAGTTTATCGGTATGCTAATAATCCTGATTACTATATATTATTACTTTATTAAATTTAACAATAGTCATTTAATAGAGAACTTTTTAACGATTCTAAAGGAAGACAGTGCTACGATAGCTTCCGAATACGCCTTTCTCCGACGAGTTTCTAGAGACAACCAAATGCTACGCGAGAGATTAAGCGAAATGGATTTTCGTCCCCGATTCGCCCAAAATATAAATAATGGGCAACCGACATACTTAATGGAAGCAGCCCTAGATCAGGGTATTCTTGAGTTGAGAGAGCATCTACTGATAAAGAAGGAGCGGGGTATGCAGCAAAGCAGTTACATGCTATATATTTGTTTCGAACGCCAAGAAGTGCAGAGACAAGTAGAAATAGATGGAACCATCGAAAATGAAATCCCAACCGAAGATGATGTCCTAATCGAAAATACACTCTTATCGAATGACCATTATGAAGATGATGATCTATACGAGTTCATGGATCTCCGAATGTCTCCATATTCGTCACCAAAATCAGTACCAGAATCTCCAAAGAATTCTATAGACCCGACAACGCAGGCAAACAAGCGAAAGCGAGCCCAGTCAACTAAATCTCCAGATAAGGAAGAGAATACTCGTCTTACAGACGATACTGCCTCTCTACTTAGTGAGAATAATCACTTAAATGAGAGAAATATCAAGAAAGAGCCCATTTCCCCTGTACTAGGCTTCTCTGAAAGCAAGGAGAAAAAGGACTCTGATATCATTGAGATATTAGATATGACTGGAGAAGATGGGACACAAGGCATACTATCTATGCATATCACAAGGAAGTTTTTTGACCACACTGTTAAAGAGGCTAAGGAAAGAGCTAAAGCGAAGGAAAAAGCTGAGGCAAAAGCGAAGGAAAAAGCGAGATTGGAAGCTGAGGCAAAAGCTGAGGCAGAAGCGAAGAAAAAAACCAACACAAAAGAAAAAAGGAAGAATACAGACGTTGACCAGTATCAAGTTGAGGATATTAATGGAGGGCCAGCATCTAATACTCGTCGACGTCATGGCAAAACTTTTCCTTCGAAAAATCGAGGCTATTTTCAATAAGTAGGGAAGAGAGGGTGATTGCTTCATTGATTACTTCATTAAAAGTCACTAGAGTTATTTATTTATAGCAAAATTACTTTGTTAACTATATTATAATTATTTATTTTGTAAAGTGTGGGTTGACTTATCAAGCAAGTCAAGCCGTACACAGTAACAATCCAATGTACGCGTACGTGTAGTTGTTCAAGGGGTACCTCGATTTCTATGGTTTAAAATGTTCTCTTTTCTTCTATGTATCTCCGTAAAACCCCTGAGTGATCTAGATAGCTTCATGGATGATGTCACATGACATACCGCTTCCCATTGGCTCCCAAACTTGCCGAAATCCACTTAACCCCTAGGTGCGGCTTCCTCGCACCCGATTGCCTCATCTCGATTGCTTCAATAAACCAACATAAAGGTTAATTCTAATTTATATAGATTTTGTCAAAAAAGAAACACCTAGAAATCCTATAAATAGGCTTGTAGACCGACTCAGCTCTAAGTTGACTCTTGCAGACTTCCATCAAATCCTGCAATATATTCCTCCATTAAATAAATTGGTTCTGTAAATTTGTTACAGTTTCCTCCATCTCAGATTGAAATTGACTCTGTAATGGCTTCTCACATTCCGATAGTCGAGGTTCTTGTTGAGAAGCAATATGCTCAGTAATACCTTGTCGAAGGGTTAAATATGCCATTTTATGAACCGGTGTTATACCATCAGAATAGAGATTCTGTAGGTTAAAATCGTGCAAATTATGGTGTTGAAGGAATTCTTGACACCAGATCAAGGTCTCTCGAGGTAAATAATCGTCCAGATTATAATCTTTTTATATTAGCATTGTTTCAAAGAAAAGAAATACTGATAATAGTTACCCGAAGAATTCTGACCAAGAAGATTCTGGACAAGTGTTTCATCTGGTTGGACTTTAAAGTCTTGTATGCCTTGTGGGGGGTAAAAGTATAACATAAAGGGTTTCCCCGTTATACTTTGAGGGCGATTAGATTGTTTCCTAATTCGATGCATATTCCATATGTTCACAAAGCTCAGGATTTCTCGACGAACAAGTGGCATATAAACTGCTAATAATGCAATACGATCAGCAAGTTGGTTTTGTTTGAAAAGTCCCTGATGATTGAGTTCCATAAAATAATCCTATGTAGATTGTTAATAATGAAGCAATCTTTTGTAGCAATTCAAAACCATACCCGGAATATAAAAAGAATGCTTTTTGTTAATTGAGACCACCAAGCCTCAATTCGCTGGTTGGCCGTACTTGTACCGTACCAATAGCAATCATTAAGTTGTAAATCCTCAATAGTCTGTTTCAGTGATAGATAATGAGCAGCTGCAAGTAATACTGTTTCAGCGCCTTTATCAGACCGAATATAACGAGGCTGGGTTTTTGTTTTGTTTAAAGTTTGAAGGAATTGTTGTAACACACTAAGTTGAGTGCGGTTACTGATTCCAATATAAACCCAGACAATATACCGAGAAAATGCATCAATCCCAGCATATATTTCAATTCCCCAGTGTGCCAATTTATCATGACCATCTATAGACCAAATAAAATTTGGCCCAGGGACTACATATTCCCCTCGGCGCCGGTGAAGGTCATATTTTCGACGTTTAATACCTTCAGGGTCAAGTTCACGAACAATATTAAATAATCGATCTCTATAAATGTGTTAGTATAATAAACTACATAAAATGGTAAGAGATTTACCGTGAAATATTATATTGAAGAGATCGAAAATGTGTATAAAGATGACCACGGCCATAACCAGTAAGATGACCTTTATTAAGATTATCTTGAACGGCTTCTTTAACTATATTATTGGTGTTTTCAATGTCTTGCAGATCATTTTGTCGACGCCGAAGCCCCAATCGAAGACGTATAGTCACAAGCTTGTAGGGGGTAATTTTAAATCCATCCTGTTGAAGCACATGTAATATTTCGTTATCAGAGAGACTGTTTTCGAAATAAAGTGTTTTAATCCGGTTGTCTAATTCTGGATTAATATTATGTGCTGTAGAACGTGTATACCCCCAATTCTTTAACTGCCGTTGGATGGTTCGAGTATGAACTGTCAAGTTATGCCGTTCAAATATTATATCGGCAATATTTTCTGTGCTCTCTCCATCCGAAAATAATTGACAAATTTCATTTTTGAATTGTTCAACTTTAGGTGGTCGTCCAGGTGTAGATCGTCTAGAGGTAGAAGACATTGTGGGATTAATTTTGAAAAATAATAATAGTTGTAATAATTAAATTAATTATAAAGAGAAGAAGAGTTTTTATTGCGGACATGAGCAATTGTAACTAGCGCAATCACGTGGCTACGTAGTATCTAGACTAACCTAAATGAAGCAATTGAGTGAAGCAATCTCATTTCAGCAAGCAACACTCATCCTGATCCCAATCCAAGTTTTCAAACTCTGCCAGGAAGAATGTATTAGGGGTAAATTCAGTCAAGTACTGATGTGCCAATCGATATCCGTCTTGTCTCCTTTTATCATTGGTATCCCATCCATAACGATAGTAATCATAGTCATTAGGCCACCATTTCGCTGGCCCTGGCAACGACTGCCAGTCATCATCATCTGCGTATTGATAGGCTTTGAAAACAGAAATTTCGGCTTGAGAAAAGTACTTGTGTGGCGGCTGGTCTGGAGCTTCGTCTGGTAGAATTGCGAAATCTTTTTGTATCAGATTTGAGGTGATTTTGCTCCAATATTCAAACCATATTGTGTATGTGACAGAATTTGCAGTGTTTGTAAATCTAGTAATACTTTCATAGATTTTCCGCTCCCAGGCTTCTTGAAACCTTTTCGCAAAGTTTCCCCAGCAGAACAGAATTCGGATTCCAGATCTTTTTTTTTGAAAGGCGGTTTTTCCATTGTTTTTGACATTTCGTAGACAGAAGACATCGCGATTGAGTGTATGCGGGGTGTATTGCTTCATTGATTGCTTCAAAACGTCACTGAACACCAAGCGAAGAACTGAGATTGCTCCATAGATAACATCTTTCCGCACTTTAAGGGACTTGGCGATTCGAGAGATCAGAGCCACATTTGTATATTCTTTTTCAAACATAGGTTGGTCGTTTTGAATCTGCATTTTTTCGTCCTCTTGCTCCAGATCTGGGCAGAATTCCCACTCTTCAGAAGGATCCAGCACACTTGCATGTTGCTCTGTGTAAAATTTTACGCCTTCGCCGCGCTGGTATCTGCAGAATGTCAATATAGATTGCCTCAGTAGATTGCCTCATTAAAAGTCTTACCTTTCATCTAGGAAACGGGTTTTGAAGTCACTTTCAAGCTTTTTCCGAGCAGAGGGGGTAGCGTTTTGCCATTCAGCAGATGTTTCCAATTTGCGTTTTTTGGCCCGGTTAAGTGCTTGATTTTCATTTCGTTTCTCCCGATTCAGTTGAGCAAAGACCGGGCCTTTCAATTCTAGATCTGCATTTCTTTTTCTAGTTTTCATGGTATGTGGATTATCAGAGAGCTCAGATTCAGATTTACGTTTTCGGCCGACAGTCGATCCAGGCACAGGGCCCCGTTTCCGCGGGATTGCTACATGAAATTACTTCATTAGAATCACGTTTTGCAAAATAGGAAATGACAAAGCGAGTTTTATTTGAAAGTATCAGTTTTTCTCAACTTACCAGGTGGGTCATTCATTTTTTCAAGCGACAGCAGAGCAAGAAGAGTCTATAATCGTAGATATGTTAGTCAATAACGTATACATCAGGGTGATAGGCTGTATTACTTACCTGGTTGGTGATGGCTGTCTATAGTGAAGAAGAGAGAAGAGGGAGGAGAGAGAGCAGGAAGAGGTAAGAAGAAGAAAGATGGTTGCTTAGAGAAAGCGAAAGAAGAGAAAATGTGAGGTTTGAAAAAGTAAAAATATAAGTAAGAGAAGTGTGGTCGCTAGGAAACGGTGTTGATGTTGACGGTAACTGAATTTTATATATAAACAAACATCCTTACCCAGGTAACAGCATCAAGATAATTTTTAATTTTTCTTATTTGCCTAATTATTCTCGTTATTTTCTATTCACTTTCTCTATCTTTTGGTATGTTGATTTCTCATTTTGGCCTCACTTCACCTCTTTTACCCTACTGATATAGAAAACGAGTCTCACTTTAGACCCACTTTTCCCTCACTTTTCTGCTCCATCACTCTGCTTCCTCACTCTACTTCTTCACTCTGCGTCCTCACTCTACTTACTCTAACTCAGCTGGTTACTTCATTAGATTACATCAATTTTTTGATTTCTGAGTCCTGAGTTTCTGAGATGGCCCGAACCAAGCAAACTGCCCGGAGGTCGACTGGGGGGGGGCTTGCCAACCCCAAAAAACTGAACACTCGCCCTACTACAGCTCGCAAAGGCCCGTTCAAGAGCGCCCCAAACCCCCCCAAAAGGAAACGTCGTGTCAAATACGGTGGTAAGTACAAGATCGCTTCATACTATTGCTTCATTCATTGCTGACTGTCAAATATTAGTTGCTGCACTCCGTGAAATCACAAGATACCAAAAGACCACCGAACTCCTTATTCGAAAGCTACCCTTCCAGCGCCTGGTTCGTGAAATCACCGAGGACCAATTCAGAACTGGCATGCGTTTCCAGGCTTCGGCGTTGGAAGCTCTGCAGGAGGCGGCCGAAGCTTTCCTCGTGAAAGAATTCGAAAGTATGTGGAATAGTTGAATATTTTATGACTAGAAATGTTAACTAAACTTAGTGGTGAATCTGGCGGCGATACACGCAAAGCGTGTAACTATTCAACAAAGGGATTTTGGTTTTATCGATCGTATTCGTTCGATCATGACCGGCAGAAACTATCGAAAGGATGATGATTGAAGCCATCCAATGAAGCGATTTCGAATGGGCATTTTCTTTTGTTATAAATGAATGCTTTTAGGGAGAAAAGATACATCTTTTTCGGTCAAAAGGGAATGTTTTTTGCTAGTGAAATGCTCTTTATTAATTAAAAACGAATGGATTTCCCTTTATGGTAATTCTTATTTTTTCTATTTGGCGTGGAAATAAAATTAAATATTGTGGTGATAGATTTTACAAGTGTAAAACCAAAAATACATAATTTTGTCGCGGCACTCGCTTACCGTCCGCCGTATTTAGGCATACTGGAAATGAACGACATTTAACGGGTAGCAAAGAATCCATCATCCAGGAATCAGTATGCGGAACACCGACATGGTCGAAACCGCATGTACGATAGGTAAGTTCATGTTTGCGGTTTGATCAGATTCGTTCTTCGTGTTTCGACTTTAAAACAAAGAGCTTAGTCATTGCTATAAAAGACATGAAATTATCCATTAGCCCCACTACCATACATAAGTATCTTACTATGTTTTTATTGGAGTTATCACATGTAGAATAATTGGTATTTAGCCTGAGAGTTGTAAAATAAAATTGTAAGTTTTTTCACTAGCGATAGACAGGGAGACCGTTATTTCTACTCTGGGTGCAAGGAGTAGAGCTTTCAAATAGAAATTTATGTCCTTCAGTTATGTCTACTTATTACTGACTGTGGGACGTTTTGAATTGGTTTTTTCCAGCTGGTAAATGAACTTCTCGGTAACTGTACCCGTTTACAATTTGTTGTAATGTAGAGTCTGCGGAATCCCCGAGGCACTGTGCGGCTTTGGATTCGACTGTTATTCTTCTTGCTGTTGTGTTGCCGTTGGCTGAACCAATTAGTTGTATGGCATTATTGGCAAGAGCAATTTCTTCGAAATTATTTCTTTGGCTGAGCCATCTGGGAAATGAACCTATAAGATGCTGTCATTCTATACGCGCTTTAAGACGAGAGTGTTGTTACCCTTGTGATATTTTTATTGCTAGGCAATATGGCGTTAGGAAGGATACTCATCGATTTATTACATATACATTTTGTTTTAATCGTCTGATATTCACTCCAAGTCGGGACCAAGTCCACAGGCCCGTGCCACGAAGTTGAACTCACGGTCATTGCGACAGACACTCAATGAGTACTCGTTAGCATACATTATTTGAAATGCGCCATCCCCTGTTCGATCATCCCGATTCTGCGCCTCGTTGATTATACATGTGAGGACCGCCCTTACGCCGGAAAGATCACCGGCTCGAGTCAGGTAGTTGCGTGTCACGGGGGGCCACTCACTCCGCTGGCGAATAGCTTGTAAGATATTCTCGACAGAGGGAGCAATGTTTGACTCTAGACAGTCACGCACGCGAGAAAATATGTTAGTATATCCCTGACGAATCGATTTGTTCGTTTTGAAGTTTTGTTGGACATCATAAGCGACGTATCTGAACCAGAACTTATTATCCAAGGCCCAGTACTGGCCGTCATCGACCCCGTCTGATAGGAAATTGTGTATGGTTCCGGCTTGATCGAGCAACGCCAGCTTCATCCGTGGAGAGAGAAATCCTTCAATACACTGGCCACACGTGCATCCGTACTTTAGGCGAGAGGTGGAGAGGTCCCAGTCTTCCCCCATGCGATCGGTATCAAGCAAAGAGAGGCACTCTACTGCGGGAGTAGGAAACCCCTGAAAGTCGTCTGATACATGCAGATTTCCCATAAAGAGGTTTCTCTTGGTTCGTAGATCTTCGAGAAAATCTTTAAGCACATCCAGAGGAGAATCCCCATTTATATCACGCGCTGTTTTCCATGACTCTGCCGCGTCAACATTTGCTAGGAGCCACATTATGCTTTTCGGCTTCAATTTGCGAGCAAGAGTGTGCAGAAGCGTCCTCTGCGTGCGGTCCATCATATTCAAGTTGACCTCATTCTCGGTAGCCGCTTTCTTAAGGTACTCCACGCACTCCATATCAGGAAGTGTAGTTGCAGCATGGTGCAATGGAAATTCCCTTTGCAGCGTCGACAAAGTCCTCTCCCCGAGCTGGATTTCCACTCCGTATGGGATGAGATAATCTCCCATCCCCGGCTCATCCTCCCGGTCGTCGACGGGCTCGATCTGAGGATCAAAGTCGCTGTCAGAGAGGATCGATCGTGCTCTATGATTGGGATGGAACGAGTACGCAAAACACGGTGAGGAGCCGATGCGTCGAAATCCGAGAGATCTATAGAATGAAACAGCGGTGTTGCTTGCTTGAAGATCGATTTCACTTCTCTGCCGCTTGGACTTGCCGATGTATTGAGGCTCGACGTCCTCAGTAAGCCATCCCGGTATTACAATCGCATGAACTCTGGTTAACTTCTGAAACTGTGTAACGGAGCCGAATTCCAGAGCAATGAGTCCGGGCGACATGTCTCTTGGCTTTGCGCTGCTCCCACACTTCTCACCGACCACGAGGAGCTGCTTGACCATCGCGCGTCCTACACCCTTTCTGCGCCATTCGACATCCGTAATGAATACCTTTTCAAGTAGCAGGAGGGGCCCGTTGTCAAGCTCAGACCCCCAAGCACCCGTTCCCCGGTGCACGGTATGCGACTTGAACTTATCCTTGAGGAAGCCATACCGGTCAAAAACCCTCCACGCTATCTTTCCTACATCATGGGAGCAATCATCCATTTTTTCCCAAAAGTCCTTTGTGATCATTCCCCGGTAGATGAATCGGGCAACGGCATGACCGATTGTCTTGCCTCCGTGCGTGCATTTGGCAGTTATGTCGTCTCGCCAGGCACGCGGCGATACCGAGATCTCAATCCTCACAGCCTGGTTTGTACCATCGGGGAAAAATTCCCTCTCAATCAGAGAATGTTTGCGATCAGACGTGAATTCATCATCAGAGCTGTCCTCGGAGCTATCGTACTCCGTAGACGTATAGCCTTCTGAAGAGGTAAATGCATCGGTTTCTCGTTTCCTTTTTGGCCCAACAGTTTCATGGTTGTTGTCCATCGATTATCTCTTTATCGGGATACTGTGAGCCTCGGGGGTTCTTGGAAGGATAGTGGTAGTATCTAGAATTGGGAGATTTCTATGTAACTGGTAACTCCGGGTTCTCCGGACAGGACAAACGGAACGAGGGCTGGCTGAACTGGTTTTTAAGCCAAAGTTCATTACTTGGTCCCATCGCCAACCCAAACATGGCAATGACTAAGCTCTCTGTTTGGACCCAGGGAGCAAAACCGATAATTCACTGTGATTATGCGGTTGTCCATCGTTGTCGCCTTGGCAATAAACAAGCCACCAATCAGGACTTGATATTCTGGAATATTTTAGACATGCAGGTTAGGTGCGGCTCGGGATTTCTCCGCATCTCCATCGGCTTCTAGCTTCCTATCCATGCAGTTCCCATAATCGCATACCGTGTGCACAAATTTGTACTGTACGCAAATCCGAACCCCGGAATCCAGACGATTATAAAAATAAAAATTGAAAGTTTCACTAGCGGTAACAGGAAGACCGTTATTTCTACTCTAGGTGCTGTACGTAGAGCTTTCAAATAGAAATTTATGTCCTTCAGTTATGTCCACTTTTTGTTATTGAATATGAGACGTTCTGAATTGGTCTTCCAGCTGATGAACGAACTTCACGGTAGCTGTGCCCATTTATGATTTGTTGCAAAGTAGAGTCAGCGAAATCCCCGAGGCACTGTACAGCTTTGGATTCGACTGTTATTCTTCTTGCCGTTGTGGTATTGCCATTCGACGAACCTATTAGTTGTATGGCATTATTGGCAAGAGCGATTTCTTCGAAAGTATTGTTTGCCTGAACCATCTAGGAAATGAACCAATAAGTTGCCGTCTTTCTATACGCTTGAATACAAGAATGATGTTACTCTTGGTATGTTTTGTTAGGCAGCATGGTGTTAGAAAGGATACGCATTGATTTATCACATATAAATTTTGCTTTAATTTGTCTAATAAAGTATTTGAAGAGAAATGATGTATGTTATGGCATACCGCATATACAAAGTCGTTGACGTCACCTCTGACCCCCCAACCCCCCTCCCCACACCGTCCTTTAATAACCTCGATTCTGGCGTAGTTATTACAAATATCCTACGTTAAATCACAAGATCGTTAACTAGTCATCGGAAAAGAAAATTACTCATCCATTCCCCTTTTTTGCTAAGTATGAATAACCAAGATCACAAAGGCGCTGAAAGTGCCATTGAATACACATTTAGAGACTACCATATTCTAGAAGAAGCCTTGAAACAAAATCAGAACAAACGCTTGGCTTTTCTAGGTGATAAAGTGGCAGCATTAATGATAATAGATAACTGGTATAGAAGCGGGAAAAGCTGCGGTAGGACTGCTCAAGAACAGCGGAATCCTTTTGCTGATAGTTCTTAGAGAACGGAAACTTTCGACTTCAGCATTACGGGAGTAACAGGGAAATGGCTCGCCAAGCCAGAAGGATACAATTCGATAAATTTGTTGAACTACATTCATTGAGCCAAGATGAATTATTGCGATCTCCTCATGCCCTTGCAACTGACATTGAAGCCATTATCGGTGCTGTCTGGGTTGATTCTGGAAGGGACTTCGACGCAGTAGAGGGGGTTATGCGAAGATTGCATATCTATCCTGACTGAATTCCTGTTGCGCTTGATGTTTACTGAATTCAACTCTCCGATGTCCATTCTTTTAGGTCTCCCTGCCAAAGTCCTCTGGTCAATGCATGATTGGGTTGGGGACGCTGCAAGCCCTTAGCGTCCGCAGTCACTTCAACAGTATGCTAAGGTCAGGTGGCAAATTTTCTGAAGAATGCATTATTTTTCCATAATCCAGATTTTTCAACTATCACTACTTATTTGCACCGTCGTTCCACAAGGACGAGGAGATAGAGGCACATTTTGCCCCCTCTTGATATGCTTAACCAGAATTGGCTGTGAATCATTTGACGGAGTGAGATAAATGTCCAATTCTGTAGGTGTCAGATGAGGCAACCCGATGGAGATTAGGAGTTCAAGGAATGAACTTTGGTTTGGGGTTCGGATCAACTCTATCTCTTTGTATTCAATTACAATGAAACTATCTTAGTGGGTCTTGTGCTCAGCACTACAGATGGATGTATTATTACGTGATAGTGTCGTCAGTGACGGCTATATATCTATCTACTGAACAGCAAATAGCACCACCCTTCCCTTTCAGCCTTGGCTCCTTGGTCTCAAGAGCTATCTGAAGACAGTTTATAAGTATGCCGGAGAGATTCGGGACGAAGCTTCCACTAGGGCACAAAGACGAACCACAACCTGATAGCCTGAACAGTACCTGCAGTCAAGAACTGCTAGATGCCTTGGCAAAGTATTATATCCATGATAGCATGTGAGACCTAGTTTCTGACGAGCTCAGATTACGCCATGACCTGAAATATATTGATCTGACCATTATATGTGGTCATGACACACACGCGGTCCATCGGTGCATAGTCTGCACGCGATCTGACTTTTTTGCTAAAGCCTGCGATGGAAGATTTGATGTAAGACTCCACGAAACCATAAAGTATAAAATAATTCTTACAAGAACATCACAATTATAGGAGGCTTCCACTGGTGTAATTCATTTAAACGAAGAGCCAGCTTTGGTCAACAAGATGATTGAATATTTCTATACCTTGGATTATCAGGTTGATACTTATGTCACTGCATCCGATGGTTGCATAAGTACCAACTTCAGTGGGTTGCAGGAAAACGAAGATAATCCGCCTTTTCAGCCAGAAAGCGAAACGCCGGAACCCAATTTGGATGGAGAAACTGACCTTCCCAAAAAATCGGCATCTGTATTTGACCCATTGTCCTTTCATATTCTAATGTATGCGCTTGCAGATCGTCTGTTCATACCGGGTCTAAAAGCACTTTCGAAACAAAATGTTGAACGGGAGCTGGTGCAACGGTTAGATGCGACTTCGTTCCCACAAGCGATTGTCGAGATCTATAACTCTACCCCTGAAAGCGACAGAGGTCTTCGAGACTTGGTCATCAAAATTACAATGAATCACATGACTGCATTGAGAAGTTCAGAGGGATCAAAAGCTGCTGCTTTTCAAGATAATCTGCTAAAGTCAGTTCCTGGGTTTTCATATGATTTGCTGGTGGCGATTATGAACAAATCAGTATCTATATGGAGTCGAGATGGGTTCTTTCGGAAAGATTGGTCGGGAGTGAGGTGGACGTTCTAGATTACATCTTTCAATCTCAATTTAATCCTCCCGTCCTCGTTGATACGCAGTTCAACTCGTCGTGTTTAATTTCAGGCGCCCCGCAGGCAGCTATGCAGCAGCTTAGTTTCTAGCATGAATTTCGCGGCTCGGGCAGCGTATTTTCCCACCGAGAGAAGTTTTCTGATATCAGAGGACCATGTCCCTTCCATGCAATTTTGCTGAAGCTGCTGGCTTGCGAACCAACCAGGGCAATGACTAAGCTTTCCGGGGGAGCCATGATAAGCTTTGATCCAATCAAAGCAGCGGTCTATCTCCAGTTTTCCCGAGCAATGACTAAGTGGTTTGTTTACCTCCAGCTGTTAAATCAGATCGAAAGGCTCGATCGAAAGGCTTGATAAAAAGAGTGATGTGATACCGGATTAAATAGTGCCGTTCACTGTCAGAAGTCTAGCATTCCCTCTTTCCTTACAGATTTACATATAGAACCAGTAATCTAGCTCGATCTTATTCCTTATATAGCAATCTTTGAAAGTGGTACATCCCGGAACAATATCCTAGGCCGGGCTTCCCCACGGCCCTGCTGGCTGTGTGGCATCAGATATATCGCCCCAAGAGTCACACGTCGTCAGGGGGCAGTAGTCGACAGCTTCCTGCCCCGTTGGGCCGTATAGAGGGTTCCCGATATCTCGCTAGGCCCAGTATACGTAGGCATAGAGCAGTGGGTACAAAACCCGGTAAGAGCGGCCATGGATAGGAGGCAGTAGCCCCATTGCCGCAGACATGTAGCCAGACGCACAAAGCCAGGTCGACACGGCCACAGTCCAGAAGCCCAATGGGCCATATGGCCGTGGCTACAGAGCCCATCTAGCCAGATGGCTACCGACCGAGGCCACGGCAAGCCATGCAGCCCAGCAAGCCATAGAGACATCGTCCCCTGCCCGGCTGGGCCGTGAGGCTTACGTGATTAAGAAAACTACTTCTATGACAAGATCTGTTGGCTCGCCCTTCGGTTGATGAATTTTGCAGCAGCCTGCTCCATCGCATCGGTAACATCCCCATCCTCCGGGAAAATCACGAAGATTGAGTTGCTCCCATCATCCCGAGCTGACTGAAGACACTCCACTGGAGTCATTGAACGCATGCGTGCGTCTCGAAGGTTTGCGTAATAGTGTTCTTTGAAACGGCGGGCTTCCCGCTCCACTTGTAGTGGATCGGATTCACCAAGATCGACTTTGGTCCTCTCACTCCACCGGAGTCCCGTCCAAACCCGGAAAATAATGATACGATTATATTGCTCGTGAACGATTGGTGTGCCGGGTGATCGTTGTTGTCGAATCCGGTTAGCCGCATTTCTTCTGCGATCGTTGCTGCGGCCATCGTGAACACGGAGACTGGAGTCCACCGTCTCGTTGTAGGGCACCAGGTCAGTGGGAGGGACCTCTGGAGGCGGCTGATGAACAAGCGCGCTAATCTTGTCCGAAGCGAAGTCGTCAACGTCGATTTGAGTATCACGCCTAGCGGACTTTTGCTGATCTTTGGTAGAAGGTCGTTGATATGGAGCGTAGCGAGCTGTTCGAGCAGAACGCTTTCGTTTAGTCCTGTCAACAGGGCGAGTTAAAGAAACTGCATCGTTCCCACTATGTGCTGGAGCTGAAGGGTCAGCCGGTGCGGCGGGCGGCTCTAAAGATGGGTCTTCGTTGGGTGGGTTATTGTCTTCGTCGTCGTCGTCCTCGTCACTAAAGAAGTTACCAGCAGCCCTAGTTCTAGTAAAACTATCTTCGGATTCTATTTGTGTCGTTTCTTTCTCTTGCCGCCATGCTTCATCGGCTGCTATCCATGCTGGTGACAATTCCTGACGGGACTTTCCAAGGCTTTGGGGGGTATTTCTTCCCACAGGCGTGTCTGCGACTAGCGCTGACTCCACGACTGCTGGTGCTGTCCTTTCTGCTGGCTGTTTTTCAACATGGCGCTCCAATTGACCACCATGAGAATACTTGGATTGGGACTTACCAGTCTCTGGAACCATTTCATAGTTGTCCTCTTCCGAACTTGGTGACTCGCGCAACCGGGCAATGATGTTTTGCATAGTCGATGAGGGAACTGGTTCAGATGAGGCTTGGCGGTCTATTAACGCTGGCTGTGGGGTACTCCGGCCATTTTCTAATTGGGAGAGCGCGTCCGCTCTCTGTTGTGCCACCAGCTCTTCTGTCAGGAGTTCTAGTTGGGAGTTTTCCTGTTCCGTGGACCCTGGAATCTGATCAACATCCAACTGTGTGCCTCGATTTTCTGCAAAGATAGGTGATTCAGCAGGGGCTGCATCAGCTGCTGCAAGACGAGTCCTCTCCGCGGCCTGTCGCTTCGACGCTGCGGTCTTCGTCAATGGGTGTCGACCAGCCATTTGCTTCTTCCTCGGACCTAGCGTTAACCGGTGATTCGCTATCCGGTCGTCTGATGGAAGTTCTGGAAGGGTGTCAGCTTCTTCGACGGAGACGTCATTGTCATGATGGAATGAAGGGGAAACTGCAGCTCCTTGTCCACGTTGATCTGGTCCACCGTTTTCATCGATGATTCTTTCCGCATCTTCTGGGCTCGGTTCTGCGACAACTTCTTGTGTTGCTGCATTATCCATGGAATCTGCGCTCCGTTCGTTTGGTTTCTGGGGTTGTTCGACTGGTCCAGCTATCAACTGGTCCGTTGCTGTATGATGGACGGTTTCCCGCGGCGTTCCTGGGTTGATTGATGCGTCGGGACGTATTTGATCAGTGCCAATAGCAGGTGTCACCTCAGTATTTTGTTCTTCGGTATTATTGGCTATACCATGATCGTGCTGCGTTGGACTGCGTTCGTACTCATTGAAAACGTCTAACTCATTCAAATCTCCTAGTGTGGAGGCCCTGCCATCCGAGAGACTCATCCCGTCTTGATCCACCAACTCAGTTCCAGCAGTGGATCTTTCTCCAGCCTCTCCACTATCTCGTCTTCGCTGACGGCGAAGCCGTCTCTGCTGCCTCAGTTCCTGCTTCCGTTCCCGCCTCTGACTTCGGCGTACGTCTCGTTCTTGCCGCTGCCGCCGTCGCTCCTCTTGCCTGTGGTCCCCCTGATCTTGGCGGCCGCGGCTATCCGTTCGATGATCAGGACGAGCGGTAGCGTTGTCTGCGATATCTACCATTTGATGTTCATCGAATAAGTTGTGTTCTTCAGGGAAGAACAGAGATGACGAATGTGAACGAGGGGAGTGGTGGCTCGAGACATCTTCATCCAGCGGAGTATGTGACGGTTCGGAAGGCTTACCAAAAAAGGCGAAATACACGCATCGCCTCACAAACAACGCAGACACCTCATGATCGGAGGACGGGCTTTCCATATGCTCGAAGAAAAGAAATTTCCTCTCTTGCTCATGAGCCTCCATAGAGGGCTTTCCGCACCGACGCCGGCGAGGGATTGTCGGAAAAGCACGTTCACGGGATGAGGGCAGGGAGTCGGTAGGAATGGCTTCTTGGAACAATTCAACCATCCGGTCAACAAGAGACTCAATAGAATGATAGCGATAGTGGTCACGTTCTCGCGCCTCGAGGAGAGCTGCAAGAGCAAGCTGACGGTCCGGTGATTGCCGAGTAATCTGCAAGATTTGTGGAGATGTGAAGCCCAGCTGGCTAGCCAGAACGGCCATCCGGTGGACAGTACGTTGGTCGGCGCCCTGTGACTTGGCCTTCACCTGACTCTTGCCTTTCTGAGCAGCGTTGGGCATCTTCGGATAATGTCGGAAGGCAAACAGCCAGAGTTGTCGATATCCAGCGTCTCTGGCCTCCTCAGCCGTCCCAAAAGATTCTCGAAATCCCGTTTCCGACTCTTGGACTCGGTAATGACCTTGAACATGTCCATTTGGGTTATACATGTGTTTCATCGCAGAGTATACTGTCGGACGCCGGAGTCCAGCAAGGTTCACTAATCCTTTTAGACAACTCGCACCAGCCTCCAAGTAGGAAATATCTTTAAAAAACGTGTAGAGTGAGGGAATGAGTTCGTTTCGACCCCGTAGCCTCCTCCAGATAGCCTTTCTTTCAGAGCGGTCAAACTTACCGAATGCCTCGCCACTTAATACGAGCCCTTTGACCTTTCTGCGATCCAGTCCTCCAGGAACCAGAAGCTGGAGTTCTTTAACGGTGGCATAATCGATCTTCTCCATCTGGTGTGGGTCGTCACGGACGAGAGATGACCAGAAATCTTTCACGTATTGTAGGTAGTGGACAATTTCCTTCGCGATCAGCATGGAGATATAGGTGCGAGGGGAAGACCAACCTCGTCGCACTTGAGGGCAATGATTCGAGGCAGATTGCCAATGCTCATCGCTTTCCATAGACCGGGGATCGGTAGCAATGCATCAAAGGCAGAGCGAATAGAAGCATTTTCTGGCTGCGACAGCTGTCGCATCCGCTTTTGTTTATTCGGTGATAGTCGGGCCAGCCAGCGGTCTTCAAAGCGGCTACTGGCTTCATACTGATACTGGCGCACCTTGCGATACACTTCGCCGTCGTTAGGTTGAGCTTCATTGGAATATTCATCGGTCAGTTCCGTTTGTAGTTCTCTGCTCATGTCTGTTGAATGTGATCAGTTCCAACCTAAACGAGATAGCGAAATTCAATGTACCGTTCAAATACAGATCAACCGTCCACCAGCGCTCGTAGGGTGCCAAGAACTCGTTGCCCGCCCTGAGGCGATGCTGTCCATGGAGGCAGACTACCTGGCCCACGGGGAAATCCAGGTGAATATGACTGTCAGACTGCTGACTCATCAGGGAGCTCAGGTTCGTCTGCTGGTTACTCAGGGCACGCATGAGATTTTCTTTCGAAATAGTTGCAATGACATGGTTTCGTAGTGCAATTCTGTCACAGTTTTCTTTCTCGAAAATGCTGCAAAGTCTGTCGACATTATCAGGTTTGTATTCCGAAGGAAGAGATATTTGGCTGATTTTGATTTTTGCAGTGCCTTGGTATTTCAGGTGTCGTTCTTTTGCCAATATTACCTCTGCACTTGTAAACATAGACCGATCCATATTGCAATTAGAGCGGATTTTTAGTCTGACTGGTTGATGTGTAGAAATCCGGAAGGAGGGGAGAGGGGATACATGGGTATTTATCCTTGAGGCGGCACGAACCAAGCAGCCGAACTAGCAGTCAAAACAGAGCAGCCAAAACAGAGCAGTCAAAACAGAACAGTCAAAACAGAGCAGTCAAAACAGAACAGTCAAAACAGAGCAGCCGAATCAAAGGAATGTTCCTGCTGCCCACTGTGTCTATAAGATTCCTCTCGCTTCTCTTCTAGTCGTCATAATATCGCATCCCTGCTCCTTTGCAGTTTTTATAGATACTTGGATTTTACACTCTCCTCAGCAAATACTTTATCTCAACCTTCCCACGCCTAAGCCAAATCCTCACTACAAGAGTGACCAATATGACTACAGAGCAAAACGTTGCTTCGAAATTCACTGGGGGATTAAAAAGATTAGGCCTTCCGCAGGTCGCTCTCCGAGGGAAAAGCAACGATCTCTTACTTGGCTGGGACGAATCACCGTGGAAGACTTTCCATCACATATTCAGTTGTGACCTCGCTGGCCCAGTTTCCGTAGTAAACTTCCGTTCTCATTCATCTAGACTAAGGGGGATACGAACCTTCAAGAAAGATGATGCCGATGAAATGTTGGAAAAGTTCAAGATGCTGCGACAGGAAAACGTTCATCTCGCCCGCGAATACTACAACTATGGGAATTCGGTCTATGTAGTATTTGATGATCTTCCTCTGACCTTGAAGCAAGTGGTCGCTTGTGATTATTATCCAGACGATCACGAAGTGTCCTCTATCCTTGCACAGGTACCGTCGTGGTCTCTGATACCAAATCATATATGCTAACCAGTAAAAGATTCTCAGTGGTCTGTCTTATTTACATACACAAGGATTTGATCATCGGTCGCTGACGTGCTCCAATATCCTGCTCGGCATGGATGGCACTATTCAAATCGGTAATATATCCTTCTTTTATTAGAGAAATATCTGACGGATTTCGGTAGCGGGCCTGGAGTTCTGTGTGAAGAGCAGCCCGAACCAGTCGGACTCCATCGAAGCAGTCGCAACAATAGCCACTCTATTAATGCAAAAATATGAAAAGTCAAGCGGTTCAAAAGGGATTGCTGATATTGAGCGCTGGCCTATCGATTCTCAAGCCTTTCAATTCCTACAAGAAACAGATAATGTCGAGACTATCGATGATTTAAAAGAGGTAAGTCAGAACTGTATTGCAACAGAGTTAGTGTCTTTAACCATATCATAGTATATTCTTGCGTCCGGGAAACATTCGAAGGAAATCCTTGCTGGATTGGCTCGCTTCACGATAATTTCTGCGCGGACATCTTATTCCTATCCGCCTAAGCCTTGAAGTTCCTCGCAACAACTGTCTGTAATTTTCCCGTTTATATATTTTGATCTATGTTGTCAGTTTATTTAGGTTAGATAGTACTGCAATCATATCTATTCCAAGTACAAATCAATAACATCTTTATAGCCATCAAAGAAAATAGCGGTCTATGAGACAATCATCTACCAAGACTTATAGCTGAAATTCTGAGACAAGGAATTTTTAAGATCATAGTGATGACGTCATTAGTATGTTTTGGAGGTGGGTTTTATAAACTAAGGTTCGGAGGACAGAAACTCTGTACCTGGATCTCGATCTGCCCGTTGCCGAAAAGAACATTCTACGTAGATTAGTTAACCAGGACCATGACGTCACAGCTTAGTTCGATGTTTCTATTTTATGCGAACCCAAGCATGTCAACCGGCTTTTAAGCAGGCCGGGCAATCGGCCGATAGGGGAGGGGATGACGAATGGGATGAATTTTATGGATTCTGGCACTCCATGGTAGCTTCACCAAATGAAGCGATATTTGAGGAGCGTCTTACCGAATTCGAGCTCAAATTCGCTGAAAAGTATCTCGAGGCAGTGGGATATATCAGGACGTACTGGCTCGACCTGCATAAAGAGAGGGTTGTCAAAGCATCGGTGGATAAGCACTTGCACTTTGGCAATGTAGCTACTTCCAGGTAGGCAGCTACCCGCATACCAATACGAAATGCTCACTTTTGTACCCTAGAGCGGAAGGAATCCATTGGTTGATAAAATCACATATTAAAACATCCAGGTTTGATCTCTTCGACTCTTGGTAAGCTATGAAGCATGCCATCACCAATCAATTGAAAGAGCTGGATTATATGAGAGTTTTACAGCAGACACGGATGCCTCTGGATGTTTCTGGAGTGATGTTTGAGGCTGTACGAGGCTGGGTTTCGCAAGCCTTACGAAAAGTGCAGGAGCAACATCGACTACTCTTAATGCCGCTTAGAGCTCATTGTAGTCACTCCTTTACATCTTCTTATGGACTACCGTGTGTTCACACCTTGAAGAGGCTTGAGGAAAACAACCAGATGCTTTCACTAGGGCATTTCCATGCTCACTGGCACTTGAAATGAGATGCTGTTCAACCACGGCCTATTCTCGAACCGTATCGAGTTCTGAATCGAGCTATCCAAATATCGAATCCGTCTGCTACGAGCAACAGACGGGAACCCTGTGGGTTCGAGATGGTCGAGCCCAAAAAGTCTCCTCCCACGTGCAGCAGGTGCCATCAGGTTGGCCATCAGATGCGAGCAAACATATGCCCTCTGAAGTACTCGGACTTGTTACCTACATCTTCCGCCCGGAATACACCAACAAGGCAGGCGTCTCCGTCAGCACAGCTTCAAGCCGAATTTTTGGCCGCTGAAGAAAATCAAAGATGGACAACCATGTAAGAATAGAATCATTAAGAATAGATAAGATTTTACGACACCCAGTGTATGTATGATCCACGGTTGGTAAGGCGTCAATAGGCCAATAGGACGGCCGGAGGGTAGATGCTTAGTCATTCTGGACGCCCAGGCGCGCAATTCTGTTTGGGCCCCCGGGCGCCCATGTATCAGTCGCCCGCATTGCTTTGTTTACTCGCAGGCACTTACGAGGACAACAACAAACAAATCCCCCAATTTTCTATATATGTGAACGCAAATCTATTCTTATTCGTTGCTTAATACCCATTCGAACCAAATTCAACTCCAAGAACAACATGGAGCAATATCTTCTGGATAATGTTGGGCGCTACACGACTCTCGTGCAAAAATTCAAGCCTCCGCGTCGAAAAGCAAGCGAACGTGAAGACGAAGGCCTCAGTCCCACTATTTCCGTGGCCACTCGCATTAGACCGATGTTGGAAGATGAGATTTCATCCGGACAGGTCGTTGCAGCTTTTCCTCGCAATGGAGAGGGTGGAGTAGTGGACGTACACGAGTTACGGAGGGTCATTAGGGGTCTACCTACCATAAATGTATGTGAGCACTTTGACAAAGAGAGTCTAGTCGGGACCCATTTCTGCTTAGAATCAACACGGCTCCATGTTGTGGAAATAAACTATAATTTCTCCCCCATGAACTGTGCTATCTTGATAAAAACAATAAGATACAGCCACCGTTACTAATATATCACCACGCGTACAGTCTTCTTCTTATAGACTTGGCCAGGTCTTCGATGCCGACAGTACTACTGAATCAGTCTACGAGGGCTTAGTCCGGCCGCTGCTTCCTTACGCCTGGCAAGGCAACATAGGAACTCTGTTTGCTTTCGGACAGACGGGGTCTGGAAAGACATTTACTGTCGGCCATCTGGAACGACTGGTCGCGAAGTCCTTATTCGATGGTACTCTATCTGGTGAACGAAAAATACATGTTTCTATATTCGAGCTCGCAGGAAATTCGGCATTTGGTAAAAGCTATCTTATACTGTTTTTTGTTTTATTAATTCTGATAAATATGCTTTTTAGACCTCCTGAATTCCCGCGCTCCGTTCACAATACTGGAGGACTCTCTTGGAAATACTCAGCTTGTTGGTATCCAGGAGTCTTATATCAAAAACACCTCCGAGCTCCTTGCATTGATTGATACTGCTATCTCATTCCGGCAAGAGGCATCTACAGAAAAAACAATAGATCATCGCGTTCGCATGCTATTTGTCGTATCAGGATCGAAAATTCAGCTGACGACGATTCGGAAGATGGGGTTTTATACCTGATCGATCTCGCAGGTTCCGAAGCCGCCCGGGATATTTTCAATCATACCTCTGATCGTATGAAGGAAACACGCGAAATAAACATCAGCCTCTCGGTACTTAAAGACTGTATTCGTGGCATAGCCGATTTGGACACTAGTGCAACCACAGGGAAGACTTCTAAACAACCCTACATCCCCTTTCGGCAAAGCATGTTGACGAGGGTCCTGAAGCATATGTTTGACCCCTCCAGAAACCGCAGCTGTTGGACCGCCGTCATCGCCTGCGTCAATCCCAGCTTTCTGGATACAGGAGCAACCAAGAATGCGCTTCGATACGCGGAAATGCTCCGATTCGCCCAACCAACACAGAAAGCCGTAGGCTACAATCCTTCAGTGCCAAAAACGTGGAGCAACAAAGATCTCCGTAACTATATTAAAATACAGGTACGTAGGATTTTTATGGGATTCCTTTCTACTTCTGGGCCATAAGAGCTCATAACGCTTACCTGTTGCTTAGTCTGGTAATCCGTCGATACTACCTTCCATCGTTGCACCTAATGAATCTGGAGCTCAAATTCTACGATTGCCGGTTGAGGATTTCATCGAGCGGTGTCTTAGATTCGGCGGGGTGACCGAAGAAGATGCGAAGGAATTACATGCAAAACTGTGGAAATTACATGTTAACTCTTCGCGGGGGTCGCAGTGACGTTGAGAAGAGCAATCCACATGGTAGCTATATTAGTTCTGAAGTTATATGATTTTCATCAATAAAGCCAAATTTTGAGATCATAATGTGTCGACGAATATGAATTAAGGTAAGAGCCATTAATTCAATTAGGTAGGAAGAGATGCCAAGAACAACATTGAAAACTTCAAATGTTACATTCGTTGCCTTATCGTGGATACCAACATGTCAAGTATGTGATCCCTTGACTGCTCCAAGCAAAAGAGAGAGTGGGCATTATTGCACGCCTTTATCTGCTACACGATGTAGCACTTGAGACGAGAAAGTAGATGTGATTATCACATCAAACGTTTGAAGATTCTTCAAAAAGGGATCAGGAACGATCCATAGTTTTATTGGGTCATATGTACATGAGATGTCAATAAAGCTATGATTTGCTTATGATAAAGGAGCTTTGTATTCGTTATAATTGACTAATCAAACGAGTGACTGGCACCATTGACACTAGCTGTTGCACAGTTGACTAGCGCAAGGGCTTGATATACAGGAAGAAAGAATTAACAACAAAACATCAACGTTGGTACCACCCTAAAGCAAAACAAAACGTCTTGTGATCAATCGAGCCTCTCCATTTGATTCTATCGTTGCAACACCTTGGAAGGGTCACATGTCGTTGGTAGAGCGAAGCACAAGGCATACCTGGTGTTGCTGCTGATTAGCATTACATCTAAAAGTGTCATCAAGGATTTCTCACTCTTATAGACTCCCTGGGACTTGGCTGCCACATTTGTCGCAGATAAATGGTTCTGGGCGGGTGATATGATTGTATCCGCATCCTGGGCAATTCATTTTGGTGAACAGAATGGCTTTTTTGTCCCACTGCTGTGCTTTGTTTAGAGGAAGGAGAGTTTTAAAAATAGTACTTGTGAGTCAAAAATTTGATGCCTGTGTAGAAAGCCCAGGGAGGGCGTTCAGTTGAGGCATACTTATAGGTTATTGGTGAGGGGTAGAATCAGTTCAATTCTCTAGGCGAGGGGTGCAAGTACAAGGATCATGCATAGCCACAACAAACTACTGTGACATGTTTAGATTATCACGCATGCTCAGCCTAATTATATGGAAGGGAAAACCCTCGAGAGCGTATCATTCTCAGTAGATGGTGATACCTTAACCGCGTATTTACTATCTATAGTCTAGGGTCTTTTAAATAAGATAACGCTAATCCTGAAAGCGATATCACAACTCCAAAATGTACTAGTGCGGCGCAGTCAGGCTGAACTTTACAGCTGTAACCGCGCCGCACTAGTACATTTTTGGTTTTTAGTTCGCAGGGCAAGGCTCATTCCATAGGCAAATTGTAAGTCGCAAAACTGGATTAATTTTTGTGTTGCATCAAGCTGACGCGGCCCAAAAACATGCAATCCGAATGGACGCTTTGACATCTGAGTCTTTATTAACCAAGCCCAGTTGTTGCGTTGCCTTTCCAGTACTTGGAGAGGAGGTTCTCCTCGGAGCAAGGCTACCCTGCCAAGTCACGCGGTGTCGGGCGGCAAGGCGGCAAAACAAAAACAGCGGTGAACCTATTATAATAACACCCGTCCCGGACAACTTGCCTTTGCTCAACCACTTCCCATTATTATTTTCTCTTCAACTCTTCGTTCAAAGCACATCCTTTAGCCCGTGTCGCGATGGCTGAACAATCAGATACTGATGACCCTGGCTGTGTCGCATGTGGCTGGACAGCGTTGAAGGAAAAGCGGTGCGACTATTCAAGCCATGTGAAACTCTTCTACGGCGCATCCGATCGTGGCGTCTGGTCAATCGGCTCCGATGTGATCCTGAAAGAACGTCCAGACGAGGGCCCCAAAGCCAAAATCGAAGCAAAGACGCTAGAATTTCTTGAGAAAGCTATTGCTGCTAATCCCAACATCAAAATCCCCGCCCCAAAACTCATACGTGACTGGGTCGATCGTGATGGGCGATACTTTACCCTGACCGAGCGTATACAGGGCCAAACGCTTGAGCAAGCATGGCCGTCATTATCAGAGCTCCAAAGGATTTCCATTGCAGATCAGATCGTCCAAGTTCGCAAACAGTTTCGATCAAATTTCACCTCGACAAGCATACAAACAATCAACCAAGGCCCGTGTTATCCAGGTTTGCTGTTTCTGGACATAAAACCGCATGGTCCATTTCACTCTGACCAGGAGCTCTGGGATGCCCTAGCCCTGACCTACAGAAATCTGCCTCAACCCATTTTCGACAAGCTGAGGAAAAGGTTCCCCAAAAGCGAGCCCTTTGTGCTCACTCACGGTGACCTTAACTTGGGCAATATCATGGTCCAAGATGGACAGGTTGTTAGTATACTTGACTGGGAGTATGCCGCGTATCTCCCTGTTTGGTATGACTACATCTCGGCGGCTTTTGCATTCACGGAAATGGATGTTGAGTGGAAGAATTTGCTTCGAGAGCGTCTAGCTGTAAACGATGTCTCATATGACGACGTTAGGACTGCGTGGAAGGACCTGATCAGTCTGAAAAAATATCCTAATTTGGATGAGAAAGGTAAAGAAGCTCTTGAGAGATTGAATTCAGCTTAGAATTACTTGAACGTCAAATCCATACTATTTTATTCTGTAACCTAAATATCTGCTAGCATCTTTCTTATCCTCTTCTCCAGTCCTCATCCTAGAAAGTTTAATAGAGCATCTAGGTCTTGCCGGTTATTTTACTGTGGAAAGTCGAGTATAGTCGACCAAAGGGTTGATAGTACTTAGTATTTATAATACCTCGACAGTTCTGCGTAACTTACGAGACTATACAGGGGGTCTGGAATGCATTTCTCCAATCTTCAGGGGGCACAAAGACTCTACATGGCGTCAGCATATTGAATTCGTGTGGAGATATCTACTTACCGATTTCCATGTTAGCGCGAATGCTAGCTGTGGTACACATGTCCATCTCTCAGGGGTTGGAGGCTTCTCACTCACAGACTTGAAGAAGATATGCCAATGCTTTGAAAAACCGCACATCTCGGAATATTTTTGACTGTTGCACTATCTAACAATGAAATCAATATGAATTCCTACCTAGGCTGCATGACACGAAAATAGTGAGACAGGGAGCGAAAGGGAAAGACAGAAAATCGAGCATGCAATGGGTGTTTATCTAATCTAGCGATATCATGTGCAAGGCTGGAAGGCATCAATCGTGACTACACCTTCGCAATACTTATGCAATAACTTCACACTGGTTGATATTCTACTTCCCGCATTTCCACTTTCCTGCCTAGATACTCCCGGACAATTTTTCTTAAATCATCCCTCAACCCATCCACAACACAAGCTAGTACAAGCATGTCCCCTATTTCTTCTTGGGTATTAGAAACTCGTTCAATATAATCCCCCGATGCTTCTGCAGCTATTATTTGGTCGTAGTTGGGCTTCCCTTTGTACAGGAAAGCACGATTGTGCTTCCCGAATGATCGTTTGTCATCTTTGGCCGATTCCACGTAGAATGACATTTCTAATATCTACATGTCCGTCAGTACCGGATATACAAAGGGATATGAGCTAACACACGTAACCATCGTCGAGAATGTCGTCCGTTAAGAGACTATTGAGCAGGGGCTGGGCTTCGCGAACGAGATCTGTGCTGTTTAGCTGCATATCTTCAGCAGTACATCATTGGCTGATTACCTAAAGTTTTGGTTTCCCACAGCAAATGCACACGACGTATTCGCGCTGTTGATGTATTGTAGCCATATAGAAGCTGTTTGATATAGGGTACCACGCCAGCAATACCGAAGCCGCTAGCAATAACGAGAACTGTTTCATACTGATCTACTGCGTAGCTGAGACCGAAGGGGCCAGCCACGAGTGCAGAAAACGAAGCTGAGCCACTAGGAGAGGCGTGTTTGTATAATTTAGAGGTGAAACCTCGGCGGACTTGAACAAAAAGTTCCAACGTATCTTGCTTCCCTGGGGACCAGGAGGTAACCACGAAAGGGTGGGACTGCGACCAGGAAGAAAAGCTTACCGACGGCATCCATAACTGAATATACTGCCCTGCTCTGATCTCAAGCCGTCTCCCCAGGGTAACAGTTATCTTGACGACCTGTTCAGTGTCTTGGCTATCTCCTTGTTTCGCGAGTTCCTCGTTGGTTTTGTTAGGCTCTGCTTTTTTACATATAACCATCGCTCGGGAGGTTGGCCGCGACGACATGAAGCCATTTTGATATAATAATTTTCCACACTGGTACAGTGTAGTCAATCCAAGAATCGCCAACGGAACATAGAGATATAGCCGAGGGAAAGCGGAATCAGACGGTAGGTGCTTCCAGATAGCGTAAAAGAAGACCGCTGCGAGTCCCTGGTGAATGCGCAAGAATAATTCGTAAACGTGTTTGCGGAAAATTGGAATGGAAAATATCATGATTGTTCCCAGGGCAGCCGCACCCTTGGAACGATTAGCAGATAGGGATGGATGATGGGAAAGTTGACATACAACGATAGCAAACACATTTTCTTGTCTCTTGAGCGATAGGTTTTGCTGTATTGATAAAGCGACCAAGACATGGAGTGCTACCAAACTACTGACCATCCATCCCGACGCACGATGGATCCACTGGCAGACCTGTAAGGAAATTCCAAGAATGTCTGCCAGCAGACTCTGATGGACAGTCATAAACAGGGGAATCATATTGAGTAGAGCAAGCCTTCCTGTGGTAAGATTGGCCTCGTCCCTGGACTTGACTTGGAATAACGTAAGGAAGACGTGTAGAGCTACATAGACCAGACATATGATGGTACCTGCTCTAGTCCATGGTCCAACCCATCGATGACGATTAAGAAAATATGGGTAAAGGAGATGTTTTGACACCCAGACAGAGATAGGGTGAGTCAATCGAGAGAGAGATGGTCCAGCTCGAAACACAAAGAGAAGTAAAAGAATACCTCCAGCGGCGACCCCAGCGATGTTAATCGCATCCATCGTAGATGAGCTTAAGTGACAGTATCCGTGTTGCAATTAGTGTGGTGGATAGGAATGTTTCACGGAGCGGTTGCCAAATCCTTTATAAATAGTTGGACATACCGAAACTTAGGTATTGCGTTAGCACTCTGGTCGGGTTCTGTTGAAACATAGAAACAAAACAGAGCCTAAAATACATTGTCCCAGAAATATAAATGAGCCATGATTCCCCTTCCTCTCCTCAAAAGGAGAATAAATAATACTCTTCAGGTCAAGGTTAGCCGTGCGACACGATGCCCAGCGATCCACTTTCTAAGAAACGTCGCCTGGATACGCCCAAAGCCAGGAGTCAGCAAAGAGCTAGACTCAGAAAGACTCTTTTCAAGAAATGCCACCATTACAGTATCGAGTGTGATGCTGATGTTTATATGGTCCTGCGGCTAAAAGGATCCGGCCGGATCTTCACTTTTCAGTCTGACTCTACTGACGGATTCAGCCCATCTCTCCGAGATCTGGTACGCATCCCACATTATTAGAATCCTGTTACTGTACGATCCTAATTGCAGCAGGAGTACCACTGGCAGAGACCGTCGAAAACGACCTCAAAGGACTATATCAATAAATGTGTTACATCACCGAAGGACGGATAAAAAATACGAACACCCCAGCCTAAACAAGGAGCCCGAAAGGTTGTGTTGAAGTCTGAGGCTGGTGACTATACATTTCATGTTTCACAGTAATCTGCTATATAGGAATAAGTTTATTGGTTTATTTCGCAGAGTAGATAAAGGTGTCTAAGTGTGGCAAGTTTTATTCTCTTACGATATTCTGACTGGGGGTTTCAGTGATGCTTTCATTGTTAAGGATCCCTTCTTACATCATCTGTTTGATTTGTGATCGGTGACTTTATAATATCACGCGTAGATGAGGGCCAAGTGATCGTGCTGGCGCTGGCAATCTTGTTGCTGTTTGGTTTTTTACTACACCCAGAGTCTCGCACCTATCACCAACTTAATATATAATGACTGGAATCACCTTTAAAGTATATCCAACATAGGAAACATACTAAATTCAAACTGTTGTTACAGTAACATATTAAGAGAGCTAATGAGATTAAGCAAGAAAAAGGGCAATGAAGTAGCTGCCTGCAGCCACAATCCCGACCAGCAGTTATCAACCAATCTGCAATTAACAACCAATCTACAATTGACAGCCGATCTGCAACGAACAACCGGTCCGTAACTTAGTCACAATGCCCGAAACATTGTAGTAAGCCCTCTGTTGCAGTCGTCATTGCAGTCTCTGTATCAACCCGATCGGGGATTTCAAGTGGAACGCTGAACTTCAAGTATAAAGGGTCAAAATGGCCAGTCAAGTCTACAACTTGATTTGTAGACATCAATGGATTAGCAAAAAGTGGTTGCATGAACGGGTCCAGGGACTGGAAATGAGCTATAGCGTTTGGATACGCGTTTCTCATGTAGCTGATCAAGAGCTCCAGTGAGCTGTCACAGAAATTGGAGCGATGGTCACTGGTATAACATGAGCATCCAATTTGTCAACTTCGGGGTCATGGCATACATATGAATCGCCTCTGCTGGTCCGCAGGTTAGAACAGCAATGATTCCAATGCTGCTTCCAAGTTTCAACCATCGTTTGCCATAACTTTTGCCGTCTGAGACTTGGGTTGGCCCGCACTTCGTACTATTTATCCCTAAATCGCGCACCCTGTCTAATATTGACTTATGAAATATAGTTGTCAGATCATCACCGTGACGGTGGACAGTTTCCCCGTTTTCATCTCTCCGTTTGAGTTGCTCCACGCCTTTTTCGACAAAGATAAAAAAAACAACTCGTGCCAGACGACGATATAACGATTGTCGTTGTTCACCATGGTTGGTTTCCATCAGAAACCTAAACATCGAGGTAGCAATGTCTGCTGTAGGGAGATTATGAATAGGTGGAAGAGAGAGTCCATAGGTTCGGTAATCTTCCAAGAGCCACCCTTTTAGGTCATTCAAAAGGATACCTGTGTCACTAATTATTTTATCACCTGCTTGATAAATAGTACGGAACTTCTCATCATCAAAAGGTCGTCTGGGAGGTTTGACACATTTGGCAAGAGACCTAAGCAGATTTAACCGCACTGCCTCATCCGGCAACGAAAGTTGGCCATTTTCGTTGGGATCGCCACTGCGCGGCGTCTCAAATGGGCTCAATGCTATCTGATTTGCACACGTTGATGCTGTTCCTTTTTTCATTCTTTTCCTGGATTCTTCTGATTTTTGAACCTTCCTTTTAAGAGCACTGTTTGTGAACTTTGGGGTGTGAGAAGGATTTGACTTGGGAGATGGATACGATGCAGCCGCGTCATCGTCACATCCGGTGTTCCTTTTTGGATCTTCACCAACATTTGGTATTTTGGACTCGGAAGTAAAGCCCGCCCCAGACTGAGCATTATTAACGAGACCCTGGTGGCCATCCTCATGCAGATCATGAGTTGCGAACAAATTAAGCCAATCCATGTTACGAAATACGTCGTTACCAGCTGGCATTATGTCGTTTACGCGCGGCGTTTCTTCGCTCTCAGTTCCTGATAGGAGTCATACACATTAGCAGCAGGATCAGGAGAAAACCATATTTTGGGTTAAGAGTACCTTGATGAGGGAAGGAAGGTACTATGGGAAACGATTCGACTCCGTTCGGAGATCCGGGGATATATGATGCATTGACTGTAGGTGGCACGAGCTCTTTCATTCCGGCGAGTGTCTCTTGCAACAAGGTAGGCTCTAATGTTTGGAGAGCTATCAAATGCAAGGCCAGAGTCTCACGGTACTAGCGAGCCATCAGCGATGGAGTTATTTTTCTAACATGGAACCCTCACCTGTAGACTTTTGGCATAGTCCAGCAGAGCTGGGTTATGCAAAATTCGCTGGTTTCAAATCATATTAAAAGCAGAAAATAAGAGAGAGGTCACGAATCCTACCGACGAGTCTACCAGAATCGATGTAAAGGCAAGAGCAGGACAAATCTCCCCGGAAGCCATCATCGTCTAAGGCAACGGTCGTGACCCCTCTGCAGACTCGCTGAACTTAAACAAGACACGGCAAGAACGGTAGGTAGAAGCAAAGCTATTGTTGAGAAGAGAAGGAGTAAGGACGAATCATGCCCAGCATATCGTTCTCAAAGGGTAATGACCGTAAGGGGCGATAAATGAAATGGTTGTGGTGAGGAAAGCCGGGGAAGAGGGCAGGCGACCGCCAGCTACGGGCGGGCGAGCGACGAATATTTAAAGGCGCCATTTTCAGCACCTCAGGAAAGTGATGGTCTCGAAATGGGGTGAGCAAAAAGCGCAAAGGCGAGAAAGCGCCAACCCGTTTCCGACAGTACTGGATCGGCGTGATGGAAATCGTGGTGATGAAACCCGTACGGACAGAAAGCGAATGGGCTTGTCCGTACTGTCGTTTTGGTGAGTGACTCAAAATGGTCGTTATGCCTGAGAAAAAATGAGCTTCGAGTTCATCAGTCCATCCAGTCGATCGTAACAAAGCAGTCTGGCCGCGGGGCGCATGGTCTAGACTGTCACATCGAATCGAATCGAATCGACAGGAAACCGCTTCACAGCTTACCACAAAATAGAGGAAGTGAAGTGCAGGAAACGAAGAAACGCGATTTATGCATTCCGGAAGACATGCGGAAGAGAACCATGTGTCTTATAATTCTATTTTCTGAATGAGGGGTAAAATTTCCGGTCCACGCATGATCCTCCTATCTAGCCAGGAACGGGTGCGACGGAGATCCGGATCGACATGCAATCTGGGGGCGTGGTTCTTGGCTCAGCATCCCGCTCAGTCCATATGAAACAACGCCATTGACGTCATCCCTCTGTTTCAGTACACACCAATGAAAGTCATCTGATCATACATTGCCCCACAAAAAGTTATCGCTCAGTTGCGGTACGGACTCTCGCAGGACAGGGTATTCAGTATCTCAACCGCCGAAGGCGATCGACCGATGCCAGGAAACCCGTCTCTACGTGAGACTCTCTGGCTCCTGGTGACTTGCTTGGCAATATCTAGTATTTTATTTATGAATAGAGGCAAATTCGATAAATTGCTCACGGATAAGTAGAAGCGAGTACATAATCATGCCTTCCTAACGGTAGAATTCTAGAAGGATGAAACAACATAGCAGGACATAGGGAAGAGTTTCAGACTTTAGGTCAGAGTTCGTGTCTATGTGCTTTTGTGTCATGGGTAGCTGACTCTAAAGAATTGCAACATTACCAAGATATGAATTAACAAATTTCTTTAAGCAACTTCTGGGATTCCACATCACAGTCGAATGACTGCCAATTCTGCTCCACTTGCTGTGGACTTAACGACGTCGCGGTCATCCGTCTGATCTTTTCATCAAATGCCTGTTTTGCGACACCATCCGTGATAGGCTCTTCGCATAATATTTGCTTCGTCAAGCCATCAAGGTCATGGCAAATGCTGACAAAACCTGGGTGAGCGTTCCAAACGTAAGTGATAGCGAGAGGAAGTTTTGTTTTAGTAGGGTAATCTGAGTTTTCCGTGCTAAATAGATGGTCCGGTGAGATTTCAAGTCCACAAATTTCGTGTCATAAACTTACACCACTTTAGCCAGCGTATCACCGGAGGCAAGGAGAACCCCGAGGCCCAATACTCCTGCTGCGAGACACCATCGGCTACCCTCCCTTTTATAGTTATGGAAACTCGTCCGCAGGGGACGCTTTTCTTCAGGTGGCATCGAATCCCAATTTTCAGCATGAGTGTTCTTGAGAAGACGTTGCACAGCAATAGTTCGGGGCCTTGTTTTCCCTTCCTGCGCTATCTCTTGCACCAGAGATTCAAATGTAAGGTGAAGCATGACCTTAGATAAACGGCGTTTCAGCTTCTCGTCAAGTCTTCGTTTTTCAAGGACATGAGCATGTTGAAAGACACGTCCTGCTCTATCCACGGTTGAATGGCCAGACAATGAAAGACAAAGAGGCCTGTCAGACCAAAAGCTATATTTCTGCCAGATGGCCAAATGCTGGTCAATGTACGCAGAGAGGCCATCTCTGACGAGGCCTTTGCAACACTCTATTGAATTCTGAATATCCTGATTCCCAAGGCCGCGAAGACGACTCGACACCAAAGCAGGGGGATTCAGGAGTTTGGGGCGTTTAGAAGACTTCTCGGGATCCTGCTCCAGTGCATTGCGTTTTTTTGCATCCGAAGTCTCGTCTTGCGCCAAGACAGAGTCAGCTTCCCGAGGTTCCTCGTTAGAGAAAACGTCAGAGGGAGGAGTAGAAAGGCAAGTCTCAATGTCATTATTTTCCTCCGAGAGAGAATCTGCAGATGATACTGAGGAAAGATCAATGTTTTCCAGAGATGTCTCACTGCCAGGAGAACCCTCTCGCAGTTCACTCAGGTCATTCGCAGCATGAATGGAATCCTCATCACTTCCAGAGTCTGCAATGGAATCGGCATCCGAAGCAATAGGATCGCTAGAAGATTCCGAGCTTTGAGACAGACTGATGGAAGGTACGGAAGGGCTGCTAGGGTCTTGGTCGGTCGTAGATTGGTCTGCATCAGGTATAGCATGTTCAGCATCAGACCGTAACGTGTTGTCCACGCTGACCACGCTGACCATGGGTTTATCCAGTACGGTATGGGAACTTGTGTCAACAGGCGGTTCGTCCGAAATCACGTCAGTTCTGACTGTGGAATCTAGTTATTAAATAGTCAGCCAATCAAACTGGAATTGCGATGTAGAACAAGATGACAAGAGACAACCTGATCTCGGCTCCTTTTCTCCAACGCCAGGGTCATCCATAGAATGATCATCTGCGTCTACAGGCCCTTGATATTTTCGTATCCATTCCTCGTCAGAGAGGTAATGATCGGAGTTCGAATTTGCGTAGTCGTGAAAGTCAAACAGAACACCGGGCCCATATCTTTTCACTTCTTCCAGGTATTTCGCCCTTCCAGACGGGTTTAGTTGGCGCAGAATACGAAACGTCTCATACCCGAAGGAAACGGCCTGCTCATTAGTCGTGTTCAGTTCATCGTGACGGTATAGCTTACTAGGAGACCTGTTGGAACCGGATCGGCATCCTCGCAGGGTTCATTTTCATTATCCTGTGATGGTTGTGAGCCGTCCAACTCGCAGAAATACCACCTTGCAGAGAATATGACCTTACCGGGAACGTGATCTGGAGAGAGTTCATGTCGGGCGGACAGGCTGACAGGTTTTTCATGTGCCCTGGGGGCCCGGATCCAAGAACTTGGTTCTGGAATTTCGCCTACCTGTTTCGCAAAATATTATATAATATAAACAAGTGGACGGTGGCTCAGGCGTTGAGACGTTTGTAAAAAACGCTGGCGAGGAGGGCGGGTGTAGAGAAGAATCCGGACGTGAAGAGGGCGAGACTGGCAGAAACCCAAGGGAAACGCATCGAAGGGTGCAGAGCACCGCCGCTGAAAGGTAAATGTCATTTTTGACCACATTTTCATTCCCGTGTCCTCACAAAAAGTGTACGTAGGAACGGTCAAATGTGAAAAAGTATCGGCGCGACGCCGATCCTCCGGCAGCGGGTGGTCTAGTCTATGGTCACGTGATCCTGAAAGGGTGGAAAACCGTGACTTGACAGTGGGTTGAGCTTGTGTCGGCTTGTACGTACCCTTGATGAAAACATTCCGGTGAGTGTGCTGAGTATGAGACCTTTTGTTCCGTTCATCAAAAGGACAAGAACGGATGGGACAAGCTCCAGATGTAGCTCCAGAGCTCAAATACACGTGAAAAATTAAGCTCTCTCAATACACAGCAATGGAAGCACAAGAAACAATAGTGGCATCAATGCAGGTAGTATTGACCAATAGTAAAACAAGACGTGAAGGGAGAGAAAACTGAACTCCATGTGTGAGGAGTCTGTAGGACAAGTTCTGCCTCCAGCTTGATTTGTAGACACCGACGCATTGACAAAGAGCGCAGGGTCTAGACTAAATGAGCTAATTAAAAGATCTACGGTTCTCCTTTCGGCGAGTCATGTGACTACGTTGCAGATCTGCAATATAGTCACGTGACCATTATGAATGAATGGTATCCAATGATACAGAGTCAACTTATCCCGTGCTAATCACGGAACTACATAATTATAAGGAATGCCCCGTCGATCGAGACTCGACTATCAGGAGAACTAACATCCAAAGAAGTTTCTTGGTTTCCGCCATAACTGTCATCCTCGGATTGTGCCTTGCGACGACGGCGCGATGCGCATTTTTGATTGGCCCTCCACGAACCCCCCTGGCTAGGCTCAGCGCCAACGGAGTCGATTTCGTCGCTCCTCCACCACAGAATCAGCTTCTTACCACACCGATGAAACAATACCATATAATCACTCCTGACATCTACCTTCTATGAACGCCGGATTTGGGATTTTTCTATCAAGAATATTTTGACTATGAAACGTGCGCAATCTCCCTGTTTATATGACAGCGGCCGTGACGAGCGACCGGCCAAAGTGCGACGACAGGAGAGTTTGAGCACCCCTTCAGGATCACTGAAGAGAGAGCAAGAAGAGCAGATCAAAGCACAACACCCGCCTTCGCCCTTCTCTGCCAATCCTGAAAGTGAGGTTGGTTACGACGCTCTCTCACAACGTTGAAGTGACTGACTGAGTCTTAGAACCCCGTCACTTGGGAACGTCAAACGGCTGAGCCTTCCCTCGCGAATGCGGCGACAGAACATACTGATGAAATCTTTGACTGGATACCCGCACCATCGGAGATCGGTGAGTTGGATACTATGAGCCAACCGGCATCGAAAAGATCGCGATCGCGGTCGATCTCCACTGATCGGGGGCGGGCGCGATCTCTCTCGTCGGACAGTGAAAAGAGTTCTACTCGAGATGCCAAGTCATCCGTGTATAAGGCTGTCAACTACGTTACTATTCTCGAGACTAAAGGTTGCTTTATGCGACAGTCATCCGCTGGTCCTCACCCCGACGACATTGCGCTCTGCAAGCGACTTCTCCATGAACCTGTCGAAACACCCCAGGGGACATTATTCGATGATGAATACATCACGGACTTTCACAATACATTGCAAAATCGGTCGGAAGCGCGTCTTTTTGTGGACCTACACCCTCTCCTTATGCCATCCGCGGAGAATCAATTTATCCAGGGAAAAACTAGACTGAAGGATGTCATTGATGGATACAATGATCTCTGGGTCAAGACAGAGCCAATCTATGGCCCGAAGCCACAACCAGATCACGCGCGAGGCTTAAAATGGTCGACATTCTCAGAGAGTCAGCGGCGAAGACTGGGAATTAAACCAGATGAGAAATCACTATATACCGCTCGAGAAGACATGTACTTCCCTTACGTGACAGCGGAAATCAAATGCGGGAATCAGGCTTTGGAGCTCGCGGACCGCCAGAACATGCACAGCATGTGTATCGCCATGCGAGCCGTGGTTTCTTTGTCTCGGGCCGCGGGCTGTCCTGAAAAGGTACACCGGAGGATTCTTGGCTTTTCCCTATCACACGAACTTGAAATGCTCCGGATATATGGCTACTATCCTGAGATTGATGATGGAAACACGTCATATTTCCGCCGGCCAGTTGCGCAACTCAACATCTGGACGAAGGAGGATAAATGGGCATGCTATCGTTTTATGGAGAATCTTGACCGTGAATTTCTACCGATTCACACCGACCGGTTGATGCGATTGCTAGACGATGTCCCTGACCTAGAAGAACATGTATTGAGTCCCGATGTTGAGATCGAGTCTCAGGTGTCACGGATCGGGTCGCAGGAACGTCCCGGGTTACGCCGAACAACATCCTCACAGGGTCGGGGTTTGCAGCCGGAGCTACGCATGATGGTTCAAACATTGCAGCAGCAAGTAGAAATGCAGGAGAAACAGTTAGTAGAGCAGAGAGAACGGGAGCAGAAACGAGAAATAGAGAAAAGGGAGCGAGAAGACAAGCTGCTGGCGCAATTGGAGCTGCAGAGAGAACGAGAAGAGAGGCGGGAAGCAGAACAGAAGGCTCGAGAAGACAAGCTTCTGTCTCAATTGGAACAGCTCACCCAGAAACTGACTGATAAGTAATCACTTCGAATCAGCATATAATTGGTTGATATTTGTTAGTACCTAACGACCCCAAGACATGAGGTATATGGTCCGAGTTTGGAAAGTCCTCCTAACAAAGTAGGACTCCATGTGGAGCGAGAATAACCTATGATATAGACTTCCTTGGATAAAAGGAGGAGACTATTGGCTAAATCTTACCTCGCGGGCGTGCCCAACATGCCCCTGTTGGGTAACTTTCCTCGAGTTTCAGGGAGGTTGTTGCCTGTTAAACCGAGCGCTGATTGGGTTTCGGGCTGATTGAAGCTGGTCATCTTGTTTGAGGTGGTTACACCTGCAGAAACCTGAGGACATTAGTTAACATATATACGTGGGATCTCCCTGGAGTCACTTCTATTAAACCTTCTTTCCAATTCAAGTCTACGTACCTCGCGCTAACTGTTCTTCTTATTCGATCGTATCATTCCTATATTCCATCTTTCACCGTGACTTCTTGATAGAGATGAAGACAACGTCTGAATCAAGAGCTCAATGCTAATATTCAGTAAGAATAGGTTTAATTAACCGTCAGAACCTTTACCAATGAGTCATCCTTCCCCCCCCCCCAACACCCTTCAGTTCTTCCATTTTATGGCACGAGTCTCTAATTATACTTCATGAAGCAGTTCACTACGTACTGTACATTTCTCCTATCATATTTAACATATATTTTTTGATAATATCCTCTTTCCGTGACTCGTCCTCGTTTGGTACGGCTAACGAAGTGCCCTTCTACACTCAATTACCAACGACCCAACAACCAGAAATGACTATTAACAAAAGACCAACAATACCAAGGGCACACCAACACCTCGCTCAAATACGTTGTGGAGCTCATTTTCGATCCTTCAGGGGCGCAAGACCGGATCGAACTGACCGCTGCTGTTATGCAGCATACAAATCGTCATCACACGTTATGGTACCTTTGGTCGGGATGATATAACCATTCGCTGAGATAGCAGCTCGTAAATGATTTGCGGTTGTTCTGACATTCTCGCTGTATGCAACATTATGGGCGATCTTCACAATGTTTTTGATCTAAGGATGTGTCAGTTGATTTTGCCAACGCAATCTCCTCGACTTCGTACCTGACGACCATTCAAACCGATTTCGACAAACCGATCGAGATCCTCCTCCTCAAATTGCACATTCGCTTGCTCTAAGAAATGACAGAACACTTTTCGTCTCGCTGAATAATCTAAATTTTCGTACGGCAGCTTGAGCTGAATGCGATCGGTAATGGCCGTGTCAAAGGTCCCTAACATATTGGTCGTGAGGAAAAAAATTCCACTGTAATACTCGAGTGTGCGAAGAAAAGTTGCGACGAGACGATTGCGCTCCAGCTGCATACTGTCACGCTGTTGCAAATACACATCCGCCTCATCTAAAAGGAGAACCGCTCTCCAACTCCGGGCCGTACGGAAGTGCCGAGTGAGTTGAACCTCAAGCTGCTCCGCGTTTGTACTGAGGTCTGCAGAAGATATCTAGAAAAATTAGCGAGTGGATATTATTTCAACTGGCAGGCTCATACGCTGTAAAGTGGTCGTTGAAGCAGTTGTGCGATGGCCTCAGCGGTCAGTGTCTTTCCCGTTCCTGGAGGCCCGCTATTGCGTGCCCAATTAGTATAGCAAGTGCAACTAAGTGTGGCCACGTACTGCAAAAGAATGACCACTCCTTGACCCTTCCCTGCAATGATATCGTCGAAAGGTACCCCGTCAGATGCATCCACACGACTTTTAGTGAGGGCCTTAATGACTCTCTTTTTCTCTTCCGGAATGCTCAGCATTTCAAAAGGAGAACTGGAGAATATAGGTTCTTGAATATATTCCACGGCAAATTCTCCTAGATAAATACTATCAGCGCCCTTCTTTCCTGTTGATGATTTTGTTGATGATGGAGAACTCACCCCAGACTTTTTCATTCAACGAGAACCCGAGAACCGTCGGGCTGCATCTAATAAGATCAACTTCTCTCATTGCGCCAACGTCCAGACCGTTATGCTGCACGCGGTCCTCCGTTTCACCTTCCCGCGTCCCCCCCCACATATCAACACAATCCGGCTTCTTGGTCTCGAGTTTGGGATAATTGGGATTCGTCTCACGGAACGTCTTGACGTCAACTATGATGTCGCTTTCGATAGGTAGCTTCATCATTTGCTTTTCGTAAAGGACGAACATGTTTCCTTCATACCGACGGTGATTGGATGCCATGAGCTTGACGAATCTCTGACCGTTGGATACCAGACGTGTCTGGATGGCTGGGTCGGGGTGGTTAGCGAGAGGATACACCGGAAGGCTGTCAATGCGTTTTGCTCCTCGAAAGAAGTCAATCTGCAAAGTCTCTGTGGACTCGCCGAAAATTTCTCCATCAAAATCAAGATAGTGACCCTGCACTTCATAACAGTCGACGTTTCTGATGGTTTTCTTTTCCTCACCAGAGCTATATCGAATACATCGGGGAAGACCAGTCGATGGACACGTCATGAAAACCAATGCCCCTGGTTTGAAAAGAGCCCACAAAAGATTCCAAGTGATTTTTTGACAGCTCACAAGTGATTGAAGCTGTTCCATGGTCGACTGGTAGGCTTCTTCCAGATGCTGTACTAGCAAGTTTAGGTGAAGTATGGAGTCTGCGGAGACCTCGGTCCCGGAATTAGGCCTCGCATACGCTTTCAGCTCTCGAAGGAAGTGAAATAGTGTGTTCCGTTCAATCTATAGTCCTTTTAGCTAAATTTGTTTTTCATATACCAAGTCAAACACGTACTGCAGGCTTGTCTGTCTCGAGATCGACTGTTCCGATCTCTTTCAGGACTACCCTCAAGATGTCTCGCAGGCTTGGTGATTTGATATCAACAAAATATGTCGCATCGTCTGTCTTTTTGTCTAGATTGTTATTAGCTGAGCTCCGCCAGAGTCATGAACATATGATCCGTACCAATTCGTCGACGAACAACGAAAATGTACTCGTCCAGTTTAGTCACATCTTGGACTGGAGGAGAATCGGAAACTTTGTATGCATATTCTTTGGGATCCCAGCTAGATACACTTGTTAGCAGAATAATCAGATCAAGGCGTGCACACTCACATTTCGTTGACTGTTTTCCACTCCATCTTCGAAGCACAAATCCTAGGCCGATTCTCTTTTTGTTCCGTACTTTCGTCTCTATCAGGACCAGCAGGTCGAGGGCCATCCGATATAGAAGGGGACTTCATTCTTTCAAGTACGTCCGCAAGCACGTCCGCGAGTAGCTGCGAGAGGTCCTCTTTTGCGATGGGCTCCCGAGGCGCCGTTTGTAGAGTGTCAGAGGGAGCCTCAGAGGGAGCCTCAGCTTCCACGCATCTCGATTCCGAGAATCGTTGTATTGCGTACTGTGAACTATCGTCGGTTTCTGTTTCATCGTCCCAATCTCGATATACGATAGGAGATGGCTGTCCGTTGTTCAAAAGTTGTAATAGGAGCGGCAGCAGATGTTTGGACCAAGCGGGTAACTGATCTTGAGGTGAAGATAAGGAAGACGTGGGAGGGTCCATAACTGGTGTTCGTCAACAATAGAACTGCTGAGAGAGAGATGCTACCTTACCTCCTCCGTGTTCTACATCAATGAGTTGGAGCTGACCGGGACTTGTTTGCCTTTTGGCTATCAGCGCGGCCTCCAGGAGCTCCGTTAGCTGTTCAACCGTGACATATTGTGAACCAGAGTTGCCTGTAGAATCAGGAGGTGATCCAGCTTCGTCGACTTTCGCAGTTCCGTTGGCTGAAGATTGGACATCCAGAATAACACCTCTAATCGCGTTGACTAGGAGCTGGTTATGGTCGTCTTTTTTGGGACTTTCAGGGGGTGTGACCATGTGTACACCTGAAGGTGCTTTGTATGCCTGGTGGGAGGAAGCCATGATTAAGAATAAATGCAAGTTTGAAAGTTGTGATACTGAATATGTTATGAAAAAGATCACCTTAAGCCTTATGGTGGAGCGATTGAAAAGAGAGGAGCCGACTTCTTTTATCTTCGTGGATTGCCATTTTTTGCGCATATCGCGCTTTCGCTTCTCGATTTATCATTGCAATGTCCATCAATGGCGAAGCATCGGGCCAACACAATGCACATGAGACATAGTGATCATGAAAGGGGTCGCAGCTCGAGATCGATGTGCCCAGACCAAGGTGGACTCCACGACAACTAGCTTCGATGTGTATTCATTACCACTAGTACTCAGCCACCGGCGTATCGGCTGCAACTAATAAGACCGTGCATGATGAGCACTTCTGTGTGATGGAAACCACGTAGCTGACGACAGTGCAAGAGCGGTGTCGCTTAGATTCGTCTCGGGGAAAGCTGCAGATACCTGCAGTCCAGTTCAATTAATTATTTCAGTAGCGGCTTGGCTGCAGCTAGATATGCAGCTGGTTGCGTATCGAGGTCCACGCGACTGGGCTTATACGAATTCCACTACGAGTAGCTTTCATATGGTGTTCTTGTTGCTAGTACGCAGCTTAGCTACCTGCATATCAACTACAATTTTATGAGTGACTAGTAAAAGCTAAGCGCACGAAATGGTACAATGAAAAAGCACTTGTACAGTATTCCATCCTCTCAAGTATCCGCACGTTGCCTCTCCAAAGATTTTACCCGCATCTCCAAGCTTCGCAATCGTTCCAAGATGATTGAGTTCAGATTCTTCTCAGCTTCTACCTGCATCTCCAAGCTTCGCAATCGTTCCAAGATGATTGAGTCCAGACCCTGCTCAGCTTCTATCCGATTTCCGCTGGTGTCAGTGACGACCTGTCCTGGGATGGAAGCCAGTGCCTGAGCATCAACAGCTGTAAACTGTCTTTCTGCCGTAGCTTCGCAAGTATTATCGAGTTCATTGAGTTCGCCGCCATTGTCAGAATCAGAATGAAGGCGGCGAATTGGTAATTTGGACGATGAGGAACCATGGACTGTGGCTTCGTGAGTTAAAAGGTGCTGTTTTCTGAAGAATCCAATACTCTTGCGGTGACAACTGTTATCACGACAAAAAAATTTGCGGTTATTGGGGTCGTGAGATCGTATGTGTCTGCGGAGTGTATCCTTTCCTCGTAAAGTCTTATCACAAATATGGCACTTTTTCATTCTTTTTGAAGAGGCCTCTCTATCTTGTTGAACTTCGAGAGAGGGGTTCTGCACGCCATCTGCACTTGGAGGGTGGGGTGGTTCACTGCGAAGTAGATCTTGAATATCCATTGATGAATAACGTTCCTTGGCTATTCAGCTGCATTAGACTTTGCTGGACCAGGCTCTTCTTCAATAGGCCTTAACTGGATTTCCTTGGTCTATGGATTCTTGATCTGAATAACGACCACAATCACATATAGAGTTGAGAAGCGCGAACAGACCGAGAAGAGGGAAGGAGGCTAGTATTTTATCACCCCTGTAGCTACATTTTGCAAGAGTCCAATATTCGGTACGATTTCGATCTACAATTAGACCATTTAAAGAAATCTTTATCTTCAACGGCAGCTACTATGTTTCATTACCCTGGGTCCAGGTGCTACACCCTCATCAAGAGGCACCTCATGCTGCCACGCCTCAGCCTTGCCCTCCCAACTATAGGCGTTAGCGGCCTGTCTCATTCGCAGAACAAATATACTAGCTGGCTCCGTGGAGACGTGTTGATCACGAAAAAAGAAAGCATTAGTTCCGGGCCCACGTGCCTAGACCAACATGGACTCCATCATAGCAAACTTTTATTAGTTTAGTTTGTTGTCACTGGCGCTCAGCCGCCTGCATATCAGCTGCAGCTAATAGAGAGCCATGACCGCACCCGGGTTGTGGATGTCCTCTAGCTGGCGACCATCCAGAAGCAATGCCACTTACACTGGGTGGTAACAAAATACATAGAAATTTTTTTTAAGCTAGAAACAAAACAAATTTACGGCTATCTCAGCACTTTCTTTTCTAATTGTTTATGGGTAGCTATGTATTATCTCAAATATCCTGCTAGGCAAGTCCACAAGAACCATAGCTAAAACTAGATTGCTTCATCATTAGACAAACCCCTTAGTTCTTGCTCAGTTTGTTAATCTCCTGCGTGACCCACTTATTTTTTTTCTCTTGCTGGTTGATGTCGCTTTCAAGCTTAGAGATCTCTTCTCTCAAGCGAGAATATGCCTGTTCAGCGCTTTTCCGCTGCTCCTCTAAGGTTTTCGCGGCTTCCTCTCTCAGGCGCTCTGTGGATTTCTCGTCGCGCCGCGGGCTCATCTTGCGAGGATCGGTATCGGAAAGTTCACCGTCAAGGAGCTCGAGGTTAGGGTCATCTCGCGGAACGGCTTTTGTTTCCTTGGGGATTTTCAAAGTTCGACTCTGTCTGGTTTCGGCAGATTTTTTGTCCATTATCCAGTGAGCTAGAGAAGATATTAGTGCCTACAATTCACATAGTATGAAGTATACAAACTTAATGATTCGAAGACAGGATGATGTGTATTGATGAGAAAGAACGGACTTCCAGACATACAACGAAGGTTAGCAATGCCCGTGCTCGTTATTGAAACCAGAGTTTTGTCGCTTAATCGTTGTGCAGGCAACGCCTTTTTTTATCTCTGCGTTCTAGTCTGGCTTTTCTAGTCTGGCTTTCGGGGTCTGCAACCATGCCAGCTGAACGGTGAGAATGAATGTATGTGCCAAATCTTCGACGACATAGATCCCTGTTGCAGCACGCAGACATAGTCACGTATGGATCTTTGGATTCAGCCGTTCCAACAGGGGCTGTTTAGGGTCTTAGGCCCTCGTCACTCACTGCAGGTCTAGATGCAAGACCAGTGCCACAGATGAAAGAGGACAAGATCATCGAGCAAATAAGTCGATAGTAAAATCAGTTAGGATTTCTTAGACCTACCGCTCAAATTATATTACAGTTAAAAGGGTGTATAGAATCTGTATAAGGACATCTTGCATTGTTGAGACGAGGAGAACGAGCTCAGGTCAACTTGGAATGGAAGCTATGGAAAGCTCAGGAAGCTCAGGAAGTCTACGTCTCGCTTCCAAGTACGGTATTTTAACACGGACCTTCCACTTGTCATGGTTAAAATATACAAAAATATGTTCGCTCGCGGATTTTGGAATATCTCCGTGTCCTTCAGATTCGTAATGATCAAGCCAAACAATAGCTCTGATGTAAACGTCCACTACATGCTTGCCAGTATTCATTCGACGCGGAGGAATCCAGAACGTGACGATGCCAGAGCCATTATACGTCGCCTCAATCGGATCGTCCTGGCAATGATAAATTAGCAGGTGTGCAAGTCATCCTTAGCTTCCGGTAGTACGAACATAGTCACTTCCTGAAGGAGGTCTATCATTCAAGGAAGGCAGAGCTGGCAAACTTGGCGCCTTGCGGGGATTGTAGCACGCCCAGGCTCTTTCCCAGAGACGTAACAGCATAATGGATGAAAAGGAGCAGGGATTTGATGAGAGTTTCCAATATGCAGCCTAAGTAGTCTGGATTGAAATAATGCAAGGCTGAAGGGCTTTGATGATCGTGTTTAACGACGGCTCGGAGGAGGAGGAGGAGCGCCGGGCTTCTTTACACCAGTCGTATCGTATGGTCCCCTGCCCATTATCCAGCAAATGAAACTAAGTCGAGCCGATTGATGACTGAAACCGGTGAGCTGAGGTGGTCTGTGTTGAATTGCGGTGAACCTGGGACAAGGCTGCATCTTTATAAAGTTGATAATGAACTTAATATTATTCCAGTATTGCTCTTTTCAGCAATAGTGTACCAAAGAAAGCAGGGGACAGATCGCACAGGCTATCATCTTGTCGGCAGACGACACTGACTTTCTCCAAATATGCTTGAGCTGTGAGTTCACGCGCCGATATGGATTATCTAGACCATTGGTATCGCATGATGATCGAGATGTGGCTCATGCAGATGAATTGAACGACATTCTGATAGGTTGGCGGATTAATCCACTACGTGCCGGGATGCTGATAGTTGGCCATTTCCTTAGTTTCCAGAAATTATTACTTTTGCGACGCCTTAATTACCGAAAATTGTGTTACAGTCGTACCGACATGATAGGCGTGTGACAAGTAAGTTGGCTTTGCAGTAGTGGAAAGATTACGGACCAATCAATTTTGTTAGTTCTGTGCAAGATCACAGTAACCGATTTAGTTTCCAGAATTTGAAAGTGGGGTTGGTCATTAGGGGCAGAGATATTAGGGACTCGCCTCGCTTGTCAAGTTCTAGGAAATCCAACCGTTCTTTATTCTCAACTGCCAAATATTGAACAAGTCGCAAAAATGGGCGAGCCAAATTCCACAAAGATACTAGGGTCTCACGCAATTTTGACGTTGATGAGTCAGGCCAAAAGATTTGATGAGATGTCTATCGTTTTCTCCAAATCGCCACATCTCGTAGCAAGCGAAGCCAATGCGATTGCCCAATGGGGCTCAAAGTTGATCGGAGCTATAAACAGAATACAGAACGACGCCCATACAGCTGCCGCCGAGAGTCAAAAGCACTTACAAAACAAGCTGGGCGATCTTAAAGCTCAGGCGGACAGCAAAAAAAGGAAGATAATGGAAACTGATGACCTGGGTTCAACACGTAGTATACGTGCAAATCTCAGATTGATTTTTGGTCCCCCGAAGGTCACAGATTACCGTAGCAGAGCCACGCAAGCTAACGCGGTTATCGTATCTAAGCGGATAAGCATTATTCGCGAGATGTGTGCAAGCCATCCTGATAGTGTGATCTCTCTTGCGATTAGCTATCCCACAAAAACATGGGCAGAGTCACGCCCAGAGGTTTTCGAGGGCATTATTAATACGGTTAAAGAGGAGACGGAACAGGACTGGCCGGAGGACATAATTGACGTGATGGACGAACTTCAAGCACAAATGCCGATGTCCGCCGAATTTGGAACTCTCCGAGGTAAGCTTCACTATAATGGATTTGGTTTCTCCCTGGCTGATAATTAAGCAGCGAAAATATCTCAGCCGAAGGGTCAACGCGGTAGAGTTGGCAGCTCCTATCGTGATAGATCAGGAACTGGCCATCCGCCGGCGGCTCAGAATATCCCTGCAATGAGTCTGTGACGTTCCTTTGTCTCATGCCAATGCTAACATAAAATAGATCAACTTCCAAGCTTGCGAACAATGCCTTTTTTTAGGCCATCTATCAACGGTAATATCCTTTCATAGTTCCTCTTAGAAAAGGCTGACTCGAATACAGACCAAATTCAATATGATCCGAGCAGGACAACGGGAGACAGCAGAGCCTTGCATATCGGCAACGATCCATCAAAAGAACATAGAGGTTAGAACCAGCCTGAAAAAAACATTCATGAAACTGCTAACGGGATATCAACAGAAGTGAAGGATATGTACACAAACGGGCCTGCCAGCAACATTTTGAAGTTATCCGAGCCATTCAAGACCATAGTTGAAAACAGCAGGCTTTGGAAATGGGAAAGAAGCCAGAACTTAGAAGTAACAAGCTGTATAGCTACGCTGTTCCCCAAGGACAACACACAGGACGTATCCCTGACCATCTGGTGTGCCAACAATGGCGGATACCATCTGAACGATGTCTTTGGACTGCAACCGGAAACATTATCTCAGGACTTGAAATAGGCACTAGCACGCCTGACATATACCGTGAACCAAGCTGGTACTTCATATGACTGGTATTCGGTTGTAGGTGTTTCGTTGACTTGATGTTCCTTGTATTCTCCTGTCTCTTCATTGTAGATTGAGAGATAGTAGCCTTTAAAGAAAATGGTTCTCGCATACTCGACCGGAGGGAAGCGGTGAGTTGGAAAGTCCTCTTCTTTCCCAGCGAGGGCATCATCGCCCTTCTATAAATATAAAAGTCAGTGGAAGAGACGTAAATGAAGCTCAAATTATCTAACCGCCATAGTAAAGTGTTGCACTTAAGTGCCGATTTGGTCGCTCTTTGATAGAATGTGTGAAAACTCCTGTCGGCATGAACGGCTGTTCCGTATTCACTTTGGCAATAATTGCGTATATGGCCTATGCCCTCCGATGGAAACTGTGAATGAACATCAGTCTTTGTCTCCCTCAAATAGTCGCAAATAAACCATACTAAAGCTGTTTAATATGAGTCGCGCGGCCGACGAAGGGAAGTCGATAAACGTGCCCATAAATCTCAAAGTCAGATATTGGTGCCCAAGATGGCAGGGCTCATGATGTGTGAAGAAAATATTGGGTACATGGTTGACGGGAAAATCCGTGCCCCGCCAACTTCACGGTCACGTGCGATGGTCGGATAAATTCCGAATGTTACATCATACCTTACCCGATATTGAAAAAAGGGCTCATTCAGGCTGACTGTAGTGTTTTCTTGTGGAAGAATACTTTTACAGATAATACTACGCATAATTAAATCTTCTAATTTTGTGACATTCCCGGAACATGTCCGAAGACTAGTCATATCACATCGGCATTGCTACGGAGTGCTTTCGGTCGAAATATACCTTGGAAGATTGGCCTGCTGAGTGTTGGCAGCATATCCTTCATTATACCCGGTATCCTGATGTTTGAGGATGAATGTAACTTGCTTGACAGGTATCTGAAAATTTCGCTATGGTCTAAAATTCAACCACGGGTCGTTGTAAAGTTCCGCAGCCGTAGCTCGTTCTTCAGGGTCCCACTGGAGCATCTTTTTGACAAACTCGAGAAAGAGCCTTTTATCGTCTCCTTGTAGAATTGGTGTGACGTTGGAAAAAGTGAATTCTTCTGGGGGAAGTAAATGTCGATGTTTGAATTCGCCTACAGAACAGTAAATAAATGAGGATCTACGCATTATAGTACTGATTAAATCATACCTTTATCAGAAAATAACTTGGAGCGTACACTTGCATTCGCTCTCTGCAATAGTCGTGAAGGTGGTGGACCAAGAAGCCGTACCATCTGAGCTAAGTGCACCTCTCGGCTGTATGCATTGGTCATGCGGTCTATCCCGTCGAAAAGAGTAGTATCGGCAAGGAGCTCCCACAACTGAAAAGGTGAGTCAGTACTACAGCATATATAGAAAAACTAGCCCCAGGGTACTTACCACATTGCCCAAATTCCATATATCCGCACTATATGTCCATGTTGCCTCCAAAAGAACTTCCGGTGCACAGAAAGGTAGAGGCTGAATGTTGTGACTATGAGGGGTCGAAACTTTACCAAAAACAGCGGCACTGAAGTCGCTAATCTTGACCATACCAACCCCCTTTTTTAAGTGCCCAAAATCAGGCTGCGATAGATATATTGGATGATTATCGCTTGACTTGTGAGCGGCCGGATGCTTTCGCTGATGTTGAACATAGTTCTCAAGAACAGTAGGATCTTCAAATGCCACCAGAAAATTATCTGATTTCAGATCTTTACTACGGTCAGAAATATATCAGAAACTTTAAATAGTGTAATAAAACTTGCCTGTATGTATAATATGACACTCGGAATGAAGGAAATCTAGACCTTGAAGCAATAGCTTTAAGAAGGCTTTTAGCACAATAGGAGGTACGCCAATACCGCCGAGATGTTTGCCCAAAAGCCAAAGAGGCTCTCGTAAAGGTTCGAATACCAAGCATAAATGTTCTCCAAAAGCGCCGGGAATGACGAAGGATTCGGTTACCAGTCTAACATATGCTCGACCTTCATGGGAAGATCGCAGTTGTGATATATACTGAGATATTTCTATTTCTTCTTCAGCTGATTTCTTTTCTTGTTCTCCGCAATTCGTAATTTTCAGAGCGACATATTTATTTGATTGCCAAGGCCATCTTCAAACAGTGTTAGTGCCACGCTATAAGAGACTGTAAATCAACTTACCGGGCGGTATCTTTTGCTAACCAAACGGTCGAGTTAGCTCCCCAACCGAGCTTCGAGATGATATTGTATCGGTCGGATAAAGTTTCTCCAATGTGAGCAGGGTAATATTTCTTTGGGTCGTAATTGGGATGCTGATCCTCTTCTAAGATATGTCCAGATGTTCTAGATGGTAAAGCAGTTGCCATTCTAGGTACCCTCAAGCCACATCTGATTGCACTACTTAAAGGTTGCTGATAGCGAGACATGGAAGCTAGGAGTTGGTTACTCGGGCGCTGTTGGGAGCAGCTCCAGTTAAGAGTTCACGGAGTGGCAATAGTATTTTCCGAAATTTAACTATATATGGTTAGTAAGTTCCAGGAGCCCGTTTATACTGAAGACACTCAGCAACAATATCCGTCTTAATTTATTCACTCTTGCGATTTCAAAACTTAATAATGACATCAAACATCGGGTTACTTAAATAAACCAACTAACTATATCCTCCTGTATTCCATGCTCATGTTTACTCATGATCTCCGTAATTCCCCCGCATCCCATTAACCCCGACCAGTTCCTTTCGTAGGTCCTTTGCTAGATTCTGTATCCTCAGGGAAATAGTCACTAGCTTGCTTTCCGCCATTATACTTCGGCTTTGAAAACCAAACGTGTTTTCCTCCGAGCGGTTCGGGATAATAATGTGCCGACGTCAAGGGTCGACCGTCGTCTGTTGTAACACGAAAGTTTGCATGAAGAGGATCTCGCCGGCCATCAGCCTTCGGTGTAGAATGAGGCCTCGAACTATCGGTAAATCATTAGTAGCCGTATAAATCATTAGGCGGAGACATGTGTACTTGATTTGAGCTTTCTTCCCTTGCGCAAGCTCTGGAAACGATTCCTTTGCAGTATTGATTGCCGTTTCTACGGCATCCTGAGCGGCTACTTCATCGACACCTTGAACACCTGTGGTGCCCGATTTCCAAAGAAAAGTGAGAAATCGCCCAGTTCGGGTAATCCAAGACATTTCGATACGTAGTAGTCAAGGCCGATTCAAATGAATAAAAGAAATTTGGTGTCTTGAGTCTTCAATGATGGATTAAGAGGTGTTCTGACAAAAAACACAAGAGGGGATGGAGGCTTTCCTGTCTTTATAACTTTTTAATACTCCAAAATTTCTTCGACCTAAAAATAAACATACAGAAACTGCCGCAATTCAATACTAATATTGTTTCACTTGGCGCTAGGCCGGCGGCAAGCATCACTCAGCCTGTCGTAGTCATTATCACACATTAGACGAATTGCCCCAAAGGAAAATAATGGTAAAAATAGAAAAACGAAAGATGCTGTGACCCGGCTAGAGGGAGGGCGGTGAGCATAGGGTAAGAACGATTTGATGTTTTGTTCTTAATTTCCTCGCGAAAGACGAGATGGTGTCCATTCGGCAGCAGTATCCAAATGGTGCTGGGGCTATTTCGCGTTTCATAATCAAGTAGAATAACTAGAAGATGGGTACTGCGGGTGAGGATAAGAGTTGTGAGTCCGTTGATAGGCTTATGCATCGTCGCGCGCATTGTCGCAGCATTTCATCAACTACTGCACCAGGTTGGTTGTGGTGATTCGCTAACAAACCAATACTGAATTCATAGCTGATACATGAGGGGTAATGTCAGGCGGGGCAAATGCACTAAATTTAACAAAAATACACAACCAATTATATCAACCTAGCACAACTTAGGCGCCAACCAAGGTGTTAGACTACGAGACATGATCCAAACGCTGCCTATCCATGTTACGGACTTTGTTCCGGTAGAGTTTCCTACGCCTACCACACTGTCCGAACCTAATGGTTTCGAAACAAATCAACAGCGCTGCCAATCAGTGCTAAAATTCAGCCGAGCACGAATGCGTTAAAATGATCAGCGCTAGAAGCTGGGGACCAATGGAACGACAACAAGCTGTTCCAATATGGCGACGCACGCTTCAGATCGCTTCTAGTCGATCTGAAGGACATTTGGGGGGATTTGCCTGCTGTTATCAGTGACATGCCGTTCCTATTCAAATTCTCGGATGCAAATTTCGAGCATATCAATGGTGCAGTAGTAGGGACCGAGCTTGTTGCAAATGTCAAGGAGAGAATAGGCGATTTATGGCCTGAAAAAGGCTTCATCGAGCATGAACGATATGGTGATTGCAAAGCTACCCTCCACGAAGTCAAAGATCGGGTATTAGAATAATTAGCCGAGACTGAGGAGGAAAAAGTAGAGTACCAGTATTACTGGCCATTTGAATAATCTGTTACACAAATATGTATCCTAGAACATCCAGATCATAGCATGGCTGATGTATCACGTGAAATTCTATTCGTTTAAATTTCGAAACAAAAAATATTGGTATTTAAATTCAATGTCTCACAAGACCAACATGTGCCGCTATCTTGCATAGGAAGGATATTTGTTCTTCCACTAAGATAGGCTCTTTCTTTCGACTAGGATTTATCTTTTGACTGGGGATCGTCCTTTGAGCGTGGCGCAGAAGCCGACCTTCCCGCTCGTGATAGAAACTCTTTCCAAGTCCCATCCTCGTGAGCATGGATCGTTAAGTATCTCGTTCCATTCTGGGAATGATATCCAACGGTGACAACGTCCTTGTCATCAGATCTGTCTTTACTCGATGGATGGGGCTTTGTGCCTCTATACGTTCACAACCGTCAGGAATAATACGTATACCCAAGATTGTAGTTGAAACCTACTGGATTCTTCCTTCCACAACACCTGGGTACTGGGGTGAAAAGTCAGAATACGCCATGAAGAGAATTCGCTGTTTTACTTGCCTTTCTTTCGATAGATGAACTTGCGGCATTCACCGTATTGCTGTATCCTTGTCCAGCTTCTTTTGCTAGAGTCTCCAGGGAAACTCCTTTGTACGCTATGCTTAGTGCCCTACTAGGGCTAAACATGCTTGAGAGTCAACACAGAGTATTCAGAGGTATGTTAAACGTGGTATGAAGTAGAATGGGATATACAGTGCATCAAGCGGACTTTTCGAATTTGACAAGGACAGTACGAGCATGAAGAGGATGTCCAGCTGCATTTATACACGGAGCTTAGCGCATGGTGGCTCATTGTGTTTTTGGATTATGCGCCCAAGGCTCGGCGTCAATTTCCAAATATTACCAATCAAGTTCAAATATTGCAATCCAAGTTAGAAACCCCCAACTTATCAGTTTAGTCCGTGCCCTTGTTGTCACTAAATATAGATAGTAAGTGGTTAATTGTGAAGCAACGGAATTTATTGGTTAAATTGATTAGGTGTGAAAGTCTATGAAACGAATAAGGTAAAGTGGTTTGCAGGTTCGGAGTTACAACTCACACTCTCTTCTCTTTCTTCTGAAACAGCACTAAGGATGGGCTTAGTATATATATGGCTAGATCCGGAATAACCCTGGCTCGTGTATTTTTCTCCGTTGATATTCTGCATTCACAAAATTGACACGACTGTAAATTACATGTATCGTCGTTTTAGCTTATTCGTCTCGTCGCAGCCCCACAGCTTAACCCTAAGAACAGCGGCAGCTGTGGGGCTGCGACGAGACGAATACGTGCATTTCCATTAACTAGCTCTATTCCTGCATAGTAGTACTCTGTACCGACGGCTCTTCGAATAAGATTCTTAAGTTTGCGCTCAGGCCCAGCGGGGACACAGCGAGGGACAAGGCTACGCGCAACTTCCAGGCTGAACCGCAACCTCCAACGAAATCGTGTTCTCTTGACTGCATATTTCCGTTTGTCTACACCTTAATATAGCTACTCTATGTAGCATGAACTATTGCCTCTACTGGCTATTGACTATGCAACTCGACGATGAGCCGACCGCGTCTTCTGCCAGCAACTTACACCGTGGCATGGATGTCTGCCCTGCCGCTCGAGTCGGCAGCGGCCGCAGAGATGCTGGACGAAGAACACTGTGATCCTCGAAGCCGCGGTAGCAATACGGACCAATATATTTTCGGCCGGGTAGGGAATCATAACATTGTTATGGCCTGTCTACCGGCGGGCCAGATGGGAAACAACTCGGCCGCCGATGTTGCCGGCCGGCTAACAACTGCATTCCCGTCGATCAAGTTCGCTCTGATGGTGGGAATCGGCGGTGGAGTCCCAACAGCGAGTGCAGATATAAGACTCGGGGACGTTGTGATCGGCCACCCGCACTCGCAGTATGGGGGGGTGGTCCAATATGACTTTGGTAAGACTGGGCCAAACAGACAAGTACAGAGGACAGGATTCACCAACGCACCGCCGAAGGTGCTCCTCAATGCCATTGCAAAGCTGCGAGAAAACCACTACCGTCGTCTGAACGACATCTCTGCACATCTCTCTGTTTTCGACCGGTTGCCGCAATTCAGTCGAAACACAACAGGCCCTGATGTTCTCTTTCAAGCGACATACGAGCACAATGGGGGAGACAACTGCGAGTGCTGCAACAAGCAAATGATCATCGAACGGCCTAAGCGAGAGTCCACAGAGGTGGTAATTCATTATGGCACAATTGCATCAGGGAACCAGGTTATGAAGGATGGCGTGACCAGGGACAGAATCAGTGCGGAGCTCGGTGGAGTGTTGTGCTTTGAGATGGAGGGGGCCGGTCTGGCCGGTGCATTTCCATCCGCGGTGATTCGTGGCATCTGTGATTATGCCGACTCGCACAAGAATAAGAGCTGGCAGCCATATGCTGCCGCGACAGCGGCGGCAGTGGCGAAAGAATTGCTGCGGGTGGTCCCGGCCGAAGAGATCATCAAGACTAACATATCTGAGAGAGTAAGCGGTAGGTGTGCTTCTCGTGTGATGACAGGGTTGTATTGCTAATAAATCCATGTAAGACCCCGAAGAGTACCGAGTCTCATTCAGTCTGAAAGGCATTCCGCGAGGTAGATTTGTGGATAGGCCAGAAGAAATGAGACGTTTAGAACAAGTTCTTATACCACAGAGACATGCTCAGTCAGAAGAAGATCGGCAGCAAGTAGTAGTGCTGCATGGTCTAGGCGGAATAGGCAAGACGCAGCTGGCCGCCGAGTTTGCCCGGAAGCACCAGGCTACATTCACGTCGGTATTCTGGTTGGACGGCAGCAGCGAAGATAGACTGCAGCAAAGCATTGCTGATTGTGCCGGTCGTATTCCAGAAGGGCAGATTCCCGAGACAAGTAGGAAATACTCGTCTAGCGCACACGGTGACCTCCATACTGTTATCGGTGATTTCATGAAGTGGCTGAGCAGAACAGAGAACAAGCGCTGGCTGATTATATTTGATAATGTGGACCGCGACTACCAGCAAGAGACTGATATCGAGGCATATAATGTCAGCAACTACATACCCGAGGTTGATCAGGGATCGATTCTGATTACCACGCGGCTTGCGAACCTCCAACAGCTGGGCGAATCTTTGCAGCTAGGGACCGTTGATATGAGCCAAGCGCAGGCTATGTTTCGAAAGTGGTACAACCAAGACTTTGGTAAGGCAGCTCCATGTACATATCTAGGAGTTGCATGGTGTGACTAACCGGGACGTACAGAACCGAATGACAGCGACGAGCTACTTCAACTGCTTGATGGGCTCCCTCTAGCGCTGGCCCAAGCGGCGGCCTATATGAGCGAGACGGGGACGAGCTTTCGTACGTACACCAGGCTGTACAAAGAGCAGTGGAAGGATCTGATGGAGATTGAGAATACGGCACCGCTAAAAAGCTATGGGAACCGCAGCATAAACACGACATGGACGGTCTCGTATAATGCGATACGAGCCCAGAATGAGGGTGCAGCAAATCTTCTTCTGCTATGGGGCCACCTTGACCATAAAAAGCTGCCGTTCTGGATTCTTCAAACTGGAGCACATAGGTCTAGTGCTTTGGCTAAAGACTTGTCGGCATGGCTTAGAGATGCCGCTGATGATGAAGTGAAATTCTTGGAAGTCGTTCGACTTCTACGGAGCTATTGCTTGATTGAAAGCCTACATGGGAGTACTCATCCTGTAGTGCACCAATGGGCATTTCACATACAAGATCAAGATCAACGAGCAGAGCTATCACGACTAGCCGTTCTCATAATTGGATATGCTGTTCCAGATAAGTACACCACCGAATATCACCAGAAGCAGCGGCAGTTATTTCCACATGCAGAGTCTTGGATAGAAAGAATGGAGCGAGAAATGGTGAATACCATGGCAGAAGTGAATGGGGAGGTATCATACGCCCTGCATATGATGGGTACGCTATTATCGGATCGAGGGAACCTAGGAAAGGCGGAGGAGATGTACCAGCGGGCGCTGGAAGGCAAGGAGAAGGCCTGGGGCCCTGACCATACATCGACACTTGCCACTGTCAATAACCTGGGTCTTCTCTACGCCAACCAGGGGAAGCTGGCAGATGCGGAGAAGATGTACCAGCGGGCGCTGGAAGGCAAGGAGAAGGCCTGGGGCCCTAACCATACATCAACTCTCGACACTGTCAATAACCTGGGCGCTCTCTACGCCGACCAGGGGAAGCTGGCAGATGCGGAGAAGATGTACCAGCGGGCGCTGGAAGGCAAAGAGAATGCCTGGGGCCCTGACCATACATCAACGCTCGACACTGTCAATAACCTGGGCGTTCTCTACGCCGACCAGGGGAAGCTGGCAGATGCGGAGAAGATGTACCAGCGGGCGCTAGAAGGCTATGAGAAGGCCTGGGGCCCTGACCATACATCAACGCTCGACACTATCAATAACCTGGGTCTTCTCTACACCGACCAGGGGAAGCTGGTAGATGCGGAGAAGATGTACCAGCGGGCGCTGGAAGGCCGGGAGAAGGCCTGGGGCCCTGACCATACATCAACGCTCGACACTATCAATAACCTAGGCAATCTTTACAAAAACCAGGGAAAACTGGCAGATGCGGAGAAGATGTACCAGCAGGCGCTGGAAGGCCGGGAGAAGGCCTGGGGCCCTGACCATACATCAACGCTCGACACTGTCAACAACCTGGGCGCTCTCTACGCCGACCAGGGGAAGCTGGCAGATGCGGAGAAGATGTACCAGCGGGCGCTAGAAGGCAAGAAGAAGGCCTGGGGCCCTGACCATACATCAACACTCGACACTGTCAATAACCTGGGTCTTCTCTACGCCGACCGGGGGAAGCTGGCAGATGCGGAGAAGATGTACCAGCGGGCGCTGGAAGGCTATGAGAAGGCCCTCGGGCCCAATTATATTCTATCGTACGTCCCTGCGCTTAATAATGCCTATGGCTATGGTATGCTCTTCGAGGATCAAGGCCGCTTAAGTGATGCAAGATCAATGTACACAAAAGCACTTACAGGCTATAAGTTTGTCTTTGGAACCAACTATCGCTGGTACCGGGCAGCCCAGGAGCGCCTTAAGAACCTAGAGACCGCTTAATGTTCTCGCTCTACTTCGCCGACAAGCCGTGCTAGTCGGCTTAATCACCACGTAAGAGACATTTTACCTGCGGCAGAATCAGCAGCTTCCAAATCATCAAAACGACTTAGGCTTCTCAGGAAGCTCAAGTTGAGATAGATCGCACGCGCACGTACAGTAATATTATATAGTTAAAGGTGTTTAGAAGATTGAAACGGGCTTGTGGCGTCGATTAGTTGTACAGTATCGGCATGGTGTCTTCATAGTCAGATCTTTCATGCTGCTAGCGTCCACACAGCCATAGGCTTAACAGCCGCAAGCTTGGCTTACTAGATAAGTAAATTACATCGATTACTTCGCGATGGTTACGGAACACTGCTAACGACGGATTGCCAGATTTACCAGGCAGTTTCAGAACACGTGTTCAAACTCGAGAGTCGAATATTCCAGAATTGTATTTTATCACCATACATGTAGTGTAAATAAAAATTCGTATCAACAGATACAGTATTGTTCCCGGAATAATGTTATTCCTAAGCTATTCTATATTTGCTATGGTATATTCTTGGCAATGTTTCAGAAGAAAGACGAGAGAGTGTTTGTTGTTACTCTGCAGGTGCAAACTACTGTATCAGCAGTCTGTCAAGTACGAAACGCGATTCGAACATAAATTGTTCTGATTGGTGCGATAAAATCAGGCTTGGAGTCCGGATTGGTTGCGGCACGTGCATCCGTTTCACATTGAAGATCTCAGTTCGTTTTAACAACCCGTCAGCATAATTGTTTCGAACCACACACCATGCCAGCACTTCGCTTGACTTTTAGAAGATTCACCCCGTTCTTGCGATGCTCACTTGTTCGTCGTGTCGTTCCTCCCTTGCACCTAGTATTTGTGAGAACTATGGCTTCCGTTACCTCTCCACCGGCACGTCAATTTCCTACGTCGGGCTTCGTGAAATTAGACCCCTCTGAGAAGATAGAAGAAGAGAAGCTTCCCTTTTATGCGCTAGAAAGATATTATCCGGTTCATATTGGAGATATTTTCATGTCGAGATACCAGGTCGTTTCCAAGCTTGGATACGGTACATCCTCCACTGTCTGGCTTTGCCGTGACCTTCGGTAAGAATTCCGTCAATCTTAGAATACATTTGACCAGTAACTAAAATGCCGCAGAGAGCAACGTTTCTATACACTCAAAGTGTGTGTTAAGGGCGAACACCCCAGTCATGAGATCGCTGTGTCAGAGCACTTAAAGAATTCCGATGAGCACCCGGGGAAAAAAATACTCCGCCTGGTCCTGGATTCGTTTGACATTGAAGGGCCACATGGGAAACACACATGCTTGATTTACCAGCCACTTGGAATGAGCTTCTCCGAGTTCCAGGGTTTACTTCCTGATAATAAGTTGCCGAAAGAGCTTGTTCAAAGAAGCATTCAACTTATCACGATATCATTGTCTTTTATGCATGAAAATAACGTTATCCACACCGGCAAGTCCACAACCTTGGGGTATACAACATATGCTATGCTGACATTATTTTAGATATCTCGTCAAATAACATACTTCAAGGAATCGAAGACAGCTCTATTCTTTGCCAAATTGAAGAAGATGAGATAAAACAACCGATTGCAAGAAAGGTTCTCAATGACCGCGATATATATTGTTCTCGACCGATGCCAGCTTGCGTCGGTTTGCCTGTTCTTTCTGATCTGGGCGAAGCGACAATTGGAATACGAAATAACAAGGGTGATATCATGCCCGGTATTTATCGAGCTCCTGAAGTCATACTTGACTTGAGTTGGGATTGTAAGGTAGATGTATGGTCAATTGGTACCATGGTGAGTTAACATGAGATGGATTCGTTTCCGTAGCTTTGAATACTGAAAGCAATGGATGGCTTAGGTTTGGGATATGATCGAAGGTGGTCATCTGTTTTTCGCAAAGAAAAATGGGGCCCTGGATGATGAACAGCACCTAGCGGAAATGGTATCCCTTATGGGTCCTCCTCCGCCTGAGTTTTTTAGAAGTGACAGGGGTCGCCAATTTTGGGATGAGGAAGGTAAGATAAATTTTCCTCTTGTCTCCATTCTGAAAATTCATATCATGTTGCAGGCAATTGGAAGGGCTCTATACCCATACCAGAACAGTCCTTTGAAATGAGAGAACAGCAATTCTCTGGTGAAGATAAACGCCTCTTTCTGAAGTTTCTGCGAAGAATATTCCGTTGGTTACCAGACGACCGACCGACCGCGGAGGAGCTTGCGTATGACGACTTCTTAATGCAACCTATACTAGCCGCGAGAAGTATAAATTCCAAAGAGAGGTGATCGAGTATAAGGTTAATGGATCCACTACAAGACAAGAAAATCCTTGCGCAAGGTTTGGGACCTTGTCCCATAATGTTTACTAAGGAAGATTTGGCATTGCCAACATGAGGTGACAACATTGAAAAGTATTTCCCCATCATGTATATGCTGCAGGATGAAGTAATGAGGGATTCTCTCGTCTTCGAGTTTCCTGTGATACCATACTGATGCATCGGGTGTGTCGGCTGCTTTATATTATTGTTTAAGAAGTATGATTGCTAAGTAATACAATACCGCATATTCATTATCCAACCTCTCACATGTTGCTCTGCCTAGCTTTGAGTGGTCAGTTTGACCTCTGATATAACCGCGCGCTCTGCCAGATTTCCGCAGCCCAAGCTACAAAACAAGCAAGGGAGACGTTTCTATACTGGATACCTGCGTTTTCTTGCTCCGCATTTTGAATATGTTCCTTCTGAGTCGCGCTTCGCTTGCCGTTCCCGTGCGTACCGCCGCAGTGCCATCTTCAACCCATCCAACTCGTCCTCCGGTTCCCAGGTTGGTTCCCACTCCACCAATGCCAACCTGCGACCCGAGGGATCGATCCGACGCGCCTTAATACGCCGGTACTCCCATCGACCTCCTAAATCTGGAGCATCGTCATCTGCATCAGAGGCAGGCTTGGAATGCTCAATAACCAGTCTGAGCCATTCCGACTCAGGCGCCGTAGAAGGCTCTATTTCCGGGTCGATGGAATCGAGGCTAGAGTTAACATGCACGGCACGCGGCTCAGACTGACCAAATTCCAATGTTGGATCGAGCTGATCTTGTGACTGCAGTTGTTCTCGAGTGGATGACGGCGTGGACGACAGCGTGGGGTCCGCAGGTACCGCTATCGGCGTTGTTCGACGTGGGCTGCGTGGATCAGGCGAGGTTCGATGATCGTCGGCTCCATTAATGTCTTCTGTTTCACGTAAGCCGAGAACGAAGGAAGGAACCACATGCATAGCGAGCAGGGAGATGAACCTTTGGCAGGCACGCAAATCGAAGAGGCCCCATCCTTGTGTTTTACCTCTCCCGTCCCAGAAACGAGAAAGTCCAATACTCGGTCCAAATCATTTGGGTACGAGGAATGGCCATTGACCATATTCGTTGTGCTCGCGGGAACAACAGCGGGTGGACGGGGCGGAAGCGAGTGATGTCTGACAGGCTGGGAGAACGGGGAGGGGAGCAGGTCGGAGGGAACGGAAGAGCGTGAACCGGCTCTTTTCGAGGGGTGGTCATAACCATTAGAAGGGTTCTTTCTTGGGAAGGCAGTGATTTCAGGGTGGGGAGGGGTAGGAGAACCGCATTGGGTCTGTGTTAAGGTAGCAGTCATGATTGCAGAAGTAGAAATTGAAGAATGTAGGAAAACGGAGTGAGGTCCTGATCAACACATTCCTCCTCTGCTGCGACTTGACGGGAGTTTATATATCTTTTTTTTGTCATCGTTGCAACGGCTGCGAGCGACTCCCCGTTCCTTTCCCGAATGCTGCTCCGGCCACCGCCCCCTCATTCTTCTCACGCCTTCGATAGAAACGAGACCGCGATCGCCGATATAGCGTCGTCGTCACGTCGTCGTCGTCATCAGGGAGCTAAACGACGTCCAATCCAAAGACACTAATTCCACACCGGAAAAAAAAAACATGGTCTGATGACACGTCTAGCGCAGTCCATCCTCGCTCTCAACTTTGCTGTCGGTCCATCATTGGAGCGGCGCGGTCCAAGTCTGCGGCCTCGCTCTCGTTTTGTTTCAACATTCAGCTGCCGCTGTAGCTGCCACTGTACATTCAACAGACGTCCATTGGCGCATCCGGAGGATCAATGCCCTCGTGTTTCGTCATTAAAGAAGCAGTCGGCAGCGACCATCACCCTCACACAACCCACACGGTCGGTGCGGGATTTTTGCCATTGGTCTCATCCCCTGTTGGAATGCATCAGCCGACGCAGTGGGCGCTGTGCCATTAGAAACGACCGGCCCGTTGCTCCGCACCGAGGTTGGGCATTGAGAGCAACCGTGCCGGAGCACGCCGCACCACTAAGTCCAATCGTTACACTAAGTCCAATCGGCGTCGCCGATGAACGAGCGCAGAGCGTCCACTCCCGAGGACCGGAAAAGGAGAAAGATAGTGGTCACTGATCACGATCTCAATCACCGATCACGGCTCACCGCATGCGGCATTTATGCCATTGGTGTTGTTTCACCCAGAAGCCATCTCATCGCCACCAGCTGAACACTCCGCCCGCGGACCCAGCGCACGAGATCGGCACGATCGGAACGGGGGCGTAACGCAAGGAGAGGTGGTCGAGAGAGGAGCGGTTGGCCCCTCGGGAATCGTGGCAGGAACGACCAGCAGCCGCGAGATCAAGCGCCCACGGGGAGAAGGCTGGATCGCACTGCAGACACCAACCTTGACCCGTTCACAACCGTTCACGGCAGGATCGAGAGACGGTGGGAGAGACCGCTGGACCGGGGCGGGACGAGCGCGAGAGGGCAAGGGCGCAATTTCCGAGCGTGGCGCGCGCACGGGGTGAGCCTGGCGGTGGAGATCGTCGGGGGCCGCGCGGTGGGAGGGCGAGGCAGGGGATCCCGGCGAGCGAGGGACGAGCAACTCGGGGGAAAATGCAGATGTGGAAGACGGCGACGTTAAAACGGCGAGGGACGGGCTCTTTATAGTCGGGCGGCGGGCGCGGGCCCCCGTGACGATACGGCGTACGGGCAGACCATCCCCGGCGCGGCAAGGATCGGCGGCGCTAGACCGGATGGCGGAATTCACAGGTCCCGCGTTTACTTAAATAATAAATAAAGTGTTAATAAATAAAAAAAGTATAAAAAATTTATTATTAAGTTTTATATTAAAAATTACTTTAAAGAAAATAATAATTAATTTATCTTTAATTCTTTAGATATATCTATTATTATAGTAAGTAATAGATAATATTTTAAGATAATATTTTTATATTAATTTATTATTTTTATAGAATATTTTATCTATATTTATAGAATCTTTTATATTAAAATAATTATATAATAAATATATAAATAAGTTTAAATGCTTTATTAATAAAATTATAATATAGATTACTAATAATATTAAATAAAATCTTCTTTTATAATAAAAAAGTAGTATCTATACTCTATATTCTAATATTAATATAATAATAAAGGATATTTTAAGGATATAGCTTATTAGTATATATACTGAATAAGTATTTAGTATAGTATAGAGAATATATTATTATCTTAAAAGTAAGCTTTTAGCCTAGTCTATTTTAAAAATTATACTTCTAAAATATAATAAGAGATAATATTATAATTTTAATTTTACTTTACCTACTAAACTTAATACTAAGAATAAATATTAAAGAGATAATATAGAAAGTTAAGAGTAAGTAGCTTAAAAAAGCTTAATTAAAAATAAAGAGATAAGATTTATTATAAATCTTTATTATAATTTTAAAAATTAATAAGTAAATATTAGTTTAGAGATAGAAGAGAGTAGGGTAGAGATAATATTATAATATTATAGATTATACTCTATATAATACTATATATATTATAATAAATGTATATTTTTAATATTAAGTATTAAAAATATTATTATAGTGTGTTATTATATATTAAGTTATATTTCTTACTAGGAAATAAGAAATTTTTAATTGGGAATTAGGGAATTCCTAATTCCTACCTAGGACAGAACTAAGGTGTCTAGGAATTCCCTGTTTTCTAACTAGGAATTCCTAGTTCCTACCTGAGATAGGACTAAGGTGTCTGGGAATTCCCTATTTCCCAACTAGGAATTCCCAGTTCCCACCTGGGACAGGACCAAGGTGTCTGGGAATTCCCTGTTTCCCAACTGGGAATTCCCAGTTCCCACCCAGGACGGGACTGACCCTTCTGGGAATTCCCTGAAACGGGACTAGGCTGGCTAGAAACCCGAAAAACTTTCCCGCGGCAACCCTAAGCTATATATAGTAATTATAAGATTTTAAAAAGTTAATATAAAAGAATAGATATATATTATTAATATTTTTAAATATCTAAAAATAATATTAATAGAATAGAATTTATTTTTTATTTTTATAAATAATAAATATAGATAGTATAAAGAAAATAATAAATTATTAATTTATTAAATTAATAATAATTTAAATATAAGTAAAAAAATATTATAAATTTTTTATCTCTTTATAAAGAACTTTTTAATATTAATATATCTAGTTATAAAGATAATATAAATAGTAATATTATAATTTAATATATAAAATACTATTTTAAATTAATAGCTAAAATAACTAATTATAATATATATATTTTATAATAATTTAATACTTACTTGAAAAGTATAAAGAATAATATAATATGAAGAAGAATAAAGATAGAAAAGTAATATAAGGAAATAAAGTATTATAGTAAAGAAAAAAAAAATTTAATATTTCTATAATAATATAATTTTTATAATAATAATAATTAGAAGTTATATATAACTATTAATCTATATCTTCTATACTAGATAATATATATAATAATTAATATAGTATATATCTGCATTACTATATAAGCTATATAGCTATAGAAAATTAGTATCTTTATAGAAATAGATTATTTACTATCTATATATAGCTTTAAATCAGTATATAATATTAATTTTCTAAAATAAAGAGAGAATATAAGACTTTAGATATTATATCCAGTATATAATCTCTTGATATACATTCAGTATCCTTAGGAAGCCTCATATGACATTTGCTAAGGCACTAGTAGAGTGTGAGGGGGTTTTATGAGAAGCAGGCGAATCATCGGGTTTTAAGCCGAATGTAGGGGTCAATTGGCGTACAGACTGAACGCTGGAGGCTTGGGAGACTCGACAGCGTTGAAGCTAACGTAATCCACCACCCACCCGCCCACTTCCGCCCGAGAACGCATCCCATAACAATTGCATATAATTCAACGCGCCAATATGCCACTAATTCGCAAGAAAAGCTCTTCAAAATCTGCTAAGATAGAGGGAAAGATCCAATTAGCCATTTCCGATTTTAAAAATAGAAAAATTCGACATGTTCGCGAAGCAGCAAATCTCTATAATATTCTCTATACAACTCTACGTGATAGACTCAAAGACATCATATATAAAGCTAAAAAATGCGCTAATAGATATAAGCTTTTAGAAAATAAAGAGAAATTATTTATGAAATAGATACTTAATCTAGATAGATGAGGATTATCTCCTCGGCCTTCTTTTATATAAGATATAGCTAATATTCTTCTTTCTTAATATAGAAATCAACAGATTAGTAAAAATTAGATTTATTGATTTATTAAATATTGTATTAAGTTTAAATTATAATTTTCTTAAAGATATAATTACGAATATACTAAATATAAAGATCTAAAGATAATCTAAGAATATTTTAACTATGTATGAAAAGCTATATTAAAATATAATATCTTATTAAAAGATATTTACAACTTTAATGAGACTAGTTTTACTATAAGACTCTGTATAATTATAAAGATTATTACTAGAAGTAATTGATATAGCAGATTATATCTATTATAGTCTGATAATTAAAAATAAATAACTGTAATTAAAGCAGTTAATTTTATTAAATAAGCTCTATCTTTATATATAATTTTCAAAGTAATAAAATATTCTTAAGAAGGCTGGTTTAAAACTCTCCTAATTAATTAGAAAATCAATATTAATGATAATAGATAGACTACTGATAAGATTAATATAGATTAGCTTTAAAATTACTTTATTTTTTATATAAATAGCCAAGTAATAAAATAATATTAAATACTAATTCTTAATAATTATAAAAGTTATTTAATAGCTAAATTTGACTATATATATACTAAGAATAATATTATTTTAATCTATATATCTCTATATTTCTCTTATCTCTTACAGCCTCTTAATATTAGTTATTTTATAGTTATAAAGTAGAAATATAGATAGCTTATTAAATAGTAAATAAGGCTTAGATTTAATTATATTGATAAAATTAATTTTCTTACTATATTTTCAGAGGCCTGTATAATAGTATATAAAGCAGAGACTATTTAGAATAACTTTATAGTAACTAGATTAATACTATACAATCTAGATTAAGTCTATTAACAGCTTACTATCTAGCTTAAGATTTCTACATCCCTTTTAAGTTAATTAAGCAATATTTAATTATCCTGCTTACAAATACCTTAAAATCTATATCAATTTAAATACTAATTAAGTATAATTAAGAAGTATATAAGCTAGTATATAGGAAGTCTATTAAATTCAGTTAATAAAGTAATTAACTAGATATCTAAAGTATATAAGATAACCGCGAATAGCCTTATACTTCTAGGAAAAGAAGTCTATAATCTACGGGTTATATATGAGAAGGAGAAGTAAAAATATTAATAGTCTAGAAAGCAGATATCTTATAAACAAGAGATTACTAAAAAGGAAGCTTAGGCGTTTATATAAAGTTAGATTGAGGTATCTTAAAGTGTTCCTGCTGCCCTGGCTGAGCCCGAGCTTCCAGACTCTCAACCACTCGTACGCTGCTAATTTCGATGTAGTAAGTGTAATATTCTTAGGCATAGAAGGCCTCAATGCCCTAATCGTACTAATAATTAATTTTTTGTATATAATTATTATTTTAGGTTAGAAATTGAAGTTTGAAATCAATATAGAGCGCGTTCTCGGGCGGAAGTGGGCGGGTGGGTGGTGGATTACGTTATCTAAATAGGGGGCGCTTAGTAAGCCGTACTAGCGGGATCTAACGTAATCCACACCCGAGCGGCCACCACAACCGAGTGGCCACTTCTTCCCAAAAACGCGTCTCATTATAGTTCCACATAATTTTAACGCGTCAATATGCCACTAATTTGCAATAAAAACCAGTCAAATTCTCGGGAATAAGAGGGAAGAATATTACTAACTATTTCCGATTTATAAAATAAAAAAATCTCCAATATTGGACAAGCAGCAAAGATTTATAATATTTCTTGAATATCTCTACGACACAGATTATAAGGTACTCAAAAAAGATCTTAAATACGCACCAATAGATATAAATTATCTTAATTTAAAGAGAAATCGCTTATTAAATAGATATTAGATCTAGATAAGTAAGGATTATTTTCTCAGCTAACTCTTATATAAGAAATAGCTAACTATCTTCTTTTTTAATATAGAAATTAATAAGTTAGAAAGAATTAGATATATAATCTAATTTAATATTATTCTAAATTTAAATTATAATTTTCTTAAAGATATAACTATAAATATATTAAATATAAAAATCTAAAAATAATCTAAGAATATTTTAACTATATATAAGAGGCTATATTAGAATATAATATCTTTTAGTAAGATATTTATAATTTTAATAAGACTAGTTTTACTATAGAATTCTATATAATTATAAAGATTATTACTAAAAGTAATTAATATAATAGACTATATCTATTATAATCTAATAATTAAAAATAGATAACTATAATTAAGATAGTTAATTTTATTAAATAGACTTTATTTTTATATATAATTTTTAAAGTAATAAAATATATATAAAAAATTTAGATTAAAATTCTTCTAATTAATTAAAAAATTAATATTAGTAATAATAAATAGATAATAAATAAAATTAATATAGATTAACTTTAAAATTACTTTATTTTTTATATAAATAGCTATATAATAAAAAAATATTAAATACTAATTCTTAATAATTATAAAAATTATTTAATTATAAAATTTAATTATATATATATTAAAAATAATATTATTTTAATTTATATATTTTTATATTTTTCTTATCTTTTATAATTTTTTAATATAAACTATTTTATAATTATAAAATAAAAATATAAATAGCTTATTAAATAGTAAATAAAATTTAAATTTAATTATATTAATAAAATTAATTTTTTTATTATATTTTTAAAAATCTATATAATAGTTTATAAAATTAAGATTATTTAAAATAATTTTATAGTAACTAGATTAATATTATATAATTTAGATTAAATCTATTAATAGCTTATTATTTAATTTAGAATTTCTATATCTTTTTTAAATTAATTAAATAATTTATAATTATTTTATTTATAAATATTTTAAAATCTATATTAATTTAAATATTAATTAATAATAATTAAAAAGTATATAAACTAATATATAAAAAATTTATTAAATTTAATTAATAAAATAATTAATTAAATATCTAAAATATATAAAATAATTATAAATAGTCTTATATTTCTAAAAAAAGAAATTTATAATTTATAGTCTATATATAAGAAGAAGAAGTAAAAATATTAATAGTCTAGAAAGTAAATATCTTATAAGTAAGAGATTACTAGAGAAGAAGCTTAGGCACTTATATAAAGTCAGGTTGAGGTATCTCAAAGTGTTCCTGCTGTCCTGGCTGAGCCCAAGCTTCCAGACTCTCAACCACTCGTACGCCGCCAATTTCGGTGTAGTGAGTGCAATATTCTCAGGCATAGAAGGCCTCAATACCCTAATCGTACTAATAATTAATTTTTTGTATATAATTATTATTTTGGGTTAGAAATTAAGATTTGAAATCAATATGGGACGCGTTTTTGGGAAGAAGTGGCCGCTCGGTTGTGGTGGCCGCTCGGGTGTGGATTACGTTAACGTAATCGGTAAGCCACCCGATCATGTAAACCACCCGATCACTTCCGCCCAAAAACGCGTTCCATATTGATTTTGAATCTCAATTTCTAAACCAAAATAATAATTATATACAAAAATTAATTACTAGTACGATTAGGGTATTAAGGCCTTCTATAACTGAGAATATTATACTTACTGTACCAAAATTAATAGCATATAAGCACTTACAAGGCTAGTAGCTTAGGCTTAGCTGGAACAGTAATAATACTTTAAGATATCTCAATCTAGTCTTATATAAGTACTTAAGCTTTCTTTTTAATAATTCTTTACTTATAAGATATCTATTTTCTAGATTATTAATATTTTTACTTCTCTTTCTTATATATAATCTAAAAATTATAAATTTCTTTCTATATAATAAGAAAATTATAAATTGTTATTTTATAAACTTTAAATATATAGTTAATTACTTAATTAATTATTTTTAATAAATTTAATTTATACTAACTTATATACTTTTTAATTATACTTAATTAATATTTAAATTAATATAAATTTTAAAATATTTATAAATAAAATAATTATAAATTATTATTTTAATCTAAAAAAAATATAGAAATTTTTAATTAAATAGTTAATTATTAATAGATTTAATTTAAATTAAATAATACTAATCTAGTTACTATAAAATTATTTTAAATAATTTTAATTTTATATACTATTATATAAATTTTTAAAAATATAATAAAAAAATTAATTTTATTAATATAATTAAATCTAAATTTTATTTACTATTTAATAAATTATCTATATTTCTACTTTATAATTATAAAATAACTAATATTAAAAAATTATAAAAAATAAAAGAAATATAAAAATATATAGATTAAAATAATATTATTTCTAATATATATATAATTAAATTCTATAATTAAATAATTTTTATAATTATTAAAAATTAATATTTAATATCTTTTTATTATATAGCTATTTATAAAAGAAATAAAATAATTTTAAAACTAATCTATATTAATTTTATTAATTATCTATTTATTATTATTAATATTAATTTTTTAATTTATTAAAAGAATTTTAAATTAATTTTTTTATATATATTTTATTACTTTAAAAATTATATATAAAAATAAAATCTATCTAATAGAATTAACTATTTTAATTATAATTATTTATTCTTAATTATTAGACTATAATAGATATAGTTTATTATATTAATTACTTTTAGTAATAATCTTTATAATTATATAAAGTTTTATAATAAAATTAGTTTTATTAAAATTATAAATATCTTTTAATAAGATATTATATTTTAATATAATCTTTTATATATAATTAAAATATTCTTAGATTATTTTTAAATTTTTATATTTAATATATTTATAATTATATTTTTAAAAAAATTATAATTTAAGTTTAAAATAATATTAAATTAGATTATAAATCTATTTTTTTTTAATCTGTTAATTTCTATATTAAAAAAAAGAATATTAGCTATATCTTATACTATAGATAGTTAGAGAGATAATCTACATTTATCTAGATTTAATATCTATTTAATAAGTAATTCTTCTTTAAATTCAGTTAATTTATGATTATTAATGTATTTTTTTAATTTAAATTAGATACTATAATATTAATTATATAAAGTTATATATAGTATATTATAAATATATATAGCTTTATAAATACTTAGGATTTTTTAATTTTTTAAATTAGAAATAGCTAGTAAGATCTGTCCCTCTTACTCAGCTGAATTATTTGTGTTTTTATTACGAATTGGTGGCATGATGACGCGTCAAAATTGAACGTTGATAATATTTGAAGAAGTTGGGAGCGGGTGATCGGGTGGTTTACATGATCGGGTGGCTTACCGATTACGTTAGAGCGCGCACATGAGAGGGAAGGCTGATATAAAGGCAGTTAGGCAGCTCTCTTACATCCTTTCCTCCTTTAAAAAAAAGGATTTGCTATAGGAGCTTGCGCATATTCGTATGGAAGCAATAACTAGTAGATCTGACGGAGATGGGACAGGTCTGAAGCTAAAGTATAAATAATTTTTTAATATAATTTATTAAAAACCTTTATATATAAATCTGATAGGAAAAACTGTATGTGAGGAAAAGAGTATAAATAGTAAGATTAATATCTGCAAATCTGCACTAATATTAGGCACAGGTTCGAAGAACTTTACATAAAAAAAGAATATCTGAATAGTACATAGAAGTAGTTAGTCCTAAAAAAAAAAAAAAAAAAAGAAAAAAAAAGAAAAAAATAAAGAAGAGATATTCTTAATAAACTATTAATGTTCTAGTTATAATCTTAAGTACATATTTATTAGTATACTGCTAAGGAAGGGAACTTATTAAGAATACTAGCCTTAATAGCGCTATTAGGGCTATTTATCTATTATATTAATCTAAAGCAATTTTATAATAATAATTTGATAGTATAAGAGCTTAGATCTAAATCAGAGATATACAAAGAAGAATTTTTATTATCTATTATATAATAGAACTTATTAAAGATGCTAAGAACTTATTATAAATATCTTTATATTTAAGTGCTGAAGGGCTCTACAGTAATAATTCTATTACTGTGATATTGCTATATATATAGAGGGAGAGCTGAGAGAGTTAAAGGCTGATAGTATGCAGGATAGCCTCTAGCAGCTAGATAGAATATAAGACTTATTAAGAATGCTTTCTATTAAAAGGATTAAAAGGTCTAGCTATACTAATAGAGAATAATAACTATTAGATAGATAAGAAACTATAGTCTGAGTTAAAGTTTTTACTATAAACACTATCTATGTGATTAAGTATTATAATTAACTTACTAGAATTAGATATAGATTAGAGGATGTTATTTTTATGAATCTAGAATCTTAATTTCTGAAGAAAAGAATATAATAGAAATATAAATTAGATATTAATTATAGTAATAGTTTTAGCTTTACACTTCTTATCTATTAGATATTAAAAGTAAATATTATTATTATAATTTAATTAATTATAGTATTTATAATTAAGCTTATCTTTAGATATCTTTTTAAACTTATTTAATTATTTATATTTAGAGTAAGAAGAAATACTATTAATTTTAGTAGTGATAAGATTGTGCATTTTTAGAATAGTAAAGAAAGAAAATAAATAACTTATTTTAATTTAATATAAAGATATTATATCTTTAATATAATTTAATAAAATAATTATATCTTTATAAATAATAGATTTTTCTATATATTAAAAAGATTTATTTTGTATTTTTTAAAGTATTTTAATAAAGATATAGATAATTTATTAAAATTTAGTATACTAAATCTCTATTTAATCTTTATTAATATAAAGATCTTAGATAAAGTTATATATTAACTAATTCTTTTACTACTTTATCTTATTATAGTACTAGAGTGCTTTAATATGTAAAGAATTAGGATTTTTAAATATATAAAGAAGATATAATTTAAAATCTTTCTATAAGATATTTACTAAACTATTATATTTCTTCTTAAATAGTTTATAGTAAAAGAATATTTTTTAATTTAAATTATTAAGAGCTTTATTAATTTTATATAGAGAGTATATATTATATTAATCTGTATATCTATTAAATTAAAACTTAGTATAATTAATAAAGATTTTATATTTAGTAAGAGATTATCTAATATAAGATTTTGATAACGTAATCGGACACCGAGCGGCCACTCCCACCGAGCGGCCACTTTCTTCCCAAACCGCGTACTTTGTATTCATTTTACAATTTTGACGCGTTAATATACTACCAATTCGCAATAAAAACCTAAAAAATTTGGCAGAGCAAGAGGGTTAAATATTATTAGCTATTTCCAATTTACAGAGTCGAAAAATCTTTAATATTAAGTAAGCTTTAAAGATTTATAATATTCTATAATTAACTCTCTAATATAGACTTAGTAATATTTAGTAAAGATCTTAAATATATATTAATAGATATAAATTATTAGAATTTAAAAAGAAATTACTTATTAAATAGATATTAGATCTAGATAAATAAAGATTATCTCCTTAACTATTTATAATATAAGATATAATTAATATTCTACTTTTCTAATATAATAATTAAGAGATTAATAAAAAATAAATATATTAATTTATATAATATTATCTAAAATTTAAATTATACTTTTTATAAAGATATAATTATAAATATACTAAATATAAAAATTTAAAAATAATTTAAAAATATTTTAACTATATATAAAAGACTATATTAGAATATAGTATCTTATTAAAAAATATTTATAACTTTAATAAAATTAACTTTACTATAGAACTCTATATAATTATAAAGATTATTACTAAAAATAATTAATATAGTAGACTATATCTATTATAGTTTAATAATTAAAAATAAATAATTATAATTATAATAATTAATTCTATTAAATAAATTTTATCTTTATATATAATTTTTAAAGTAATAAAATATTTTTAAAAAGATTAATTTAAAATTTTTCTAATTAATTAGAAAATTGTTGAATTGGGGTGAAGTTATGAGCCTGTAGAATAGCATGTCAGTGGGAAGCGGCCAGCAATGGCCTGGAGAAGGACCTGAGTAGCTATGTTGTATGACTCAGTCTAAGTAATCTACTGCTTATCTATATAAAGATTTCATTCCTAGGCACATCTCAGTAGATGCGCGCTGGCCCCTGAACTAATCCTATTAGGGAGTCGCCTCCTAATTGGTTTCTAGTTGGGTCCAACTTAGCTCCTTGCCAGATAGCCTTATTATATAGCTTCATTCCTAGATAGATTTCTAATACTTCTTTTTATCTAGGAATCCTTAACTTTTATAGGTCTTATACAGTTTCTTTTATTAGTGTGGGTTTGTCTAATATATTCTTACCTAGATTGGTATCTCTCCCTATTTACTAATCTTATAGTATTATGATGCTAAGAGAACAGAACTTATCTTAATAATTTTGTTAACGTGTCTATAATTATATTATTTATAGAGATGTATTAGCAGTTAATAATCCTGTACTTATAGAGATCTTAAATTAAGTGATATACTATATCTATATATTTAGACTACTTATTAATTTATAGCTATTTTACTAAAATAAATATAGCTATATTATCTTTAAGTAATTAGACTTATTATTATCTGTAATGATCTTTTTTTCTAATATATCTTAGAAAATTAATATTAGTTAGAAATTAGAATATCTATTTAGTATACTTAGCTGTACTAGACAGTAAGATATATTTAGCTTTGATAGTTAATATAGAGACTGACTTTTACTTTCTATTACACTATAAGATAGAACTACTATTAAGGATAAAGATTATACCTAATATAGATTTTCTATTATACTTATTATTAGTATAATCTATATTTAAGTATTCTATTATTTTATTATTAGATTTTTTATAAGGACTATATTATATACTAAAGTCTATAGTTTCTCTAAGATATTAGAGTAATATCTTTATACTATATATATATAAAGTATTTAGATTATTTATAAATTATACTAATTTATTAATAGTAAATATAATATCTAATTTATTATAGATTATAAGAAATATTATACTACTTATTTAATATTAATATTAATATTTTAAGATAATTATATTATCTAGTTTAGTTTTTATTAATTTAATTTAAGTTATTATTAGAATTTAGTTTATAAACTTTAAATTATTTACTATTTTAAGTTATTAAAGTATTTATTTTATATAAATAAATTAGTTAAGATATATAGTATAGTTCTTTTAATCTTATATTATATATATACTAAGAATATACTTTATTTCCTTTAAATCCTTAACTTTAAAATAGCTAGATAGTTACTTACTAAATTTATAGATCTTATAAATTATCTAAGATAATATAAATAAGTTATTAATATATAAACTAATAATTATATACTTCTTATAATAGATAAAGATATATAGATTATTTAATATAGGGTTAAATCTAGATTACTTTAAATAATTATTATATAGATTATACTAGTTATATATAGCTTATTTAAGTCTATAGAGACTTTATTAGATCTTTTATATATAATCTTATATAATATTAATTTTATCTAATAGCTTTATAAATATTTTCTTATATAACTTAATCTTAATAAAAATATTATTAATATTAAATTAGTAAGTTTTTAAATCTTTAAGTATAGTAATAGCAGGAAAGATATATAGTAAGTTAATTTATATAATTAATATAAATATTTTTTAGAAATTAATTTTTTTAATTTATAAGAATCTTCTAGTTATTAATTTAATTTTAAAATATTTAATAGTGCTGTCTGATATATACTTAATAGTGAATATCTATTTAGAGATAATAATATTTATATATTTTGGTTTCTTAATTTTATAAAAAATCCTATTAGTAATAAATTTATAGAATTCTTTATAAATTGTTTTCTTCTAATTATTATTATATATTAGGTTATATATAGTCTATTTATAAGTTTCTAGGATTAGAATTAGATTATATAGCTTATTAGTATTTTTTATAATAATCTTTACTAATAATACTATTTTAATTATATAATTAGTAATCTAATCTTAGAGATACTTAAAATATTATAGTAATAGTAAATTATTATTATCTTTATAAGGTTATTTATGGCTTTACACTTCTTATAGATCTAATAGTTCTTATTTACTTAACTATTAGATTAATTTATTAGTTCTTAGTAGACTCTAAGTAGAGACTGACTTAGTAATTAGATTATCTATATTGTTATTATTATTTAATATTATAATAGAGATTTTAATCTTTCTCTTATCTTTTAGAGATTAATCTTAATTTAATTATTTATTTTAATTAAATATTAGCAGGCTATCTACTAGGATAGTGGTTTAATTAACTATTAGATTATTTAAGACAGTAAAAAGTAATTTTATTAGTAATAAAATAATCTTATAAAATAATCTTTCTTTTAATTTATTTTTACTTCTAATTAATCTTTTTTTAGAGTGATATTTAGAAAGTCTAAGATTAATAATGGATGTTAGGAAATTAAGTTATATATTTCCGTCCAGTATATCCTTATAGAATTTAATGATTGATATCTTTATATAGATTCTTATATTTAGAGTATAGATCTAATACTATTTTATTATATTAGTGATATATTTTATAAATATAGTATTATAGCTTCTATTAAAGAATTTATAATTCTTTATATCTAATAAAAAAGATTTTAGATTAATAATAGATATAATCTTATATCTCTAAATCCTTATATAATCTATATAAAGTTATTAATTAGTCTAAAATTCTTTAGAAATAATTAGTCTTTTAATTTCTTTAATAATAAGATATAGAACTTTTAGTTAATTTTAATAGTAAGTATTTATCTTAACTATAAAATATTAAATTAAAATAATAAATTTATATCTTTATAGAATATATAAATATTTTCTTTAATAAGTTAAATTCCTTATTTAGCTGAGCTGTTTTGATATAAGAAGTAGATTTCTATTATTTATAATATAACTTCTATATCTTAATGTTAGAATTTAACTTACTTTAGTAATTCTTTAGTATTATTAATTCTGATAATCTAAAATTTATATCTAGATTTTAATTTAGTATTTTTTTTTATTAGTTTAAGGCTAATTTAACTGCTATAAATTCTCTTCTAGATATTAGAATAATCTAGTACTTCTATATATAATTATTATAAATTTTAATAAAGAATCTATAATCTTAAAGTAATTTATTAAATAATCTGTAAATATTAATATAAATTAATATAAAAGATTTCTCTTTATATTTACTTAGTTCTTAATTTATATAGATTTTTATTTTTACTTTATTATAGACTTTATAATTTAATAATATAGAATTAATTAGTATAGCTTTACTTAGATTAATAATTTTATAAATATTTCTAAATTTTAATACTTTTATATAGTTAAGTTATTAATATTATAAATTTAGTAGTTATTAGTACTTAAGATTTTATTTATTAAAGAGTATAGTATTTTTTTTTTTTATTTCTATATTAATTACTTTTAAGTTATTAACTTTTAATAGACTTTAAGTAAGAGTTAACTTAGTTTAGTTAATTAATATCTCTCTACTAAAGTAGGACAAATTTTTATTTTTTAATTAGTTAGTTAATTTAATCTTTTATAGTTAAGAAAAGATTGATTAATTAGTGTCTAGGATTTTCTTTTTAAATTAAAATAATTAATTAAGATAATTACTCTTATTTTTACTTATTTTAATATTTTCTATTTTTATATTATTTTCTTTATTTAATAGTAATATTATATCTTTAATAGTAAGTATATATTTTTTAACTATTTTAGTAATCTAACTAATAATATATAGTTATTTATTTATAGTAATATATAAGATTTTATTTTTTTTTTTTTTAAAGATAATTTCTTAATAAGAAATAGAAATAGTAATATTAATTTTAGTTAATATCTATATAGATAGTAAGTTAGATGATAATCTAGAAATATATAGAATATAAAAAAATATTATAAAAAAAATATTAAATATTATATAGTTTTACTTTTTTTACTTTAATAATTATAAGTTTTTCTTTTCTTATCTTAATATATTGTTTAGTCTTAATAAGATTAATTTAGATAAATAGTTTAGGATTATTAGATATATATAAGATAGCTCTAAAATTAATAAGCTATCTATATTTAGTGATTAAAGAGATTAAATTAGTTTATATTAAATTTAATTTTATATTATTATTATTAAATATATTAGTAAAGTATATTTCTTTATTTATATTATTTTTATAGAAATAAGTATCTACTTTATTAGAATTATTAGAATCTTTTTAAATATCTTTTTTTAATTTTAAAGAATCTAAATTAAACTTATATAAATAAGTAGCTTTTTTTTTATTTTTATCTTTATTATAGTATTTAGTTAAAAATAGATTTTTTTTAGACTTTTTATTTTATAGATGTTGATGTAATCTGTTAAATTCTTTTTTATTAGGATAATTTTAGAGAATATATTTAAGACTATTATAAAGAATATAGAGTCTTAGCTATAGTTAATAATATATTGATAGTCTATTATCTTAGAAATAGTGTCAAGTAGGTTCTAAGTTGGTTTCTAGTTGGTTTTAAGATTAATATTATCTGCTGTATTCTCTATTATCATGTATCCAGTAGATAGATTTATTTTACTTTATATTAGTAAAGTTCTTTTTTTATTATAATAGTCTATTAAGATTCTTTTTAATAAAAAATTTAATAATCTCTTTTAATTAGATATATTTAATAATTATATAATATTCCTATAGAAGGATAAAGAATAGCTAAGAGAAAGAGTTAAGTTTACTAAATTTAATAGTTATTAGATTTCTTATAATAATCTTATTAATAATCTTTTATAATTTATTAAGATTCTTTTATATTCTAATTTTAGATGAGAATTTATAGAGATAGAATTTTCTTTTTAGATTTTTAATTTAGATAGATTAAAGTATTATAAATTAAGAGTAGAGCTATTATAATAATTCTACTAGATCTAATTAATATTTATTGATAAGTAGGGTCTAATTATTAATTAACTTACTTAGAAGTAAATTTATTTAGTACTTTACTAATTTACTTATTATATTAAGAGTAGTAAAGATCTAATTAATATCTATATTAATATATTTAATCTTAAATTTATAAAATTACTAGATATTATTAGATCTAATAAATTTATTAATTTTTTTTATAAAGTTTTTAATATTAATAGAATTAGATTATTAGTATAATATAGTGGGATTAGTATGGCTTTAATTAATATTATTATGTGGTTAGTTATTGAAGTAATTTAATAAGGTAATTAATAAAGTAATCTAGTTATTTACTTCTATTTGTCTTTATTAAAGTAAATTAACTATTAATATAGTCTAGTCTTAGTTTCTAGTTAGAGTCTAGTTAATATTGGACTAGCTATTAGTTATTGATGGTATATAGATACTAGCCTGATTGATATTAGTATATCTAAGTTATTTAAAGCTATTAGATAAATTTTCTATATCTAGTTTATTTAAAGATATATTATTTTAGATTTTATTAAAGAATAAAGAATAAATAAAATAGAATAAAATAAATTTTTTAGAATTATTTTTATTATAAATCTTTAAATATATATTGAATTTAATTTATTAATTTTAATATAAGAGACTTAATGATTTTTTTTTTTATAAAGATTTTTTTACTATGTGTGTTAAGATAAAGTTTTATATATTATCTTTACTTATTTAAGTGTAATCTAATCTTAGTTTTACTAGATTTTATTACTATTTATTACTATACTAAGCTTTTTTTATATTAGGTAATTAAAAAAGGCTACTATATAAGTTAATCTTTGTTATTTATCTATAAGAAATTAGGCTTATTCTTTATGTTCTGGGTTATATATGCTTTATCTACTGAGAATTATCTGTCTAGTAGAAAATCTATATTATATCTTGTTGGGAAGATCTTTAATCTAATTATAAGTGCTAGTGCTGTTTTACTATTATAGGAAATTTATAGTCTGTCTTAATATATTTATAGATTGGTTTTAAGTTTTAGAAGAGATCTTATCTAATATTATTTCTTAGAATGAGTTTTATATATGCCACATATGAGGAGTATATTCCTAGATTTATTCTGATGTTAGGTGCTAAATTTATACTGGCCAGTGGTTTAATTCGTTGATCTTAGGATATTAAATTCTTATTAGGTTGGTAAGAGTAGTTAATTATATGTTAGCTAGATTAGTAATATACTTAGTGTCAATCCCTAGATTTACTGCTAATTGATAGCAAAATCGGGCTTATAATTTATTAAATTAAGATAAAGTTATGAGTCTATAGAATAGTATATTAGTAGGAAACAGTTAGTAATGGCCTGGAGAGAGACCTGAGTAGCTATGTTATATGACTTAGTCTAAGTAATCTACTGCTTGTCTATATGAAGATTTCATCCCTAGGTACGTCTCAGTAGATGCGCGCCGGCCCCTGAACTAACCCTATTAGGGAGTCGCCTCCTAATTGGTTCCTAGTCGGGTCCGACTCGGCTCCTTGCCAGATGGCCTCATTGTATGGCTTCGTTCCTGGGTGGATTTCTAACAAAAATTAATATTAATAATAATAGATAGACTATAGATAAAATTAATATAGATTAGCTTTAAAATTACTTTATTTTTTATACTAATAGCTATATAATAAAATAATATTAAATATTAATTCTTAATAGCTATAGAAATTATTTAATTATAGAATTTAACTATATATATATTAAAAATAATATTATTTTAATCTATATATTTTTATATTTCTCTTATCTTTTATAGCTTTTTAATATTAATTATTTTATAGTTATAAAGTAGAAATATAAATAGCTTATTAAATAATAAATAAGATTTAAATTTAATTATATTAATAAAATTAACTTTTTTATTATATTTTTAAAAGTCTATATAATAGTATATAAAGCTAAGACTATTTAAAATAATTTTATAATAACTAGATTAGTGCTATATAATCTAGATTAAATTTATTAGTAGCTTATTATTTAGCTTAAGATTTCTATATTCTCTTTAAGTTAATTAAGTAATATTTAATTATTCTATTTATAAATATCTTAAAATCTATATTAGTTTAAGTACTAATTAAGTATAATTAAAAAGTGTATAAGCTGATATATAGAAAGTCTGCTAGATTCAGTTAATAAGATAATTAATTAGATATCTAAGATATATAAGATAACTATAAATAATTTTATACTTTTAAAGAAAGAAGTCTATAATTTCTAAGCTATATATAAGAAGAAAAAGCAAAAATATAGATAATTTAAAAAATAAATATCTTATAAGTAAGAAATTACTAAAGAAGAAGCTTAGATATTTATATAAAGTTAGATTGAGGTATTTTAATCTGATACTACTACTCCAGCTAAGCTAGAGCTTCTAGTCTCTTAACCATCTATATGATGTTAATTCTGGTGCAGTGGTTATGGAATTATAGAGCATAAAATAACTAGATGCCCTAATTGTATTAGTAATTAATTTTTTGTATGTAATTATTATTTTGGGTTAGAAATTGAGATTCAAAAGTCATATAGAACGCTTTTCGGGGTAGAAGTGGCCGCTCGGTGGGAGTGGCCGCTCGGTGTCCGATTACGTTATTTTAAGTTAAAGAGTATAGCTATCTTTTTTATATAGTTATTTTTCTAAGATTATTAAAAAGGATTTAGGTATATTAATATTAGAAGATTTAATCTATTAATAGAGATATAGAATTTTATAGTAAAACTATACTACTTCTGTGTCTTTTCTTAATTAAACTATTAAGGTATAAAGCTGGTTTAGAGATATACTTTTGAAATCACTCTCTATTTTCTATATTAATCTAACTATCTAGATTATTATAAGGAGTCTATACCCTGAAATATTATCTATATTTTTCTTTTTAGATTTAGATAATTCTATAGGAGGGATAGCTTATCTCTAGATAGATAATAATATACTACTTTAATATATAAATAGAGATAAATAACTTACTTAAAGAAAAATTTGTTAATCCGCTAATCTCTCTTTGAATATTTGGATGGAGTATTTAGAATGTGAGGGGGTTTTATGAGAAGTAGATGAATTATTGGGTTTTAAGCTGAATGTAGGGGTCAATTGGCGTACAGACTAAATATTGGAGGCTTGGGAGACTTGACAGCGTTGAAGCTAACGTAATCGGACACCGAGCGGATCAGGACACCGAGCGGATCACCCCATCTCCAAACACGTCAACCATATCGATTTGAAATCACTTGACGCGCCACTATATCTCTAATTTGTATAGAAAAATTAAGAAAATTACTTAAATAAGAAGATAATATATTATTTATAATTTCTGATTTTAAAAATAGAAAAATCTTATCTATTTATTAAGCAGCACATCTTTATAATATGCTATATATAACTCTCTCACATCATCTTAATAGCATCTTAATAAAGACTAAAACTTATACTAATAAATATAAATTATCAGAATTTGAAAAGAAATTACTTATTAAATAGATATTAGATTTAGATAAGTAAAGATTATCTCTCTAGCTATCTATAATATAAGATATAGCTAATATTCTACTTTCTTAATATAATAATTAAGAGATTAATAAAAAATAAATATATCGATTTATATAATATTATCTAAAACTTAAATTATAATTTTTATAAAGATATAATTATAAATATACTAAATATAAAAATCTAAAAATAATCTAAAAATATTTTAACTATATATAAGAGATTATATTAGAATATAATATTTTATTAAAAAATATTTATAACTTTAATAAGATTAGTTTTATTATAAAATTCTATATAATTATAAAGATTATTATTAAAAATAATTAATATAATTAACTATATCTATTATAGTTTAATAATTAAAAATAAATAATTATAATTAAGATAGTTAACTCTATTAAATAGACTTTATTTTTATATATAATTTTTAAAATAATAAAATACTCTTAAAAAGGCTAATTTAAGACTTTTCTAGATAATTAGAAAATTAATATTAATAATAATAAATAGATTATTGATAAGATTAGTATAGATTAGCTTTAAAATTACTTTATTCTTTATATAAATAACTATATAATAAAAAGATATTAAATATTAATTCTTAATAATTATAAAAGTTATTTAACTATAGAATTTAACTATATATATATTAAGAATAATATTATTTTAATTTATATATTTTTATATTTCTTTTATCTTTTATAGCCTCTTAATATTAGCTATTTTACTATTATTAAATAGAAATATAGATAGTTTATTAAGCAGTAAATAAAATTTAGATTTAATTATATTAATAAAATTAACTTTTTATTATATTTCTAAAAGCCTATATAATAGTATATAAAGCTAAGACTATTTAGAATAACTTTATAGTAATTAGATTAGTGTTATTTAATCTAAATTAAGTCTATTAATAGCTTATTATCTAGCTTAAAACTTCTATATCCTCTTCTCTAAGTTAATTAAGTAATAGTTAATTAACGTATTTCACGGGTCAACGGCGCACCCCACCAAATTCTTTCGACTTTCCAACCTACCACTCACTTCAAAACTTCGTTATTATCCAAAAATGGTCTAAAATCATACTAAAAAGGACAGAAATTATAAAGAAAGACTTCTACTTACTATTAATATATTAAAAAATAAAGAAATTACAGCTATATATAAAGTAGCGCATATTTATAATATATTAGAAATAATACTTTATAATTAACTTAATAGTTATTCTAAGAGATTAATTATAAATAAAAAATATTAAAAATTATTACTTACTAAAAAGAAATTACTTTATATATAGATATTATCTATAGAATTATATAGATATTCTATTTAGCTTTAAATACTTTAAGTTATAGCTAATATTTTATTTTTAAAATATAAAGATACTACTATACTAATTATTATTAATATAAATTAAATAAATAGTTTTTTAAAATATTAAATTAATCTTAAAATATAATTTATATATTAATTAAACTATTTTTATATTAAATATAAAGATTTAAAATTTATAAATAAATATTTTAATATTTTTTAATATATTTAAAATAAGTATAGAATAGTAAATAAAAATATTTATAATTTTAATAAAACTAGATTTATTCTTAAGATTATTATTATAATAAAAATTATATATAGCTATAATTAATTAAATAAATTAAATCTTATCTAGTCTAGAAATTATAAATAAATTACTACTATTAAATATATAGATATATAAAACTTTATATTTCTTCTGTTAATTATATTTAAATTTAATATTAAGTAGGCTAATTAATATATATATCTAGATCTATCTTTTAATTAATTAATTATATAATCTTTAAATAGTTAGACTTTAGATAAAATTAGTATATTTTAACTTTAAAATATATTTAATAAATTAATAAAGTTTTATATAGTTAGATAGTATTAATTATTAATATTAGATAATTATAGTAGCTATTTAATATTTAAATAGAATTAATATTATTATAATAATAATATTATATCTATATATATATCTTTATATTCTTTATATCTATTATAACTATTTAATATAGATATTTTTATTATTTTTAAGTACTATTTTAAATATATAATTAAAAATTAGATATATTATAGTATTAATTATATTAATAAATATAATTTTTTTATTATATTGTTAGAAATATATAAAGAGATCTATACTATAAAAAATATTATAGATAGCTTCTTTTATATAGATATTTTATTATTTAATTCTAAATTTATTCTATCTTAATTATAAATTATTATAAAGACTTTTACTCTAGAAATCTTAAGACTAAATATCTTATTAATAAGTAATACTTCACTTATAATATCTTATAATATTTAGATTTTATAATGCTAGACTAAATTAATAAAATAATTATTAAAGTAATATATAATAAGCCCTTTTTTACTTATAAATTATACTTTAGATTAGTTAATAAAAGACTATTTAATAGTAATATACTTTATAGTAATTCTAGTAAAGAAAAACTATAATCTATAAATTATAAATAAATATATAAAAAAAAAATATAATAGAAGATTAAAAGTACTTTATAATAAAGATATTTTAACTATTTTTAAAGATTAAAAGCTTACTATAGCGCTTCAAAAAGATAATTTATCTAATTAATTGATTACTCTAGCTAAGGCTTCTTAGCCTCGCAGCCGCGCACCGCCTAAGTGTATGAATTGCGGATAAATAGGGCATAGGCGCACGTCATGTAGGAATAATTCTATATAGAAATATAAGCGATTTTTTGGGGTTATGCATAAATCTGAATTGCTTCAATATGTGGCCGGGTGGGTGGGTGCGCTGTTGACCTGTGTGCGCTATTGACCCGTGAAATACGTTATTCTATTTATAAACACCTTAAAATCTATACTAATTTAAGTATTAATTAAGTATGATTAAGAGGTATATAATCTAATCTATAGGAAATCTATTAGGATTAGTTAATAAAATAATTGATTAGATAGCTAAAGCGTATAAGATAATTATAAATAGCTTTATATTTTTAGAGAAAGAAGTCTATGATTTACAGGCTATATATAAAAAGAAGAAATAAAAATGTAGATAATCTAGGAAGTAGATAGAGTATAGATAGGGAATTATTAGAGAGAAAACTCAGATACTTATATAAAGTTAGATTGAGATATCTTAATCTATAACTACTGCTCTGGATAAGTTTAAGCTACTGGCTTTGTAAGCATTTATACGCTATTAATTTCGATGTAGTGAGTGTAATATTCTCGGGCATAGAAGGTCTCAATGCCCTAATTGTACTGATAATTAATTTTTTATATATATTTATTATTGTTAGTTAGAAATTGAGGTTTCAAATCAATGGAATTGACACGTTCGGAGATGGGTGATCCGCTCGGTGTCCTGATCCGCTCGGTGTCCGATTACGTTAACGTAATTCACCACCGAAGCGGCACCACTACCGAGCCGGCATTTTTTCCCGAGCGCGTACACGATATTAATTTTATATTATTCAACACGTCAATATACCACCAATTCGCAATAAAAACCGGAAAAATTTAGATGAGCAAGAGAGACAAATCTTATTAACAATTTCCAATTTACAGAATAGCCAAATTCAACATGTGGCTTAAGCTGCAAGGATTTACAAGATCCCCTGGACAACTTTACAAGATAGACTTAATGGTATTTAATAAAGATCTCTCATACACGCCAATAACCATAAATTAACTTAATATAAAGAGGAATTGCTTATTAAATAGATACTTAATTTAGATCAACATAGATTACCCCTCTGGCATTCTCTTATATAAAAAATAGCTAATTATATACTTTCACAACATAACAAATTATAAGTTAGAAAAAATTAGATAACTAAACTAATTAAATATCATTCAGAGATTAATTCCAAATTTATAAGAAAATATAACTATAAACATATTAAATATAAAGATCTAAAGATAATATAAGAATATTTTAATTATATATAAGCTACTATATCTGAGTACAGCATCTTACCAGAAGATATATTTAACTTTAATAAGATTAGCTTTACTATAAGACTCTATATAACTGTAAAGGTTATTACTAAAAACAATCAATATACTTAGCTAAAGCTTTTATAGTCTAAAAATTAAGAATAAATAACTATAATTAAAATAATAAATTTAACTAAATAAACTATGTCTTTATATATAATTTTTAAAGTAAAAAAAAATATATAAGAAGGTTAATTTAATAATCTTTTAAATAATTAGCAAATCAATATTAGCAATAATAACTAGATTATAGATTAGATAGGATTAAAATAGCTTAAAACCTATTTTATTCTCTATATTAATAATTATATAGTTAGAAAATATTGAATATTAATTCTTAATAATCATAACAGCTATTTAACATTAAAATTTAACTATATATATACTAAGAATAATATTATTTTAATCTATATGCTACATTATTCTTTACATCTCTTACAGCCTCTCAATATTAACTATTTTATTATTTTAAAGCGACATTATAGATAGCTTATTAAATAATAAATAAGATTTAGTTTTAATTATATTAATAAAATTAAACTTCTTAATAGCATTTCTACAGACTTATATAGTAGTATATAAAGCTTAAACTATTTAGAATAGCTTTACAGTCACCAGATTAATATCTTTTAATCTAAATTAAGTTATATAATAGCTTAATATTCAATTGAAAATACCAACTCTCCCTCCAAGTCAATTAAGCAATATAGTATCATCCTACTTACAAACATCTTAAAATATATGCTAATTTATATATCAGTTAACTATAATTAATAAATATATAAATAAGCATACAAAAAAACAACTAAAATTAAAAAATCAACTAAACAATTATATAATTATTAAAAGCCTATAAAATAATAGCAAATAATATTTTACTTATACAAAAAGAAAACTACAATTTATAAGCTATATATAAGAAAAAAAAGTAAAAACACTAAAAATCTAAAAAGCAAATATCTATTAAGCAAGAAATTACTAAAGAAGAAGTGCAAGCACTTATATAAGATTAAGTTGAAGCATCTTATACTGTTACTATTACTCTAGCTGAGCCAGAGCTCTCAGCTTCTTAAGCAGTTATATACCGCCAATATCACTATAGTGGTTATAACATTATGGGGCATAGAATTAACCAATGCCCTAGTTATATCAGTAGTTAGATTTTTGTATATAATTTATATGTAGCTTTGAAAATTAGGATTTAAAATCAATATCGCGTACGCGCTCGGGAAAAAATGCCGGCTCGGTAGTGGTGCCGCTTCGGTGGTGAATTACGTTATCTAGTTAAATAGGGGGCGCTTAGTAAGCCGCACTAGCGGGATCTAGAGCGCGCACATGAGAGGGAAGGCCGATATAAAGGCAGTTAGGCAGCCCTCTCACATAGAGTAAGGAATTACTCCTACTACACATACGGCAAATATGCCACTTATTAGCAATCAGTTTGTACATATATTTATATATACATTTAGTGTAAAGCCTTTGGGTGTCTGAGAAGACTGGTTGAGGGTATTAGGAGCCTACTGGGGTTCGACTAGGAGCCGAGGCGGTACCGAATAGAAGTATAAGATCAAGAAGTATATCAGATTACAAGAATAATCTTGCTTAAGGCCTCTATCCTCTAAGATAGAGTCTTAAGCTTATATAGACATAATTTATTTACTATTTTTATTTCCTAATTAGGTATATATAGTAAGAGGAAAGATAAATATAACATAGTATAAAGAGTAAAACTTTAAAGTTGATATATTAAATAAGATTATCCACATTAACATAGATTATACAGCTAGTCAACAACCTAGCATATAGTTCCTAAATTAGAGTCTCATAATTCTTTCTATCCTAAAAGATCTTAACCCTAAGACCTAAAGAAATCAAATATAGAAAAAATAATATAATTTCTAAATTAATTACTATAATAGCTAGCTAATTAAAATAAATAGCTTTAGAATTATTAGAAATAAAAAGTAATATAAAATAATAAAGTATAAATCTATCTATATATTTAATATAAATATTAAATAAAAATATAAGATTTTTTTTCTTTTTAAGTATATTAAATTTTAGTAAATTTTTTATATTTATATTTTTATTTTTTTATATTATTTAAAAGTACTTAAAAATATTAATTAATAAAATATTATAATACTTATTATATAGAAAATTTCTTTTTATTTTTTTACTATTTTTATTATTCTTACTATTATAATAGCTCTTTATTACTTTAATCTAATTTATTAAATTATAGAATAAACTATTATACTAATATATTTATTTATATAATAAAAAATACTATTTTATTATAAAGTTATTAGCTTTATTATTAGATATAGTTATAATATCTATTACTTTAAATTTATATTTTATTCTTAAAATATTCTAAAAGATTTTAATTTAATTTCTAAAAGATTAATAAAAGTTTAATATACTTTTTATTTCTTTTTTTTTTTAAATTTTAAATCCTTTTTATATTAATAAATTAGATAGTTAATAATTTAAATATAAAATAATCTTTTTTTTAAATTTTCTATATTATTTATCTCTATCTCTACTCTTTCTTCTATTAGTGTTTAAACTAAAAAGAAGAATTTTTAGACTCTTCTTAAATATATAAGTAATAAAATATAAGATTTTATTATAATCTTAATTTTTTTTCTTTCTAATAGATTCTAATTTAGAACTATATAAGATTCTTATTTATATATTAATATAGTAATTTAAAATATAAAAAGATTTAGGCCTTTCTTTAGTTCTATTCTAAATAGATATTAAAGAAACTAATACTATTAAAAAAAAATACTTTCTATAGTAACTAAAATAAAAATTATTATTAAAATATCTTATTATATATAGACTACTATTAAGATATCTATATTAAATATTTTAATTTTAAATATTCTATTTAATAATCTTCTTTTATCTAATAATAAATCTAACTTTTCTAGATACTATAATCTCTATTCTAAAGCTCTTTTAACTACTTTTAAAATATATAGTTTAAATTAACTACTATCTTAAAAAATTAAAAGACTTATATATAATTTTATTATATTCTTTAGTATTATTTTTTTAATAAATATTTAATATTTTAATAAACTAATCTATATTTTTACTATATAAAATATCTTAATATTTATTAGTTATTCTATATATATTAACTATTAAATAAAAAATATTATTACTATACTATTTTAGATATAAAATATAATTTTATATTAAAGTTATAATTAGCTATATTCTATATTATATAATAAATTTTCTATAAAGATATTTCTATTAAAATTTTTAAAATAAAAAATAAATAGATTAAGATTATTAAGAATACTATATATAAAGATTTAATTTTATTTCTTTTCTAGATTTACTCTTATATCTTTAGTAATTTATTTAATATAGATTAAATTATAATTATTAAGATCTATTTTAAGTAGATTAAAGATATTTTAAATTAATTATTTTAACTAATATCTTATTAAATAAATAAAAATTAATATTATTAAGTATAATTAATATTAAAAAAAAAAAAATAAATTTTTAAATATTATAGTTTTAGTTATTATTTTTACTATCTCTAGTCTCTATCTATATAACAGTGTTATTTAGTCTCTTTTAGTCTCTATAATATACCTTTTATTTAAAACTTAATTTAATTAAATTTTAATATTTTTTTTTTATTTATTTATATATAAATAATAATTAAATAAAATATTCTTTCTACTTAATTTATAATATTTTTATAGAATCTTTATTAAATCTAAAACTCTATAAGAAAAATAGAGAAAGTAATTTAATTATCTCTAAATTCTAAATAAAAATCTGGATAGAATCTTTTTTAAGTTTTTATTTATAAAGAATAGATTTCTTGTCTAAATAGAAAGAATAATTTCTATATAGATATAATAAAATAAAATAGATTTTAAATAAATGTGAGGCTCCAGACGTTATATCCAGTATATTGTTACAGGCTAGGTCCCGTCTTGCTGGTCTAATATAGATCCAGGAATTAAGTAGATTCAAACATGGGAAAAAGAAGGAAAAGATTCACAGGGATTCGCATTATCAGTACAGGCAAGTGTGGGTCTTAAGCGCGCTCTAACGAATCTAGTGTAACGTCAGGGGTACTTTTATAGTATACTAGATGCAGACCAGGTGCGGCTATTCTATGAGAGCGAAGCCTAAATATCTTAGAGACTAAGATCTTAACATTACTCCCCTCCTTTGGTAGGGGTGTTGTAGTGTTAGAGCCAGTGGTTAAATGTCTTAATATCTTCTATAGACTGGGCAGGCTTCTATGTAGATTGCGTATATCTAGTTTAATAAATAAAATATTGCTTTATATGTCTGCGGTTCTAATATATAGTCTATTTATTAAGTATACTATTGACTAAGTACTCTTTATTACTTTTAACTAGCTATATTAATAGTTAGTAATTATATTAGGCTTATAAAGAGAGTAGATATATACTTATAGGATAGAAGAATATTATATAAAAAATATTATAGATAATTCTAAAGATATTAAGTTAATATATATAAGATCTTACTTTCTTTAAAATAGTATATTTTATATATTAGATGTTTAGTTTCTTTAAAAATTATTTAGTTTAAATATTTTAAAGATCTAATTATACTTTCTATTCTACTTTATATTCTAAAAAGATTTTCTAGTAATAGTTTATATTATCTTTTATTTACTATTATATAGTAATAAGTTTAGTTTATATTATATTAAAAGCCTGTTATAGTTTAATAATAATATTATTTATATATTCAGTAGTGATTTTATATAGTTTAGATATTAAGATAGTGTTATTTAGTTAAAGTAATTCTATATTATATTTATAGATTAGAAAGAAAGGATTAATATTAATTAAAGTAGTATTATATCTATTTATTATTAACTATATTATTATAGTTAGTAGATTCTAGTTAGTTTAAAAATAAGTATAAAAGTTCTATAAATATTTTTTTATTATAGAGTTGATATATTCTATTTATTTATTAATTTAAAGACAGTATATAGTTAAAAGTTACTTTATAATCTTTAAATATATATATATATCTTTTTAAAGATTATTAATAAATTATATATCTTAGTCTAATATAATATTATTAAATAATCTATATTTATATATAAATCAGTTAATAAACTTTAATATTATTATCTTAATATCTATATATTTATATAATATTAATATAATTTTTTTTTTAGTTAGTTAATAATTATTATAAGAGTTATATTTTTATTAAATATAAATAATTTCTCTATAAAATCTATACTAATATCCTGATTCCTGCTATATTTATAAAGAAATAAAGAGTAATTTTAATAGTCTTTATTAATATTATCTCTATATAGTATTTGTATTATATTTATTATAGTTATCTATAAATCTTTAGATATTATTAGATAGATTTAGCTAATATAGTTATTAAGCTATAATAGTATAGATTATATTTTAATTTAGATATTTAGTAAAATAAGAATTATATATTTCTTATATAATATAAATATATAATAATTTATTATCTAATATCTATTATTAACTTTAAAATAGTAATTAATCCGCTATATTAATTATATATTTAGATATTATAATATAAAGTTATAAGTCTTAAAAAAACTATAGGAGCTTCTAATATATAATTTCTTTAATTTATTTATAATTTTTATTTTTAATTTTAACTAATTATTACTATTCTTTTATTAATATTAAATACTCTATATAGATAGTATAGATATAAAATTTAGATATAGTGTCTAATAGATAACTTTAGGAAAGTTATTCTAGATAGTCTCTTAATATTTTACTAAAATTTATAAAATATTTATTTTAGTATATTAGATATTTATTATTAATTTTATTAAATATATCTTACAAATATTATAATAATATATTAGATTTAGTAGCTAGTTGATCTAATTAGTATTAAAGTTTATAGTTAAAATATAAAAGTATATTAGTCTATCTTATTTATTTTTTATTTAACTATTAAAGCTATATAAAGTATTTAAGATTTTAATAATCAGTTAGAATAATAAATTCTTTAATATTAATTAGTTTAGATTTCTATTATTTTAGATATGTTATTATTACTAATAGCTCTTTATTATAGATTTTATAGTTATACTCTGTAAATATATACTTTTAAGAGAAATAGATATAAATTTATAGAAATTCTTTATTATTATATTATAATAATATCCCTTTTATAATATATTTTAAAGAGTTAGTTTTTATTATTATATTCTAATTAAGATTAAATTATATTAGTATTAGATTATTTATAAATAATTACTTTAACTATTTAAAAGTTTTATTAGTAGTTTTAATTTAAATAAAAATAATCTTCTTTTTTATTAATTCTATTAGTAAATAAATTATATTAAAATATCCTTAAATAAACTATTAATAAAAATTTATAAATTTTAGAAATAATTATATATCTTTTATATATATTAAGATTTTTTATTTTAAAATAATAAAGATTTTTATAAAATTTATTTAGATTTTTATTTTAACTTCTAATATAAATTTTAGATATTTTATTATTTATATTTTAAATTTATATTTATTAATATCTAATTATAGTTTTATAGTATATAAATATTCTAATACTTTTATTATTTATTTTTAATAATATATATAACTACTTTCTATAAAGATAAGTATATTATCTAGATAAATTAATATAAAATTATCTAAAAACTTATAAAGGGTTTAATTAATATAATATTAAAATATATTTAGTATATTAATAAAACTAAAAGATATTACTAGCTATTTATAGAATCTAAATTTAGTTTAGAAAACTTTTTTTTATTTATCTTTTTTAGTAATATATATTTTATAAAAAACTATAATAATATTAAACTTTATAAATTATTAGATTTTAGATATTTATTATAAAGTTTTATATATTAATAATAGTAGATATTAATCTCTTTTTATTATAATATTAAGTATTTAATAGTTTATATAGAAGTATAGTTCTTTTCTAAGTTTTTTTATAAATAGTATTAATATTATAGTAGGTAAATTACTTATATATATAAAGTTCTTTGATAATAAGTTATAAAGAATTTTCTATAGAATTAGTAATTCTTTCTATAATATATTATAGAAAAGGCTTTATAATATCTTTAACTTATATCTCTTTATATTAATATTAATAGGGGTAGTGGGGCTGGGTGGCCCGCTACTATAGGCTACACCCGAACGTCCGGTAATAAGGAGGGGGTTGTGGGCTTGCCACCCACTACTAAGCCCCCAAATCGTCCTGCGCATATAAGCGGCTTGGGGCGAGGAAAGTGCCAGATACCACGAACGCCAGGCTCCAATTAGGGGGTAGGGGCACTGGCTTATAAGGGGCAGCCCCTATAAGCCAGCCTACCCCATATCTGAACCGCTGTCTGTCATAAACAATAGTTTGGGTATAGACGTTAAATATGATTAAATAATAATAATAATATTAATATTAATTAGTTTAATTTTATAATTAATATTTAAATATAATAGTGATAGCTTATCTACTTTCTTTAAATTAAATAAATCTAGAAATCTATAGTAATATCTAAATAATTTATTTTTTAAATCTATTTATAGTTTTAAAATTAAAACTTTCTTAATATTTTATATAAAAATTATAAATATTTTAATTTTTTTTTTTCTATTTTATATTTTTTTTAAAACTTTTACTATAGCTATACTAATCTATTAAAAAATATATTTAGATTATAATAAATACTTTTTATCTATAGATATTCTATTTCTAAATTTTAGTTAGCTTTTAATAGTATTAATTTTTATATATTAATATTTTATCTATAAAAAATTTAATATTATATTATATTTATATTTTATCTATAAAAAATTTAATATTATATTATATTTATATTTTAGAATTATATAAAAATAGACTTTCTTTTATATATTTTCTTTAATATTTAATATTATATATATAATTTCTTTAATATATTAGGATATTAAATTATTATATCCTTTGATAGGTCTAGATCTAATTATATTATAATTTAGCTTCTTCTTTTAAATAAAGATCTTTTTAATAATTCTATAGATAAGATATCTACTATTAATTAAGATATTAGTATTAGTTCTATAGTCTAATTATATATCTATATTAAATAAAGATCTATTAAATCTTTCTATTATCTTTTTAAAGTCTTTAAAATTATAAGCTATTTTATATTTTAGTTTCTATAGATAATTTTATATAGAAACTATTTTTTTAACTTTAATATATTATTTAATTTTATATTAAATTTAGTTTTATTTTTTTTTATTTTAGTGTTAAATATTTTTATTAACTTATTGTATTTCTTTTTATTATAATTTTTTAGAGAATACTTAATAAAGCAGTGTAGATTTGAGATAATACTAAATAATATGATTTAGTTTTCTATATTAATAGTAGTTATCTATTCTAATAATATTAATTAATAGATCTATAGATGTTTAGTCTATAGCTTAGAGCTATTCTCTATTAAGAGAGATTTTTTTAATAAGAGTATAAAAAGCATTTTATATATTTTATTTATATTAAGACTAAAAGTTATTAATTTTTTTTAATTTTTTAAAATTATTTATTACTTAATATAAATATTTATAAAAAGCTTTATACTATTTTAATATATTATTTTTAATAGTTATATATCTTATTTTCTAATTAATTATAATTTTTAGTTAAAATATTTTTATATTATTAATCTATAATTAACTTTTTATAAGAAGTAATATCTATTTAAATTTATTAATAAAATTCTAGAAGAGAGTATGCTTTTATTATATATAGTTAAGTTTAAAATTTATCTTTTTTATAAATTAATAATTTTTAAATAGTATATTAAGATATATAAAAAAAGATTTTAATATAATAAAAGTAATTAAATTTATATTTCTATAAAACTATATCTAGAGATAGATTTTTATCTAAATCTTTTCTATTAACTATCTATAGATATATTATAATTACTTATATAGTTCTTTAATTACTAATATATTAATTATTAATTTTATATATAAAATTACTATAAACTATATATATTTTAAATAATTAGAGTTATTATATTTATTAAGATAATTAAAAGAGTAGTATAGTTTATTTACTATATATATAGAGCTTATTGATAGTATAATATTAGTAAAGATTTTAAAAGTAAGTAATTTAGTTATATTACTAATTTATCCTTTAATATATAATAAATAAGTAGATATATTTATTAAAAGAAATTTTATTTATTATATTTATTTTAGTAATAATTAATTTAATTTTAAAGATATACTTATTTAATTTAGACTATCTTTTAGTAAACTATCTATTATAATAAAAAATTTTTTAATACTTAACTTAGTTATTAAAAAATAGTAATATAATAACTTAATTCTTTAAATAAAAAGAATTAATTTAGTTTTTAGAGACTTAATCTAAGTAAATAAGAAGCAGTTATATAAGTTTAACTTTTTAGATAAAAAAAACAGCATATTCTTAACTCTTTAGATAGAGAAGGTAAAAAGACATTCAAATCTAATATTATAAGCTAGATTCTGTCTTACTAATCTAATATAGATCTAGGAATTAAGTAGATTCAAATATAAAAAAAAGAAAGAAAAGATTTATAAGGATTTGCATTGTCGGTACAGATGAGTGTAGGTCTTGGGCGCGCTCTAACGGATCTGATGTAGCGTCAGGGGTACTTTTATAGCATGCTAGGTGCGGACCAGGTGCGGCTATTCTACGAGAGCGAAGCCTGAGTATCCCAGGGGCTAGGACCCTAACATATATAAACCCTCGGTGCACGTTCGGCATCCTCAGGAAGCCTCACGTGACATTCACCAAGGCACTAGCAGAGCAAGGAATCACTCCTACCGCACATACGGCGAATATGTCACCTATTAGTAATCAGTTTATATACATATCTATATATATATTTAGTTACTAAATCTAGTACTTTATCTACTTTCTAAATAATCTTTTTATATTCTAATTACTTTATATTTTCTAATAAAAAGTTAATAAGTATTTAAAAATAATTATTACTAGAAGAATATCTATAACTATTATCTTTAAATAAAATCTAAATAAGTCTAAATAGATATTATTTTAATTTAAATTTATAAATAATATAATCCTTATAAAGATATTATAAAAGAAAGACTAAATATAAATCTAAATATCTAAATCTATATTATTAGATCTAAAAGAGATATCTATCTAATTTATAAAAAGATAATTAAACTCTATATTACTTTCTAAGTTAAAAAAAATTAATAAATATCTTAAATAATAAGTCTATATAGTAAAGCTAAAATAAAAAATATTATAAATTTAAATTTAAATTTAAAATCTTATTACTACTAATATAATTATAAAAAAAAAGTATTTTTAAATTAATACTTTTATAGATAAATATTCTTTAAAATTTAAGATAGATAATTTTTATACTAATAAGATCTATAATAAATATAAAATATTTATAGAAAGAGTTAAGTTTTAATTTAAAAGATATTTAAGATAATATATTATATATTTAAAATATAAAATTAATAAAGTAGTAAATAATTTAAATTAATTTTAATTTTTATAATATTCTATATTTTAAAAAGAATATAAAGATATAGTAAATATAAATTAAAATAATTTTAAAAGCTATCTATAATAAATCTTTAATAATCTTAATATTCTTTAAACTAAAGCTTTATACTAATATATTAATATTAAATAAAGAAAGAAATAATCTATATATAAATTTATATAATATTTTTATATATAAGAAAAATAAATAGATATTAAGTATATAAAGAATTAGTAAATAAAATAATGTTAGATTAAGATTTTTTTAAATATTTAAAGTAAAGTTTAAAAATATAAAAATAAACTAAATAGCTATAAAATAACTACTACTACTACTATTATTATTATTATTATTATTATTTAATCATATTTAACGTCTATACCCAAACTATTGTTTATGACAGACAGCGGTTTGTATATGGAGTAGGCTGGCTTATAGGGGTTGCCCCTTATAAGCTAGTGCCCCTACCCTTTAATTAGAGCCTGGTGTTTATAATATCTAGTACTTTCCTTACCCTAAGTTACTTATATGTATAGAATAATTTAAGGGCTTAATAATAAATAATAAGCTTATAATCCCTTTTTTATTATTAAATATTTAGGTATAGCTTATAATAATAGACTATCTAGCCTTACTATCTCTTCCCTTCTTGCTCTCTCTTGTCTAAGGCCTCTATCTTTTATTTATTAGATCTATAGATCTATTATATTATTTATTTATTATTTTTTTACTCTTTAATAGTTTTTATAAATATTAATAATACTTTAGTGATTTTAGGATTTTAAAATAAATATATTTTAAAAATTTATTTATTATTTTTTAGAATTTCTATCTTTTTTTTAGTTAAAGTAGTATATAGCTTACCCTACTAATAATATTATTATTAGTAGTTAGTAAAAAGATACTTTACTATTTTAATATTTTTAGAATATTTTAAATAAATTAAAAAATCTTAGATCTTAATTTAATATAGATAAACTTTAATAGAGATATAGTTAGTCTTTAGTTAATAATACTGTTAAACTAGATTTTTATAGATATTAACTACTATTAGGTCTAGCTTCTATTCTTAGAGAGATCTATAAGCTTAATCTATCTAATACTATATTAGTATTTTAGTAAATTAGTTAATAGTTAAAGCTTTATAAACTTTAATATAGATTTACTAGATATATATTAATAAAATATCTAAATATTTATTAATTAGATATTTTTTTATAGTTTTTTTAGTAATTTTATTAATTTTTTTATTATTTAAAATATTTTTATAGCTAGATATTTAATATATAATAATACTATTATTTATAATTTATAGCTTTTTAACTAGATTATATATTTATAATATTAAGATCTATTCTAGACTTAGATTAATATATTATAATTAACTTATAACAGTCTAAATATTTAAAAATATTTTAATTAATTTTATAAGTTTTATTTTTAATATCTATTTTAGAGTTTTAACTATTTTAATTAATTTTATATTAAAAATTTTAAAATCTATATTTAGAGATATTAATTATATTTTCTATAAATTAATTAATAATTTATAGATTACTATAATATCTATTTACTAATTATTAAGTTTAGAATTATTTAAATATAAATTTTAAATCTTTATACTATTTAAAGAATCTTAAATTATCTATATAGCTATTTCTAAGTTATTTATTTTAAAGATTAATAATATAGATTTATTATTATTATTTATAATATATTTAAAGTTTTTAAATAGATCTATTATTATAGTTTTTTATAATCTATAGATTAGATTTATATCTAATATCTAGAGGCCTTAATAGATTAATATTATCTAGATTTAATCCTTTAATAGTTATTCTTTAGACTATATATAAATATTTTTTTCTTTAAAAATTATAAAGAATATTTTTACTATTAGATATTTTAAGAGAAGTCTAAAAAACTTAAATATATATTACTATTATTATTTAGTATTTAATAAAGTTTTTATAGATTTTAAAACTATTTTTCTTATAAATAATCTTATAGAGATAGTATAAAATATATTTATGATTATTTAGATTTAGTTATTAATTAATCTTTATATTTTTTAGAGCTAGTTTTTTTATTTTTATTATTAAAGCTTTACTCTATAAAATATTATTATCTAAATAGTGGTTTTCTAAACTTACTATATTAAATTAGAAAATAGTTTTTAAACTTTATATAATATTTATATTTATTTTTTAATATTTTAATTTTTTTATAAATAATATTTATAATAAGCTTTTAGGATAAATTTTAAATTTAATAAAATTTTTAATTATTAAATAGTTTTTAAAGAGAAAGATATTAAGATTCTTTTAATTTATATTTTAATCTATTAGATTTATTTTTTAAGTTTTTAACTATAAATTCTAGAAAATAAAATAATCTTAATCTTTTTAAAATTAAATTAGATATTATTAATATATTTTTATTTAATAATAATCTTAATTATTATTTTTAATTATATATAAATTTTTAAGATTAAATTTCTTTAAGCTATTAGATCTATATTATTAATATAGAATATAATTTTTATTTTTAAAATCTAATATTCTATAATTTAGAATATCTTCTAAATATAAATAAAAAATAAAATTAGAGAAATTAATAAATTTTATAATAACTTTAAATTAATAAAATATTCTTAGATTTTATAGTTATTAATTATTAAATTTATCTATCTATATATAAGAAAGAATAGAGTTTATTTTATAAAATTATTATTAAGATTTATAGTTTCTATAGTCTCTTTAAATTTATAAAGATTAATATAGTTAAAAATCTTTATAATATCTATAAAGATAGTATCTATTAAATATTATTAAGTTTATTTTTTATATATTATTTATATAAAATAGACTATTATATTAATTATTTTTTAGTTATATTTATAGTTTATTTATCTAGAATATAATATTTTTTAAACTTTATATTAGTCTACTATAAAGTCTATAGTTAACTTTTCTATAATCTTATCTAAATAGCTAAATAGATTTATAATTTTTTATACTTTTATCTAAATATAATTAAATTTATTTATCTTCTAAAATAATATATCTTTAATAATTTTTTAAATTTTTAAATATATCTTTAAATAGAAATATTATTTAATTATCTCTATAATTTAGAAAAAATTTAATATTTAAAGTAGTTAATAGATTTAAAAATTAAATTTATTTATTTTTAAAACTTTTTTTATATTTTAATTAAATAAGATCTAATATATCTATTTAAATATTATTAATATATAGACTAGTCTATTAAATAGTTTTTTAGAAGAAATACTTTAAAGAATATTAAAAAATATTATATTTTTAATTAGAGTTTTTTTATTAACTAAAGTAATAATTAAAGAGATTTTAAAATTAAAGTTTTAAAGTACTAATATAGTAAAATTATTAAAAGACTTAATATAGTATAAAACTAACTAATATTAGTTAAAATTATTATATTAGAAAATTTTATAAATAATATTTATAAAATCTTCTTAAAATTTTTTAAAATTATTAATAAAAAATTTTTTAAAGATTTTAAAATTCTTTTTTAAGTTTTTTTTAAAAAAAATTTTTTAGTATATTTTCTTAATAGTTTTTATTTCTTTATAATAAAAAGCTTTAATAACTTTATATTTAATATTAATATAGATTTAAATCTATTATTATTTATAGATTATAATTTATAAACTCTAAATATATCTTAATTCTAATTTTTATTACTACTTAAAATATATATAGAATTTTATTATCTTAATATATCTATTAAGTATACTAGTTAGAATATCTTATATTTAATTAGCTTCTTTAATAAGATTTATTTTAATATATTAATTATTAAAAAAAAAATAATCTATAGTCTTTAAAATCTAGACTATAATTATTAATTTTATAGTATTCTTATTAATTTATAGTCTTTATTTATTATCTAGTAATCTTATTAAAGATATCTTTTAAAAAGAATTTTTCTAAGACTTTTTAGATTAGAATAATAAGCTTATAATCTAATATAGTAATTTTATTTTTATTAATCTTTTAAATTTATAAAGATTCTAAAATTAAAAAAAATAATATTAAGTTAATAATTAATATTCTTAAAAATTTTTTATAATAAATAATTTTTTTTAATAGATTATTAATATATAAAGAGTATTAATCTATAAATTATTTTAAGATCTTAATATTTTCTTAATATATAGTTAAAAGATTTTATATAATATTATAAATATTAAAATTATTTATTAATAAATATCTACTTTTTATAAAAAAATCTTAATTAATATTCTTAATTATTTAATACTATCTAGAAAATATTCTTTACTATTAATAATTAGTTTTAATCTATATATTATAGTAGTTAATAATTTTAATATATTAAAAAGCTTATTTACTAATTATAAAAAACTTCTAAATATTTAAAACTTATATATAGAGATAATTTATTAAATTTATATAATTTTCTATTTTAATAATTTTTATAAAATTTTTATAAATAGCTATAAATATTTATTAATTTTATTTTTCTCTCTCTAGCTAGTAAAATAAATAACTTAGATAAAAGAAGTTATTAAAAATATAAAACTTTTATAGATATATAATATTTACTTATTGTTTTATCTCTACTTTTAGAGTTTCTAAGATTATAGAATATATATAGATATAATTATATTAAATAATTAATATTAATAAAGTCTATAGTTTTTAGTATTTATTATAGATATAAAAATAAATAAAATAGAAAAAAGAAAAAATTTATATTTTAATTTATAATATTTATAGTCTTTTTAATTTTTAAAATTTAAAGAATTTTTTAGACTTTTAAAGATTTTTTAAAAAATTTTTTTTAAATCTTTTTAAATTTTAATTTTTAAAAAAGTAATAATATAATTATCTAAATAATTAAAAATTTTTTATAAAATTATTTATAAATTTCTTTAAACTTAAAATATTTTAAAGAATTAATTTAATATTTTTTTTTATAATTACTATATTTAGTAGATATATATAGATATAGATAATCTATTAAGATTTTATAGTTTAGTATATTATAGATATATTCTTAGATTTTATAAGTCTTAGTATATATTATATATAGTAGAGATTAGATATTATAATATTTATAGAACTAATAGTTAATATTATAATATTAAAAGTATATTAAATCTTTACTAACTTTATAATAAAGAGTAATAGAATATTTATTTTTTTAAAATATATATTTAAATTAAAAGTTTATAAATATTATTTAGATTTTTTATTATTATAATAATAGTAAAGAAGTATTAGTTAATAATCTAGATAATTTTTAAAGACTTAATTTATATAAAATTTTATATTAAAATATAAATTTTTTTTAATTTAATTTTTTTCTAAATTAAATTTAATCTTAAGATATTATAATAAATTATTAATACTATATATATCTTAATCTTATATTATTATTAATCTAGTTTTATTAAAATAATTATAGAGTTAATCTAGTAGTAAATAGTTACTAAAAAATCTTTATATATTAGAAGAAGTATATTTATAATACTACTCTAATTTAATAGAGCTAAAATTATTTCTAATTTAGTATAATTAATATTAATTATTTTAATAAAACTTAAAAAGTCTATTTAGACTAAATAATAATTAAGTTATAAAATAATATTAATTTTAAACTTTTTAAAAATTATATATTTATTTTTAAATATATAAAAATAAATTTATAGTTTTTTTTAGTAATACTATATATAGATTTTAGATTTCTTAAATCTATTTAAATTTTAAAAAGCTTATTAAAAAGAAAAAAATATTTTTTAGTAATAATTTACTAATTTTAAGTATTATTAGTTATTATATTAGTTTACTAAGACTTTATAGTAAATTTCTTTATAGTCTATACTATAAACTTTATTTTTAAAGAAAATTCTAATATTAAAAATAAGATTTTATAATACTCTATAGATTTAGTATTTTTATTTAGATAAGTAGATAATCTATATATAATCTTTAAGAACATTATTTTTTAAAGTAATAATAGTTATTATAAGATTTAGGATTTTCTTTAAGTAATAAAGATTTTAAAGAATAATTTTAAAGTATTTTAGATAATTATTTAAATTTTTAAAGTTAAAAATTAACTTTTAATAATATTTAGTTAGTTTATAAGTTATTATTTTAGATTTTTTATTAAAAAAGTAATATAGATTTTTATAGTAATTATTTTAGTAAAAATAATATTTCTATTATTTATAAGATATTTTAATAAGATTTATTTAAAGTTTTTATAGTTTAGACTAAATAAAGACTTTATAGAGACTTTTTTTAAGTTATTTAGATTATAATTTTATAGTTTTTTCTTTAGAGTCTTAGATATTTTCTAGAAAAGAAATATACTATTTAAAGGATCTAGTAGCTTCTTAAAGTCGATCTTTAGACTTAATAAGAAGTCCTTGCTTTAGGGGATCCTTATACTGGCTTTAGGGGGCGCTGGCGGCGCTGCTCCTGCTGTGGTGCCTGCAGGTGTCCCTACAGGGTCCATCTGGCCTGGCGTCTGCCCCCCTGGGTTAAGGGGGGTGTTGTCGATTTTGGGGGTTCCTGAGGCCATGAAGAAGCCCTGGAAGCCGTCAATAGGCGTTGATTTTCAAAAAGTCGATTTTTGATTTTCCCGGCGGGTTTTTAATTATATTTAATAGTAATATATATTTAATTTTAATAGTTAATATTAAGATTAACTTTTATTTTTTATTATACTATAATATAAAGTTATTATTAAATATAAAAATTATATTTAATATAGATTTTCTATTATATTTATTATTTATATAGTCTATATTTAAATATTTTATTATTTAATTATTAGATTTTTTATATTATTATTATTATTATTATTTAATCATATTTAACGTAGAATTTTTATATAAACTATATTAAATATTAAGATCTATAGTTTCTTTAAAATATTAGAGTAATATTTTTATACTATAACGTATTCCACAAGCACCCTGCGCACCCCACCAAATTTCTCAACCTTCTTCCTCCACCACTCACTTCAAAACATTATTTTCATCCCAAAATGCCTAAAACACATATAAAAAAGGCCCCTAAGTATAAAAGAAGACTTCTACTTACTATAGACATATTTAAAAATAAAAAAATCACGAGTATTTATAAAGTAGTACATCTTTATAAAGTGATAGAGTTAATACTTCATAGTTACCTTAATAGTTATATTAAAATCTTAAAAATAGGTCTAAAATATCAGAAATTAATTTCTACTAAAGAGGAATCACTTCGTATATAGATATTATTAATAGAATTATATAGATACTCTATCTAATCTTAAATACTTTAAATTATAGTTAATATTTTATTTTCTAAATAAGAAATTACTACTATATTAATTATTATTAATATAAATTAGATTAATAATTTTTTAAAATATTAATTTAATCTTAAAATTTAATTTATATATTAATTAATCTATTTCTATATAAAATATAAAAATCTAAAGCTTATATATAAATATTTTAATATTTTTTAATATATTTAATATAAGTATAGTATAGTAAATAAAAATATTTATAACTTTAATAAAACTAAGTTTACTTTAAAAATTATTACTATAGTAAATGTTATATATAGCTATAATCACTTAGGAAAACTAAATTTTATTTAGTCTAAAAATTATAAATAAATTACTATAATAAAGTGTATAAGTACTTAAAGCTTTACTTTATCTTTATTAATTATATTTAAATTTAATATTAAATAGATTAATTAATATATATATCTAGATTTATTACTAGATTAATTAATAATATAATTATTAAATAACTAGATATTAAATAAAATTAATTTACTTTAACTTTAAAATATATTTAATAAATTAATAAAGCTTTATACAGTTAAATAGTATTAGTTATTAATATTAGATAGCTATAGTAATTATTTAATATCTAAATAAAATTAATATTATTATAATAATAATATTATATCTATATATATATCTTTATATTTTTTATATTTATTATAACTATTTAATATAAATATTTTTATTATTCTTAAATACTACTTTAAATATATAGTTAAAAATTAAATATATAATAATATTAATTATATTAATAAATATAATTTTTTTACTATACTACTAGCAATCTATAAAGAGATCTATACTATAAAAAATATTATAAATAGCTTCTCTTATATAAAAATTTTATTATTTAATCCTAAATTTATTTTATCTTAATTATAAATTATTATTAAAATCTTTATTCTAAAGACTTTAAGACTAAATATTTTATTAATAAGTAATACTTTATTTATAACATCTTATAATATTCAGACTTTATAATACTAGACTAAGTTAATAAAGTATTTCTTAAAATAATATATAATAAGTCCTTCTTTATCTATAAACTATACTTTAAATTAGTTAATAAAAAACTACTTAATAGTAATATACTCTATAGTAATTCTAGTAAAGAAGAATCATAATTTATAGATTATAAATAAGTATATAAGGAAAAAGCATAATAGAAGATTAAAAGCACTTTATAATAAAAATATTTTAACTATCTCTAAAAGTTAGAAGCTTACTATAGCACTTTAAGAAGATGATTTATCTGACTAATCGACTACTCTGGCTAAGGCTTCTCAGCCTCGCAGGTACGCTCCATCTAAGTGTACGAATTGTGGAATAATAGGGTATAGGCGCACGGCATGTCCGAATAATTATATATAGAAATATAAGCGATTTTTCAGTGTTGAGTAGAAATCCGAGTTGCTTCAATTTATGCGGATCAGTGGGTGCGCAGGGTGCTTGTGGAATACATTATATATATAAAGTATTAGGATAGTAGAGCTAGATAGCCCGCTACTATAGGCTACACCCGAACATCCAGTAATAAGAAAAAGGTCGTGGGCTTGCCACCCACTATTAAGCCCCCAAATCGTCCTACGCACATAAGCGACTTAAGACGAGAAAAACACCAGATACCACAAACTCCAGGTTCCAATTAGAGGGTAGAGGCACTAGCTTATAAAGGGCAGCCCCTATAAGCCAGTCTACTCCATATATGAACCACTGTCTGCCATAAACAATAGTTTAGATATAGACGTTAAATATAAATAAATAAATAATAAATAAATAAATAAATAATAAATAAATAAATAAATAAATAAATAAATAAATAAGATTAAGTACTTTATTAATAAAATTATAATATAGATTACTAATAATATTAAATAAAATCCTTTTCTATAATAGAAAGATAGTATCTATATTCTATATCTTAATATTAATATAATGATAAAGAATATTTTAGGGATACAGCTTATCAGTATATATATCAAATAAGTATTTAGTATTGTATAAAAAATATATCATTATCTTAGAAGTAAGCTTTCAGCCTAGTCTATCTTAAAAATTATACTTCTAAAATATAATAAAAAAGAATATTATAACTTTGATTTTGCTCTATCTACTAAACTTAATATTAAGAATAAATATTAAAGAAATAATATAGAGAGCTAAAAGTAAGTAGCTTAAAAAAGCTTAATTAAAAATAAAAAAATAAAGTTTATTATAAACCTTTATTATAATTTTAAAAATTAATAAATAAATATTAATCTAAAAATAGAAGAGAATAGGGTAAAGATAGTATCATAATATTATAGATTGCGCTCTGTATAATACTGTATATATTATAATAAATGTGTATTTTTAATATTAAGTGTTGTAAATGTTACTATAGCATGTTACCATATACCAAGTTATATTTCTTACTGGGAAATGGGAAATTCCCAGTTCCCACCCGGGACGGGACTGACCCTTCTGGGAATTCCCTGAAACGGGACTAGGCTGGCTAGAAACCCGAAAAACTTTCCCGCGGCAACCCTAGTTAATATAGCTTTATATCTCTAAACTTATATATAATTTATTTAAGATTAATAATTAGTTTTTTAATTATTTTAATAATAATATATAGAACTTTTAATCTATTCTAATAGTAACTATTTATTTTAATTATAAAATATTAAAATTAAAATAATAGATTTATATTTTTATAGAATATATAAATATTTTTTTTATAAGTTAGATTTCTTACTTAATAAGGCTATTTTAATATAAAAAGTAAACTATTATTATTTATAATATAATTTCTATACTTTTATACTAGATTTTAATTTATTTTAATAATTTTTTAATATTATTAATTCTAATAACTTAGAGTTTATATTTAGATTTTAATTTAATATTCCTTTTTTTATTAATTTAAGATTATTTTTATTATATTATATTTTTATTCTTAAATTAAAATACTTTTATATATAATTATTATATATTTTAATAAAGAATTTATATTTATAAAATAATTTATTAAATAGTCTATATATATTAATATATATTAATATAAAAGGTTTATCTTTTTATTTATTTAATTTTTAATTTATATATATTTTTATTTTTATTTTATTATAAATTTTATATTAAAATAATATAGAATTAATTAGTATAGATTTATTTAGATTAATAATTTTATAAATATTTTTAAATTTTAATACTCTTATATATCTAAATTATTAATACTATAGATTAAATAATTATTAGTATTTGAGTTTTATTTAAAAAAAATAGTATTTTCTTATTTATTTCTATATTATTTATTTTTAAGATAATTTAGAATAGAGTATTTTAAATTATTTTATTACTTTTAAATTAATATAAAGATAATATTAATTCTTTTAAGTAGAATAAATCTTTATTTTTTAATTAATTAGATAATAAAATTTTAATTAATTAATATTAAATATTCTCTTATCTATATAAGATAATCTAATAAAATAATTATTCTTTTTTTATTTATTTTAATATTCTCTGTTCTTATATTACTTTCTTTATTTAATAATAACTTAATATTCTTAATAGTAAATATATATTTCTTTATTATTTTAATAATTTAACGTAATCGGACACCGAGCCGGCACTGACATCTAGCCGGCACTTCCGCCCGAGAACGCGTTCTATAACAATTCCATATATTTCAATGCGTCAATATGCCACCAATTCGCAATAAAAATCATAAAAGTTCTCAGGAACAAGAAGGCTAAATCTTATTAGCCATTTCTAATTTATAGAATAAAAAAATTTTCTAATATTAGATAAGTAGTAAAGATTTATAATATTCCTTGAACAACTTTACAAGATTAACTAAAAGATATTTAATAAAAATCTTAAATATATATTAATAGTTATAAATTAATTAAATTTAAAAAGAATTCACTTATTAAATAGATATTAAATCTAGATAAATAAGGATTATCTCTCTAACTATCTATAATATAAAATATAATTAATATTTTACTTTTTTAATATAGTAATTAAAAGATTAATAAAAGATAGATATATTAATTTATATAATATTATCTAGAATTTAAATTATAATTTTTTTAAAGATATAACTATAAATATACTAAATATAAAGATCTAAAAATAATTTAAAAATATTTTAATTATATATAAAAGACTATATTAAAATATAATATTTTATTAAAAAATATTTATAACTTTAATAAGACTAAATTTACTATAAAATTTTATATAACTATAAAAATTATTACTAAAAATAATTAATATAATAGACTATATCTATTATAACTTAGTAATTAAAAATAAATAACTATAATTAAAATAGTTAATTTTACTAGATAAATTTTATCTTTATATATAATTTTTAAAGTAATAAAATATTCTTAAAAAAATTAATTTAAAATTCTTTTAATTAATTAAAAAATTAATATTAATAATAATAGATAAATAATTAATAAGATTAATATAGATTAACTTTAAAATTACTTTATTTCTTATATAAATAACTATATAATAGAATAATATTAAATATTAATTTTTAATAATTATAAAAATTATTTAATTATAAAATTTAATTATATATATACTAAAAATAATATTATTCTAGTCTATATATTTTTATATTTCTTTTATTTTTTATAATCTCTTAATATTAACTATTTTATAGTTATAAAATAGAAATATAAATAATTTATTAAATAATAAATAAAGTTTAAATTTAATTATATTAATAAAATTAATTTTCTTATTATATTTCTAGAAATCTATATAATAGTATATAAAGTTAAAACTATTTAAAATAACTTTATAGTAATTAAATTAATATTATATAATTTAAATTAAATTTATTAATAGCTTATTATTTAGCTTAAAACTTTTATCTTTTTTTTAAATTAATTAAGTAATATTTAATTATTTTATTTATAAATATGTTAAAATCTATATTAATTTAAGTATTAATTAAATATTATTAAGAGATATATAAGCTAATATATAGAAAGTTTATTAAATTTAATTAATAAAGTAATTAATTAGATATTTAAAATATATAAGATAATTATAAATAGTCTTATACTTCTAAAAAAAGAAGTCTATAATTTATAAACTATATATAAAAAGAAGAAATAAAAATATAGATAATCTAGAAAGTAGATAAAATATAGATAAAAAATTATTAAAAAGAAAGCTTAGATATTTATATAAAGTTAGATTAAGATATTTTAAAGTGTTACTACTGCTCTAGCTAAGCCTGAGCTACCAGCCTTATAAGCACTCATACACTGCCAATTTCGATATAGTAAGTGTAATATTCTCGGGCATAGAAGGCCTCAATGCCCTAATCATACTAATAATTAATTTTTTGTATATAATTATTGTTTTGGTTTAGAAATTGAGGTTTGAAATCAATATAGAGCGCTTTCTCGGGCGGAAGTGCCGGCTCGATGTCAGTGCCGGCTCGGTGTCCGATTACGTTAATTAATTATATATAATTATCAATTTACTATAGTATATAGAATTTTTTTTTTTTTCTAAAAATAATTACTTTATAAGAGATATAAGTAGTAATACTAATTTTTATTAATGTTTATATAGATAATAAGTTAAATAATAATTTAGAGATATATTATTATTATTATTTATTCATATTTAACGTCTATACCCAAACTATTGTTTATGACAGACAGCGGTTTATATATGGAGTAGGCTGGCTTATAGAGGCTGCACCTTATAAGCCAGTGCCTCTACCCCCTAATTAGAGTCTAGTGTTTATGATATCTAGCACTTTTCTTATTTTAAATTACTTATATATAGGACAATTTAAAGACTTAATAGTAGATAGTAAGTTTATAACTCTCTCTTTATTACTAAATATTTAGATATAGCCTATAATAGTAGATTATTTAGCTTTATTATTCTTTTTTCTCTTATTTTTCTTTATTTAAGACTTCTATCTTTTACTTATTAGATTTATAGATTTATTTTACTATCTATTTATTATTTTTTTACTCCTTAATAGTCTTTATAAATATTAATAATATTTTAATAATTTTAAAATTTTAAAATAAATATATTTTAAAAATTTATTTATTATTCTTTAAAATTTTTATCTTTTTTTTAATTAAAATAATATATAATTTATTCTATTAGTAATATTATTATTAATAATTAATAAAAAAAATATTTATTATTCTAATATCTTTAAAATATGTTAAGTAAATTAAGAATTTTAAATCTTAATTTAATATAAATAGATTTTAATAAAGATATAATTAATTTTTAACTAATAATATTATTAAATTAGATTTTTATAGATATTAACTATTATTAAATTTAATTTTTATTTTTAAAAGAATTTATAGATTTAATTTATTTAATATTATATTAATATTTTAATAAATTAATTAGTAGTTAAAATTCTATAGATTTTAATATAGATCTATTAGATATAAATTAATAAAATATCTAAGTATTTATTAATTAAAGATTTTTTTATAGTTTTTTTAATAATTTTAATAATTTTTTTATTATTTAAAGTATCTTTATAATTAAATATTTAATATATAATAATATTATTATTTATAATTTATAACTTTCTAATTAGATTATATATTTATAATATTAAAGTTTATTTTAAATTTAAATTAATATATTATAGCTAATTTATAATAATTTAAATATCTAAAAATATTTTAATTAATTTTATAAATTTTATTATTAATATTTATTTTAAAATTTTAACTATTTTAATTAATTTTATATTAAAAATTTTAAAGTTTATATTTAAGAATATTAACTATATTTTTTATAAATTAGTTAATAATTTATTAATTACTATAATATTTATTTACTAATTATTAAATCTAGAATTATTTAAATATAAATTTTAAATTTTTATATTATTTAAAAGATTTTAAATTATCTATATAGTTATTTTTTTAAATTATTTATTTTAAAAATTAATAATATAGGTTTATTATTATTATTTATAATATATTTAAAATTTTGAAATAAATTTATTATTATAGTTTTTTATAGTTTATAGATTAGATTTATACTTAATATCTAGAGATTTTAATAGATTAATATTATTTAAATTTAGTTTTTTAGTAATTATTTTTTAGACTATATATAGATATTCTCTTTTTTAAAAATTATAAAGAATATTTTTATTATTAAATATTTTAAGAAAAGCTTAAAAAGTTTAAGTATATAGTATTATTATTTAATATTTAATAAAATTTCTATAGATTTTAAGATTATTTTTTTTTGTAAGTAGTTTTATAAAAATAATATAAAATATATTTATAATTATTTAGATTTAATTATTAATTGATATTTATATTTTTTTAAGTTAATTTTTTTATTTTTATTATTAAAATTTTACTTTATAAAGTATTATTATTTAAATAATAATTTTTTAGATTTATTATATGAAATTAAAGAATAGTTTTTAAATTTTATATAATATCTATATTTATTTTTTAATATTTTAATTTTTTATATAAGTAATATTTATAGTAAATTTTTAAAATAAATCTTATATTTAATAAAATTTTTAATTATTAGATAGTTTCTAAAAAAAAACTATTAAGATTTTTTCTATTTATATTTTAGTTTATTAGATGTATTCTTTAAATTGTTATTATAAATTTTAAAGAATAGAGTAGTTTTAGTTTTTTTTAAGACTAAATTAGATATTATTAATATATTTTTATTTAATAATAATCTTAATTACTATTTTTAACTATATATAAATCTCTAAAACTAAATTTCTTTAAATTACTAAATCTACATTATTAATATAGAATAAACTTTTTATTTTTAAAATTTAATATTTTATAATCTAAAATATCTTTTAAATATAAATAAAAAATAAAATTAAAAAAATTAATAAATCTTATAATTTTATATTAATAAAATATTTTAAAATTTTATAATTATTAATTATTAGATTTATTTATTTATATTTAAAAAAAATAAGATTTATTTTACAAAATTATTACTTAAAATTATTATTTTTATAGTTTTTAACTTATAAAAATTAATATAATTAAATATCTTTATAATATTTATAAAAATAATATTTATTACATATTATTAAGTCTATCTTTTTTATATTATTTATATAAAATAGATTATTATATTAATTATCTTTTAGTTATATTTATAGTTTATTTATTTCAGATATAATATTCTTTAGATTTTATATTAATTTATTATAAAATCTATAACTAGGTTTTTATAATTTTATCTAAATAATTAAATACATTTATAATTTTTTAAATTTTTATTTAAATATAATTAAATTTATTTAATTTTTAAAATAATATATTTTTAATAGTCTTTTAAATTTTTAAATATATTTTTAAATAAAAATATTATTTAATTATCTTTATAATTTAAAGAAAATTTAATATCTAAAATAATTAATAAATTTAAAAATTAAATCTATTTATTTTTAAAATTTTCTTTGTACTTTAATTAAATAAAATTTAATATCTTTAATTATCTAATATTATTTAAGAGATATTCTTTATTATTAATAACTAGCTTTAATCTATATATTATAGTAGTTAATAATTCTGATATACTACAGAGCTTATCTATTAATTATAAAGAATTCTTAGATATTTAAAGCTTATATATAGAGATAATCTATTAAATCTATATAATTTTCTATTTTAATAATCTTTATAAAATTTATATAAATAGTTATAAGTATTTATTAATTTTATTTTTTTTTTAATTAATAAAATAGATAATTTAGATAAAAAAAGTTATTAAGAATATAAAGTTCTTATAAGTATATAATATTTATTATTTTATTCTTATTTCTAGAATCTTTAAGATTATAGGGTATATATACATATAGTTATATTAAATAATTAATATTAATAAAGTTTATAGCTCTTAATATTTATATTAAATATAAATATAAATAAAATAAAGAGAAAAAATCTATATTTTAGTCTATAGTAACTCTAGTCTTTCTAAGCTTTAAGACTTAAGAGATTTCTTAAACTTTTAAAGATTTTTTTAGAAAAATTCTTTTAGATCTTCTTTAATTTTAATTTAAAAAAAAATAATAATATAACTATTTAAATAATTAAAAATCTTTTATAAAATTATTTATAGATCTTTTTAATTTTAAAATATTTTAAAAAATTATTTTAGTATTTCTCTTTATAATTATTATATTTAATAGAGATATATAGATATAAATAATTTATTAAAATTTTATAGTTTAATATATTATAGATATACTTATTAATCTTATAAATCTTAATATATATTATATATAGAAAAGATTATATATTATAATATCTATAAGATTAATAATTAATATTATAATATTAAAAATATATTAAATTTTTACTAATTTTATAATAAAAAATAATAAAATATTTATTTTCTTTAAAATATATATTTTAAATAAAAAGCTTATAAATATTATTTAGATTCTTTACTATTATAATAATAGTAAAAAATACTAATTAATAGACTAAATAGTCTTTAAAGATTTAATCTATATAAAGTTTTATATTAAAATATAAATTTTTTTTAATTTAATTTTTTTTAAATTAAATCTAATTTTAAAATATTATAATAAACTATTAATATTATATATATCGTAATCTTATATTACTATTAATTAGATTCTATTAAAATAATTATAAGATTAATCTAATAATAAATAATTATTAAAAAATCTTTATATACTAAAAAAAATATATTTATATTACTTTAATTTAATAAAGTTAAAATTATTTCTAATTTAATATAATTAATATAATTAATATTAATTGTTTTAATAAAGTATAGAAAATCTATATTAACTAAATAATAGTTAAATTATAAAATAATACTAATTTTAAACTTTTCAAAAATTATATATTTATTTTTATATCTAAAAATAAATTTATAATTTTTTTTAAAAATATTATAAATGTTACTTTTTAAATCTATTTAAACTTTAAAAAGTTTATTAGAAAGAAAAAGATATTTTTTAATAATAATTTATTAATTTCAAATTTTATTAATTATTATATTAATTTATTAAGATTTTATAATAGATCTTTTTTATAGCCTATATTATAGGCTTTATCTTTAAAAAAGATTTTAATATTAAAGATAAAACTCTATATAGCTTTATAAATTCAGTGTCTTTATTTAAATAAATAAATAGCCTATATATAATCTATAAAAATATTATTTCTTAAAATAATACTAATTATTATAAAGCTTAAAATCTTTTTAAGATAATAAAAGATTTTAAAAAATAAATTTAAAATATTTTAGATAATTATTTAGATTCTTAAGATTAAAAATTAATTTTTAATAATATTTAGTTAGCTTATAATTTATTATTTTAAATCTTTTATTAGAAATATAATATAGATCTTTATAATAGTTATTTTAATAAAAATAGTATTCTTATTATTTATAAAATATTTTAATATAATTTAAGTTAGTATATAGTTAGTCTTTAAATTAATATTAATTATTATATTTTTTATTATTATATATCTAATAAACTAATTCTTTTTACTTTATATTAATAAAATCTTTTTTCTATTATAGTAATTTATTAAAATCCTTTTTAAATAATTTTTATAAGATTTTACTTAACTAAATATATTTAATAATAATATAATATTCTTATAGAAAGATAAAAAGTAGTTATAAAAATATATTAATATTATTAAAATTAATAGTTTTAAATTTTTTTTATAATTATTTTAAGAATAATCTTCTATAATTTAATAAAATTTAATTAGGTTTTAATTTTAAATAAGAATTTATAAATAAAAACTTTTTTTTTAATTTTTTAATTTAAATTAATTAAAAAATTATAAATTATAAATAAAGCTATTATAATAGTTTAATTAAATCTAACTAATATTTATTAGTAAGTAGTATATAATTATTAACTGATTTATTTAATAATAAATTTATTGAATATTTAGCTAATTTATTTATAATATTAAATTTAATAAAGATTTAATTTATATCTATACTAATATATTTAATTTTAAATTATTAAAATTATTAAGTATTATTTATTTTAATAAATTTATTAATTTTTTTAATAAAGTTTTTAATATTAATAAAGCTTACTTATAAATATAATTTAGTAATAATAATATAATTCTAATTTTAAATTAAGACTTATTATTAAGATAATCTAATAAAGTAATTTTATTATTAAATTATTTTTTTACTAAGATATTTATTTATTTATTTAATCATATTTAACGGCTATACCCAAACTATTGTTTATGACAGACAGCGGTTCATATATGGAGTAGGCTGGCTTATAGAGGCTGCACCTTATAAGCCAGTGCCCCTACCCCTTAATTAGAGCCTAGCATTTGTAGTATTTAGCACTTTTCTCACTCTAAATTACTTATATATATATAGAATAATTTAGAGACTTAATAGTAAATAATAAGTTTATAACCCTCTTTTTATTATTAGATATTTAGGTATAGTCTATAGTAGTAGATTATCTAGTCCTACTATTTCTTCTTCTTTTATTTTCTTTTATCGAAGGTCTCTATCCTCTACTTATTAGATTTATAGGTCTATTTTACTATTTATTTACTATCTTTTTACTTCTTAATAATCTCTATAAATATTAATAATACTTTAATAACTTTAAAATTCTAAAATAGATATACTTTAAAAATCTATTTATTATTTTTTAAAATTTTTATTTCTTTTTTAATTAGAGTAATGTATAGCGTAATCTATTAATAGTATTATTATTAATAAATACTATAAACTCCCCGCCGGGAAAATCAAAAATCGACATTTTGAAAATCAACACCTATTGACAGCTTCCAGGGCTTCTTTATGGCCCCAGGAACCCCCAAAATCGACAACACCCCCCTAGACCCAGGGGGGCAGGCGCCAGGCCAGGTAGACCCCTTAGAGATACCTATAGGCACTATAGCAGGGGCAGTGCTACCAGCGCCCCCTAAGACTAGTATAAAGGTTTCTTATAGTAAAGATTTTTTACTAAATCTAGAGATTAATCTTAGAAAATTATTAGATCCTCTAAATAATATATTTTTTCTCTAAAAAATACTTAAAGTTCTAAGAAAAAGATTATAAAATTATAATCTGAATAATCTAAAAAAAATCTTTATAAAGTCTTTATTTAATCTAAGCTATAAAAATTTTAAATAAGCTATATTAAAATATCTTATAAATAATAAAAATATTATTTTTATTAAAATAACTATTATAAAGACCTATATTACTTCTTTAATAAAAAATCTAAAATAATAAATTATAAATTAACTAAATACTATTGAAAATTAATTTTTAATTTTAAAATTTTAAATAACTATTAAAATATCTTAAAATTATTCTTTAAAATCTTTATTATTTAAAAGAAATCTTAGATCTTATAGTAATTACTATTATTTTAAAAAGGAATATTCTTAGAAATTATATATAAATTATATATTTATCTAAATAAAAGTATTAAATCTATAAAGCTATATAAAGTTTTATCTTTAATATTAAAAGTTTTTGTAAAAATAAAGTCTATAATATAGACTATAGAGAAATCTATTATAAAGCTATAATAAATTAATATAATAACTAATAATATTTAAGATTAATAAATTATTATTAAAAAATATTTGTTTTTAATAAACTCTTTAAAGTTTAAATAGATTTAAAAAATTTAAAATTTATATATAATATTATTAAAAAAGATTATAAATTTATTTTTAGATATAAAAATAAATATATAATCTTTAAAAAGTTTAAAACTAAATTATTTTATAATTTAATTACTATTTAATTTAAATAAATTTTTTATATTTTATTAAAATAGTTAATATTAATTATATTAAATTAAAGATAATTTTAATTTTATTAAATTAAAATAATATTATAAATATACTTTTTCTAGTTTATAAAAATCTTTTAATAACTATTTACTACTAGATTAATTCTATAGTTATCTTAGTAAAATTAGATTAATAGTAATGTAAAATTAAAATATATATAATATTAATAGCTTATTATAATATTTTAATAATAAATTTAATTTAAAAAAAATTAAATTAAAAAAAATTTATATTTTAATATGAAATTTTATATAGATTAAATCTTTAGAAGTTATTTAGATTATTAATTAGTATTTTTTTACTATTATTATAATAATAAAAAATCTAAATAATATTTATAAATTTTTAATTTAGAGTATATATTTTAAATAAATATTCTATTACTTTTTATTATAAAATTAATAAAAACTTAATATATTTTTAATATTATAATATTAATTATTAATTCTATAGATACTATAATATCTAATCTTTACTATATATAGTATATATTAAAATCTAGAAAATTTAAAAATATATCTATAATATATTAGATTATAAAATTCTAATAAATTATTTATATCTATATATATATATTAAATATAATAACTATAAAAAAAAATATTAAATTAATTTCTTAAAATATTTTAAATTTAAGAAAATTTATAAATAAATTTATAAAAAATTCTTAATTATTTAAATAATTATATTATTATCTCTCTAAAAATTCAAATTTAGAAAAATTTAAAATCTTTTTAAAAAACCTTTAAAAATCTAAAAAGCTCTTTAAGCTTTAAAATTTAAAAAGATTATAAATATTATAGATTAAGATATAAATTCTTTTTTTCTCTATTTTATTTATCTTTATATCTATTATAAATACTAAAAGCTATAGACTCTATTAATATTAATTATTTAGTATAACTATATCTATATATATTTTATAATTTTAAAGATATTAAAAATAAAAATAAAATAATAAATAAATATTATATATTTATAAAACTTTTATATTCTTAATAATTTTTTTATTTAAACTATTTACATTATTAAT